>CM040991.1:22697789-22710512 GCA_022985145.1 Pangasius djambal
CCTGAGTGACCAGTGAGAGTGAGGAAGACAGCATCCAAGCACACCAGATCACTATAAGACTCAACATCCCTGAGTCCCCCAGATCTACTCCTTTACCTAAAACGCCTATTCAGTAAACGCTAAACTAAATAAATAAGTCTTTAACCTCATCTTAAACACTGAGACTGTGTCTGCTTCTCGAACACTAGCTGGGAGGCTAGTGGTTTACTGCTTAGTGGTCAGCACGTTTTCCTCGCACCTCCAGGGTTGGGGGTTGGAATCCCGTCTCCGCCCTGTGTGTGTGGAGTTTGCATGTTCTCCCAGTGATTCGGCGGTTTCCTCTGAGTACTCTGGTTTCCTCCTCCAGTCCAAAGACACGTGTCGTAGGCTGACTGGCATTACCGAATGGTCCGTAGTGTGTGAATGGGTTAGCACCCCGTCCAGGGTGTCCCCTGCCTTGTGCCCCGAGTCTCCTGGGATAAGCTCCAGGCTCCCTGCGACCCTGTGCAGGATAAACAGCACAGAAAATGGACGGATGGATGATACAGAATAAATGGAAAAAAGAATCCTGTATTGTGTCGATGTTCGACTGCACATGCTTCCAGGTGTCACGCATTACTATAACAATTCAATCCACTTCAATTCAATTTTATTTGTATAGCGCTTTTAACAATGAACATTGTCACAAAGCAGCTTTATAGAAATAAATGGATTCACACAAAAAATATATTGTAAATATGTGAATTATCCCTGTGAATTTATCCCTAATGAGCGAGCCAGACGTGATGGTGGTGACAGTGGTGAGAAAAAACTCCCTGAGATGATATGAGGAAGAAACCTTGAGAGGAACCAGGCTCAAAAGGGAACCCATCCTCATCTGGGTGCAACGGATAGTGCGATTATAAATAAATCCCTTCTATTATTGTGTACTATAAGGACAAGTAGTGCAATTGTGCAACCAGTAAATTCAGCACAGTTTCCGCAAGAAGTCCGGTTGGTTAAAATCTATCCACTGTCCACTGATGGAGTCCTGAGTACGAAGCTGCTCGTGGCAACCGCAGCCCCAAAGCCACTACAGCAATCGCAGTCCCAAGCCATTACAGTACAGCTCCCCATATGTGATCCCCAAACCATCTCCACAGCCCCCAGGTGGTACCATCCCCAGCAAACCAAACGGTTCTTCAGGCCGTCCATATGGGGCCCCAGCAGCAGCGAGCGAACTCAACCGATGAGAACTCCAACCAGAAGTAGGGCACCAGGATGGGTCAAGCAGCGAGGAGGAGCAGAAGGGGTCAGGATCACTGGCATCTCAGAAGTAGCATGTGTAGCTCAACAGAGAGTGAGGGAGAGAGAGAGATGGAGAGAGAGGGAGAGATTGTTAGGTAAGCTTTTGTCCTCTAATGGTTAAGCACACTGTACTTTGCGTGCAGAGTGCAAGCAGGGACTCCGGCAAGACTAGCTATGACAGCATAACTAAAAGAGAGAGCCAGAAGCTAACACAGACATGAGGGCTCCTGGGACATCAGGCAGCCAGACACTCCACCACTGACAATTATTAAATGAAATTAAATTAAAGCAAATTAAATGAATTCAAGTGGACTTTGGCATGTGGGTGTGTAACAGATATACTGAAATACACTTTGAAGAAAAAGTTTGTGACGTTCTGATTTTTTAAAATTTCATTACTTTGTGTAACTAGTACACAAGCTGTCAAAATTTCAGAAGTCTATTACTGCATAAGCAGATCATTACTGTAATGTGTGATTGCATCAATAATCAGCTCCAATCAGTCCAGCAGTTTAGGTTCATTAACTGTCTGTAATACAAGTACAAACAGCTTCCCCGCTGGATGGCGCTGTAGTTCAGCTGTATAAGGACCAGCCTGGCAAAATGATTTTTTTTAGATGCTTAATCCAACTGATTTAAAGCTTGTTCAAACATTCTCATAATTAATAGGCTAAAAGTTTACTCTATTTTTTTCATTGTAATTTTAGTTCCATTTCTTGCATTATTTTAGATACTTTAGTATTTTAGGGACTAATATTTTGCTCAGTCCACAGTTTCTCAATAAAGTCCTTTTATAATTAAGAAGCGCTTTAATTTGATCAAAGCACTGTTTTCAAAATATTACATGCCTGTTCTGTTTCTGCTTAACTATCTACATTATTTTACATAATTTTAGTAGCCTTTTACCTTGAATAAAACTATGAGCAAGTCTTACAGAGTGAACATTCATTGACACTGAAAATATTCACAGCACTTTTTTCCCCATCAAATGGTTTATGTTTAAATGTGCAGTGTGCACTGCAGTGTTGTTTCAGCGAACGACCACTAGATGGCGCACCACAGGTCTGAAGACCTGCACCAGGTTCTTTGTGGATCTTACTGGAAGACGTGGATTTTAGGGTTAATGATGAGGCTTTGGTTTCATTCTGGTGAATTACAGTCGAACAAACAGACACTGTATGTGTTTAAGATCAAACAATTCAGTTCTAATTTTAGTCCATTAAGTATTTTCCGGGAACGACAGTGTAATCCTGGAGCTAGTTTTCCCATCCCACTGTCCCACCACAGGACCTTCTACAGAGCTATATTAAGAGCCAGGACTGGGAGTCTTAAATAACCGTCCACATTCCAGTAAAGGAAACCTGTCTCCATGTGAAGACGTCTGAACATAATGAACACACACACACACACGTTAGTCAGCTCTTTTTTTTTTTCTCAGCACTTATGAGATTGGAAATGCTCAGAGATGTGGATGTTGCATAATTCAGTAATCAGAATTGTATATTACATTATTGTACACTGGTTGTGTTTGTACATTTACTGACTTTTTTTAATCCAACGGAAATGCAGGTGAAGCAGAATCTAATCCAGGAACAGATCTGAGCAGTCAAGGGATCTGATGTAAGGATGATTTGTGTGTTTGCGTTTCAGAACACTGCCCAGATTTCTGAAACATCTACTGAAAAGAAATAGTTTGGTATTTAAAAAAAAAAAGAAAATTACACAATTATGTCAAATGTTGCCTAATGAGGCTAACAAGTAGGGCTGTAACAATCAGCTGATTTGGTTGGATGCTTCAATTTAAAAAGCAACAATCATCGATATATTATTTTTTAAGAAAAAGGACAGACAACTGGTTTGTAAAAATGATTCATATTCTTAAACAGATGTGTAAATAAATGAATAGACTAGCAAGCTGATTTGGCTGTAACTGTAGGTCATCGTTATTCATTAATTAGCAGTAGGCCGACTCCAGATCCTGAACAAAGTGGGTCACGTATCGATCGGAGGACATTAAACCGTATCTTATCGTATTGTAGCAGATTCTGTCGTATCGTCAAATATTAAACTGTTGTCTTATGAATCTAATCGTATCGTATAATAATAGATTCAGTGGTATCGTTAAATATCAAATCGTTGCCCTAAGATTCGTATCGGATAGTTTTGTATCGGTATCGCTTCATATCGAAGTGTTGCCTAAAGAATCTCATCGTATTGCATCGTAGAAGATCCAGTGTTATCATCAAACCTCAGCTCGTTTCCTTATGAACCTGATTGTATCATAGTGCGCTGTATTGTGTGGAAGCCTGAGGTTTATAACTACTAACAGCTCAAATCTTCAAAATCTCATCTCTTTTTAGAGAAATCTTTATGTAAAATAGCAGATCATATCTACACATTTAAATCCAGCATGGAACTATTTTCTAATCATTGTCACTTCCAGGGAACTGGGCTGAGAGAAAAAAAGTAATCCTGATTAACCAAAATGGCCGCCACATGAATAATGTCCCAGAGTTCAGCTACATGATGAGGTTTAGCTCATGTTTATGGATGACAGGAAACCCCACATCAGCACGTCAGAGACGTCACGTCAGAGATGTGAGTTGAGGCAGAAGCTTTTTAGCTGACAGACTTTTATTAGCTGTTAATTAACCTCGTAGCTCTGGTTTAAACCTCAGGAAGCAAACTTCAGACGCCGCGCATGTCTTGTGTGGTTGACTTCACTGCGGGAAAGTGACACTGGGTAAATGTGATGGAATGGAAGGAACAGAGAGGGACGTCAGGAAAAACCTGAGGCGTACGGAGCCTCAGCTGTAACATGCTTCACTCCGATTCGTGTAAGTGGAGCAGAAAAACATGAACACGCTGCTCCTCACATGACCCTGATAATAATAAATATTACTATTTTATATAGAAACAGAAAAAATAGAAGTTGCTAAAATATTAAAGGTTAAATAAATCTTATCTCCAACTGCCTGAATGTGATGTAAACGTTTTCTAATAACATGTATGTCCACCCTTTACCTTTATTAATACCTCCATCTTCTTTTACATCCATGTTTACTTTATAATACAGTAACTTTATTTCATTATTTATTGCTACTATTATATACTTTAATTATTTATTATTCAGATAAATTGTAGACAAATTGTAATATAGATGTGTTTTTTTTTCTTTTTTCCATTCAAAACCCATAGGGGATGCAAACTTTTGCACTCTTTGGAGCTGAGATTACATGCTGTAAGTTTCTCTGTCGTAGACTGGGATTAAAACTCACAAGCTTCCGGTCCTTAGCTCAGAACCTTCACTGCTAAGCTCCAGGTTTTGCTTTGTAGACAAGCCATGTTGCTGTTCTGGAAAAACAATCCAGAGTGTGTTAATGTTTTTCTGGTTCATTTGAAGCGGAGTCTGAAACAGTTTAGTTATTCGGTCAAATCCAGGCTGATCTCCGTGTGTCACATGGTATACAGAACATTAAATAAAAGCAACAGTTACATCCAAAATTGCCACACGGCTGAACTTTGGCTACAGACCGTGTTATCAGAGGCTCAGAAATTCACTCCGGCTTCCAACAGACGTCTGTTTCACACTGAGATAACTTCTGAACTCTAGTAACCCTGCCCTCATCTGACAGCCAATCAGAAGTGATCTGCAGGGCCAACGCCTCCCTGTCATTGGTCAGGACCTCCTCAGATAACAGGAGAGTGAAAGCACAGAGCTGGACGGAGATTTTTTAAAGGCATGAGGTCCAGCATTGTGTCTGTGTGTGTTCTCTGACACGGTGATGGTTTCCCTGCTCAGATGAACGAGGTGTGAGATGTGTTGGAGGAATTAAACCATCAGCCAGCGCTGGACTCCGGACGGACACTAACACCACGGGACATCTTTCCTTGCAACACACTGAGTTACTGTTTGCTGAAGTCCAGGCTTCTGATTCTGCAAGCGTCCTGATGTCCTGATTAACCGAGAGAGTTAAAGCTCCAGTTAAAGGCCAGCTTTAAGAACAAAGTGCATTCAAGATGCAATAATATTTCCCCCCTTTTTCTTACTATTATAAATAACCTGGGAAATATTTAGAACGTGATAAATAAATAATGGCTTAATGCCTCAGCATGAGTGTATTATGGTCTGGAATGCTTCTTTGTGTTTACATGGGACTCCTGTCAGTCTTTTTATAGACACACCCCCAATGCCCCTTTTCTCCGCCCCCTGCTCAATCTGATAAAACTAACTGAGAGCCGCCATCTTGGACAACCGGACTCACTACCTGTATGTTTTCTTACGACCTTTTTTTTTTTTTTACTGAAATCAAACAAAATTCAACCGCATTTGTTCAGGAGATCAGGTTCTTATTTTTAAACTTACTTCATTGTATGACAAGCGAGAGGCTTAAGTCGTTCCTCAAACTGTATGAGATGAGACCGATAAACTCTGCTCTGAGCTCTATAACTGACTGTGTGATAGTGTGAGTTCTCCATGTCACATTATACGATCAAGATCCTCTAACGATAGACCTGCGATTAAAGAAAATGTCTACGTCATTTACGTCAGCAGTCAGCGTGATCGGGAGAAAACAGGCTCGCGTAAACACACACACACACACACACATTCTGCACAGTGAGCTTGGGGTAATAAGGAGATTTATTTCTGTCCATTAGAATGTTTTATTTATCGGCATTGACGTTAACGTATCCGTAGCTGTCCCGCGAGTTTGCCGCCCTTCTATTGGAGGATTTTAGACGAGTGTCATAGCAGAGCGCACATGCTGAGACTTTAAGAAAAAAAATTCTCACTCTGACACAACATTGTCATCAACTTTGTCACTGTTTGGTCACAGTGGCACTAAATCAGCCAACGATAACGTTAACGCATCACATTACGCGTTTTAAGATCGCTGATCTCAACTCTCTTTTTTACGATGCGCAATTATTGTCAAAAAACAGATCTGAAAATCGTACAGTGTCGGTAAAGCCAAGTTAACACGGACAGACAGACAGACAGACAGACAGACTTTACTAAAGGATGATTGGTTTGTTATTGATTTTATGCAAATTAGCATGGATTTGATTGGCTGTTTGAAATACAGTTCATAAATCAAGTTAATATGTACGGAAAGTTGATAGAAATGCAACAGGATTTGAAACCTGGACTTTAAAGGTTTGTTTTTTTGTATTAATAAAAAAAAAAATTCATTTTTATTTATACTATGAAAACTACAAATCGTCTAAAACCCCTGACTTTGGGCCAGATGTTCGGTGTTCCACTAAATCTAGTCCCCTTGATGACTCTCATACTCTGGTTCCGTACTCCAGCTTGGTATTTCACTCTGAAGGGAACTAGATGTTGATTTGAGACACACCCCATGCCTCGCTGGCTGTGTAGTTCACTGCGTGAGCAAACACTGCAAGTGTGTGCGAGTGAGTGTGTGTTCCTTTAGGAACATTGCTTACCCTGCATTCCCTCTCTCTCTCTCTCCCTCTCTCACACACACACACACACACACTATATGCACGTTATGTCTTGACGCTGTGTGGTTGCAGACCCTCAGCTGTTTGAAACTTGAACACAGGCGACATTTTGGGACAGTGAGTGAGGAGAATCTGGAGGATTGAAGTCCTGCAGCACGGTGAGTTTTGTGTGTGTGTGTGACTAAAGTATCAGAGAGAAACTTCAACACCCTGAAACACAATGTTAATGTGTGTGTTACTGTGTAGCACGTGCAGCGTTTTGTGTGTGTGTGTGTGTGTGAGTGAGAGGAAGCATGCACATGGCTTAAAGAAGGGAAGTTTAGTGGCAGTGTTGTTATTTAGGAGTTAAGGGAAATATCACACAGTTTGCATAAACATGCAGATTATTTCCCAGAGCTAGTGGCGCGTGCACTGAAATGCACTGTGTGACGTTTGCATCTTTTTTCTTTTTTTTTGCGCTTTTTTGTGGAAAATGATCTCAGACATCGCTGATAGAACGTGTCAGTGTGTGCAGCTATCTCTGCTGAGCTTTCTGCTGCTAAATGTCACAGCAGCACGATGAGTAAAAGCTACAGCAGAAGTGCAGAAGCACTAATATGAACAAACCCACATGGACCTGGAGGCTTGTGTTACACTGAAAGGTGCAGTTTGTAGATTGTAATAATCAGATGATATTAAAAATACCTTTATAAACTGTCATCCACAATATTGTTGCACAATGTTCTTGCTAGTTTCTTTCTTTTTTTTTTTTTTTTAAACTACTGTTTGTGTTTTTCTGGCCTGGAAATTAGCTCCTCCCCTGGCTCCTCCCCCAGCTCCTCCCCCAGCTACAGCAGAGCTGCTCAGTTTTGCAGGTGGCTTTACAGGTGCAATGTCCCACAGTCTCACTAATTCACACACTGTAAAATTCTCTTAAAGACGTCATAACGTGACACACTCGTAGTATCGATAGCCGCCGATTCCGTGCCACTGCGACCAAAGACATGCGGCGACGAAGTTGTGTCAGTGTGTCACGCCGTAAATAGAGCATAGTAAAAAGAACGTAGTAATCTTCTTTAATCGCAGGGATCTCGTAGGATCTTCATCATATAATCTGACATGGAGAACAGTGTCTTCTTCTTCTTCTTCTTCTTTCGGCTTTTCCCTTCAGGGGTCTCCACAGTGAATCATCACTCTCCACCTATCCCTATCTTCTGCATCCTCAACACTTGCACCCACTAGCTTCATATCCTCATTTATTACCTCCATATACCTCCTCTTTAGCTTCCTCTTCACCTCCTGCCTGGCAGCTCCATGTCCAACATTCTCCTACCAATATACTCCCTCTCCCTCCTCTGAACATGTCCAAACCATCTTAATCTGGCCTCCCTGACTTTGTCCCCCAAACGTCCAACATGAGCTGTCCCTCTGATGTCCTCGTTCCTAATCCTGTCCAACCTCGTCACTCCCAAAGAGAACCTCAACATCTTCAGCTCTGCTACCTCTAGCTCTGCCTCCTGTCTCTTCCTCAGTGCCACTGTCTCTAAACCATACAGCATGGCCGCTCTCACCACTGTCTCGTACACCTTCCCCTTGATTCTCGCTGATATGGAGAACAGTGTGATAATCATAAAACACCACTGAAATCACACAGCGTAAATCTGGGTTTAATCCTCCATGCACATGTCCATATTTACGTGAAGATCCGGTTGTGCAGGAGGGCATGTTCCACAGATTTGGTGGAATTTACACGTCAGAACGTTTATTAACTTGTTAACTTGTTTACTGACTGATGGTTATAGAGAAGACATACTCAATTTCAAATTCCAATTTTATGGTCACTCACACCACCATACACAGTGACTATATGACTATATACACTCTTTCCTATTAACATATCAGCACCTGTTCACACATTAGCTTCCCAGTAATTTCCTGGGAATTACGCTCGATTTCGTTCGTCACATCAGTGTTTTCCACCATTTTGTCTCTGACTCTTCTTCATTAATTGTCATTAAGTTATTATTCTATAATTATGGCTGCACACTATCATTTTGTTAATGGTTAATGGTTTTTATCAAGCTTAAGGTCCCAGACAGGAATATCTGCAGTTCACAGGCCATTTCTGAAGACGACACACAACTAAAACTTGTACTCCGAGTACATCCTGATTGACATTTTGCTGTTTCAGCGGTTTCTAATCTGAAGAATGTTCTTTGCACTAACTGAGGAAAAAAAAACGCGATATTTCAGAAAACAGGACGGAAGAAAGCAGTGCTGTACATGCACTCTTCGATACTGTGTATGAACAAGCAGGAGTGATTATCAACAAACTACGCTCGGGCATGAAGTCTGAGATTTTCTGATTATTTTCTGATATTTCATTCGTAGATTTGTTAACTAAGAATTTGAATGTTTCAGGAAGAAGCCACTGTATTTAAGGTCGCCGTATTAAATAAAACAGAAAAAGAGCAATTTATTTATTTATTTATTTGTTTGTTTGAACTGTTTTTAATTTCTGTTGTTTAAATTGTTTAAGACTGAAGTAAATAGTCCTCTGGTATTAAATATACTCAAACCCATGAGCAGAACACATTTGCTCTAGCTTCTAACAGTATAATTTCCTACAAGGGCTGGGATATGAGTATGTCACAAATATGAGCACCCCATTGATGCTTATGGTTCAGTCCTTTATTTTCCGAGCCTGTGCTCGTACGCTTTTGTTGCTGATTTCAGGCCCGTGTTGTTACAGGGGTCATGGCCTTCTTGGGGAGCGCAGTGCGGAGGGCGGTGGCGTATCGCCGACCGCTAGGGTCGCTTTACCGTCCTGCAGCTCGCTGCTACAGCGTCCAGAGTGAACACACCACGGAGAAAAGTGTCCCCTACGCCAAGACCCTCAAGCAGGAGGAAGGACAGAACGGACCCACCAAACCTCTGCCCCGATCCGCAGACGCCGTGGTGATCGGAGGCGGCAGTCTGGGGTGTCAGACGCTCTATCACCTGTGTAAGATGGGCATGACCAATGTGGTGCTGCTGGAGAGGGACAGGCTGACAGCGGGGACGACGTGGCACACTGCAGGTTCACACAACACAACATAGCATGAAGAACCCTGACAGTTCTAACACTCGAAACCGGAATGTCCTTTAAGCAAATATGTGGTTTATTACACTGTCAGACCTGCTGTGTTCCTCTGGCTATAATACACCAGACTAAAACACTTCAAAGTCAACAATTTGACATGTTTAATCCAGTTCATGTACGTTCATGTTACGAACACATAAAGCTGAACTCTGAATGCTATCATTCAGTAAATGTATTTTAGTTTGGTTTTAGATAGCTATAAAATTTACACACCTTTTGGCTAAATGTAGTGTTCATATTCCAGAAAAAACACCAATCTTCAGACACTGAACAGTACTGATGTTGTAGATAAATAGATAAAACTGAACCTGAAACATTATATTTTACGATAAAATTGTTTCAAAATCCATCAGAAAAGCGTGATGAGAAGTGAACTTTCAGACAGTCACTATTTTACTGAAGTTCTGGTAGAAACGCCGCTCTAGTCAAAGACATTTTAATATAAGCTCCGCCCACTAAATCAGCTCCGCCCACTAAAAGAACGGGAAGCCAGTTCAGTATTTATTTACAGTCAGACTCACTCAGTAACAGATATAACACTGGCGTGTCTCACTCTCCTCCTGTCTGTCTCTCAGGCTTATTGTGGCAGTTGAGGCCGAGTGATACGGAGGTGGAACTTCTGGCCCACACGAGGAACGTGATCAGCTCGGAGCTGGAGGAGGAGACGGGCCTGGAGACGGGCTGGATCCAGAACGGAGGCCTGTTTATCGCCTCCAACAAGCAGAGACTGGACGAGTACAAGCGCCTCATGTCGGTGCGTCACACAGAGTCAGAACCCTCAGATCTGATCTGTTTGAGCCGAGAACACATTCCACGACTAAAATTTCTTTTCTCTGTTTGTAAATCTATATAAGCCACATTTATTTTATATAATAAAGTAAGTAATAATTTATTTGATCTGTTAGTTTCACTAAACAGCAGACAAATGCACAGACGTCCAGGTGAATTGCAGCTCGGTAAGCTTTTGCAGGCGGGTGTAATAACTCATTTGCATCCTGGAACCTGATTGGCTCTTATACTTTATGATGCAATAACACTACCCCGTCACATGCCGAACAGATGTTCAGCTCCTTTTTCTTAAAAAAGAACTCAGAAAAATCTGTACTCGACTGTGCACTTGCAGAAATATAGGTTTTGTGGTGGTTCATCAGGAACTTCTGGAAACTCTGGAAGATCTTGCTTACGGTTGTGTATAGACCTGCAGATGAAAGTCTATTTGCGTGCATTACTTAATGATTACATTTATACATAGCTTGATTTTATTAATTGTGCTGGTTCTTCTTTCTACTTTTCCAGTTGGGGAAGGTGTACGGGATCGAGTCGTATGTGCTCTCACCTGCAGAAACCAAAGAGCTTTACCCACTGATGAATGTGAGGGATCTGTACGGGACTCTGTACGTCCCCAAAGACGGCACTATGGACCCTGCTGGTACCTGCACCACCCTGTCCAGAGCGGCGGCGGCCCGCGGAGCCACGGTACCACAGAACAGCTCTCTGCCGGGTTACCGTCAGTGTAGCGATCACGCGTTGCAGTGCACATTTACAATTAAACAGTGTAATTCTGAGTATACAGTATATTAATCTGCACAGAAAGTCCACAAACTTTATTTCAGCTCGGGAACCTTAGGTCTGGAGCTTTATCTTATTTTAGGAAATTTTTCTCTCAGGAACTTTTTTTTTTTTTTTTTTACACTTCAGGAATATTATTTTAGCTCAGATACTTTACTAGCCCAAAGATTTTATTTTACCTTAGGAACTTTAGTCGAGGAACTTTGTCTATTTATAGAATTCCTGTTAAGCATTAAACTGATGAGTGTCCTGGGTATTTACACACTCGGTTGCCAGATTGAATTTTTTTCCCTTCCTGAAACATACAAATGTAAATATATGTTTTGTGAGTGATAAATGTGCAGTTATTACAGTAAAACACTGAGTGACCAGGTGGTGTGATGAAGCAGACGTACTGTTACCACCCCATAGTTGATTATTTTCCTATAACAGCACTTCTCCAAGCGTTTTATTCCTCTTATACCACAGCAATTTGTCAGTGATTAATAAATAATTGTAAAGAATGACACATCATACTTTTATCTGTTTTTACAGTTACGTTCCTGAAGTTGATAAGACAAAAAAAAATGTTACGGAGAAACTGCAAAAGTGTAAACTCCTCTGTCCTGAAGACTGTCTTGTGTCAGAAAACAAAGCACTTGCACTGGAGACTCCTTCCATAAGTTTTAGAATAGGAAATACGTATTGGTGTTGTCGTGAAGCACAGCATAGGTAACAGTTTTTACAACTTTGTTAATAATTCATTCAACGTGCTATGAATGCTTCTACTTCCTGACTGCAGGTGATAGAGAACTGTCCCGTGACAGGCATCCAGGTGAAGACGGACCACATGGGTGTGCGGAGAGTGAAGGCAGTGGAAACAGATTTTGGGACCATTGAGACCCCCTGTGTAGTGAACTGCGCAGGTTTATATCACAGCACCTTACACACTTTCCTCCTCTCATTTCATTACACTTCATTCAGATTACTTTTTTTTATTTTTTTTATTCAACACTGCAGGAGTTGAAGGTTATTAGGAAATACACTAAGCTACTTTGGAAGCCATTTTCCATTCACTGCTCTGCGCTTTTTTTTTTTTTTTTTTTACCCCACAAAAGAGCTGTCAAAAATAAAAAACATCTTTACCATTCAATCCATCAAAATATCCTTTAATATATATTCATAAAAATTAAGATAAATGTTAGGATTACTGCAAAAACCCAGAACAAAATGCCTGGTAATAAACTAAAAACTGCATTAAATCTCTCAATAAATCCATCAGTGTGTCCAATAAAAATATTCCCTTAATAAGTCCAGCA
>CM040991.1:22724403-22744469 GCA_022985145.1 Pangasius djambal
TTGGGCTTGGACCATTTTTTTGCCCAGGAGTGTGTATCTCTGGCCCTGTTCACATCTGGCACTAACATGTGCTCTGGGTTATGGGATCACGAGCGGGCAGTCGGGACTCGGAGCCGCTCACAGCTGGCGTTATGGATGCGTCTTCAGTGAGCACTTGTGATCGGATTTCATACATCGTTTGTGCTGGAGGAAGGCTGTCACACACGTTCGTCACGTCAGTCTTCCTCTGCGTTTATTTTCAGGCTGAAATGTTCCACGAATCCTATCTTGTGTACCTGTACAATCTGTTTGAAATGTTGTGTGTGTGCAAGTAGTTCTCTGTTAGCTCTGTGTGTGTGTGTATACACACGTTAACAAGTACTATGTGTTTGTGCACATGCTAACAAGTGTGTGTGTGTGTGTGTGTGTGTGTGTGTGTGTGCGTGTGCGTAGATCAGAGATGAGTGTTTAGCCTGTAGAAACACCGTAGCCGTGTTTAACATGTCCTACTTCGGGAAGTTTTACCTCACCGGCCCCGACGCCAAGAAAGCAGCTGATTGGCTGTTCACTGCTGATGTCAACAAAGCGCCAGGTGATGATGCACATCACAGAAGTGCACACACACACACACACACACACACACACACACACACACGTGCACACTATGCAGACATAATCTATTTGGGGGAAAACTGTATCAGTATCCAATTTCCTGTTAATCCATCCAGAATTCCAAAAAGGTTCCAAATATAGTTAAACTATTAAAAAAAAAAAAAAGATCAAATATAATATATAAATTTATAATACTCCAGGTTCTATCTCTCTCTCTCTCTCTCTCTCTCTCTCTCTCTCTCTCAATTTTTCAGCAAACTTGTACACGACTGTTGAAATTAAAAAAATCTTCATATAGTTTGTATCGTTTCTCAGAAACTTTGATATAAATGTAAATTATTTGCTGTTAATTTTACATTTCCATAAACATGATATTCATCATCAACATCCAGCGAGTCACTGAAAAATGAGGCTTAAACTGTAAACTTCTACTTTTATTACGTTAACTTCTGGTGACTGAGACAGGTGTGTGTGTGTGTGTGTGTGTGTGTGTGTGTGTGTGTGTGTGTGTGTTCGTTCCAGGCTCCACTGTGTACACCTGCATGCTGAATAAGAAGGGTGGGACTGAGGCGGATCTCACTGTCAGTCGCCTGGAGCCTGGCCCCGCCCACCTCCCACTGGCTCCTGAATTTAATGGTGGGTAAAAGCGCGCGCACACACACACACACACACACACACACACACACACACACACACACACAGAGACAGAACTGAAGTAAGCACAAGAAGTTTTCAGAATCAGAAGAATCAAAACAGTCAAGAAAGTGCACAAGAATGCAAGACCAAATAAGGACGCGTGGACTCATTAGTATGCGCATATTCATAAGCACATGCAGGCATATTTATTAAAAAAGCTCATTTTCATAAATGCATTCAGACATCTGTTGTTTAAAATGTGTTCTGCTTCAAGGTGAAATCTTCAAGAGGTGTGTGTGTGTGTGTGTGTGTGTGTGTGTGTGTGTATAGATGATGCGTATTACTTGGCTGTTGGAGGTGGTGTAGCTCAGCATAACTGGAGTCACGTCGGGACAGTTCTGCAGGATCGCGGCTTTAACTGCACACTGACCGATCACTCTGAGGACATGGGCATGCTCAGTATCCAGGGACCCAAGAGGTGACACACACACATGCGCACACACACACACACACACACACGCACACACACACACGTGTACGTACTTTCTAATACGTCATCACTTCTGTAGTAACAGCTCATTCAAAGGGACTTGTACAGCGGACGCTCCACATAGATCGTTGATATGGTGCAGTATTTTTTGACGTTTATGTAACATTGATGGAAGGAGTCTCCAGTGTCAGCGCTTTGTAACAGTCAGAGGTAAAGCTCTAACTTTAGGGTTTCTGACATCTTCAAGACTGAGGAGTTTGTATAGTGGTATTAGTTCCTCCGCTTCATCACATCACCTTGTCATTTATAATACCGTAGTTAATTAATAATTAATTAATAATTCATTAATATCGTACCACTGTTTCCCTCGCAGTGACCATCTGCGAGCTAATATTTATGCAACGAGCGTTAAGTGTCTTGACTAGCGTGTTCAGCTGCTCTGTAGCTTTGCGTGAGAAACCAGTTCAGCACCAGACTTGTAAGAAAAATGTTCAGAAAGAGTTCAGTGACGACCTTCTGAACATCTCCTCAGTCTGCCGTCGTTTATTTCGGGTTGGTTCCTGTCCAGCTCAAAGGAATTTTCTCTCATGGCTAATAACGAATGCTAGTGAGACACAGTTAACGTGATCTCATTTCTGTAATGAAGCATTAGCGTGTCGGAACAGACGTGTGTGTGTGTGTATGAAGTGTTTATGAAAACACACGGCCCTGACTCTGTTCCGGTCTCACACTCTCGCCCGTGATATCGCCTCCGAGTGATTTCATTAAGAACTCGTATCTGATCTTCAGCTAACTGACAGCGCTAAAGGAGAGACGGCGTCTAATTTTACACAGGACACAGATCTGACACGTGATTGGCTGAGGCCATGTGGCGTTGCGGAGGCAAAATCTGCATAAAATCTTACTGTCTTGCGCAAATCAATAATTATAACGGTGATGTAACATTGTAATATTATAATATTTTAATTTGGTGACATTGTACGATGATAACCGTATAATACTGTATCATAGTAACATCATAACATTTATCATCGTAATGTTGTAAAATAGTAACACTATAAGGCTGTATCATTATAACATATTATTAGATTTAATTAATATTACAGTAACATCGAAACATTGCCATTATCATTATATCATTGTAACATTATACAATAGTAACATCATAGCATTGTATCACAGGAACATCAAACCTTAGTAACAATTATTGTACTGATGTATAATAATAATTTACATCGCAGATATAATATAATATATAACAGTAATAACATTGCATCATTGTAACAATGTAGCGCAGTATCGTAGGGATATTGTGTCATCGTAACGTTGTGACGTTCTGTCATAGTACCGCAGTAACATCGAATCATGTTAACGTGATCATTGTACCAATGTACAACAGTAACGTTGTATCATAACGTTGTAATGATAATAATGTAACAGTGTATCCTTGTCACTGTGTGTCATAGTAACATCGTTGCAAGGTTGTATTATATTAGCATCATAATGTAGTATTATTATTATTATTATTATTATTATTATTATTATAGTAGCTGTCATAGTAAGGTAACATGAAGTCATATCTTATGAGCATAATAAAGTATTTTATTAGTATTATTATTAGTAGTAGTAATATTATAGTAACATTTCCATCATTCTAATATCGTAACTATGGAAGTATTTTCTGGACAAATTTCAAAAGTAATTATAAATTTCATTTGTGATTGCGTTTTCTATCTGTGACAGAATTGTGACATAATGCAAATGCAGATCGCGTATTACCGTTTGCATTTTCGTTTACACGGACGCACAATGTCTGCCAAATTTCAAACGGAAAATCAGAGTCCACTTGCAGTTGCATTTCTCGTATCTTACGGGTTATGACCCTGTCCTATTGAAATAGCAAGAGCAATCACACCGTTGGCTATTTCACTTCCTCGGCGGTGCGTATGAAGCCAAAACTCAAACGCAATCGCGATTCCCTTTGCATTTGCATTTCCGATGCCTTGCACAGAAACCTGTCAATCAGTGTCGGGGTGGGAGTTTACTACGGGGCGGGTTTGTATTCGGAAGTGACGTCAGTCACAGTCGACGACCAAGACGACAGCAAGTGATGAGAATTCTGGCTCTTTTTATTGAGCCAGATCGTTTGGCTCGGCTCAGCAGTAAGAGACACTGTGAGACCGTAGATGTTGGATGAATCTTCCTCTTTCATTAATAAGAGGACGAACAGCAACTGTCAGAATGACAGGGTCATAACTCGTAAGACACGAGAAATGCAGTTGCAAGTGGACTTTGCGTTTCCGTTCGAAATTTGTCAGACATTGTATGTTTTTGTGTAAATGAAAATACAAACGGTGATACGCAGACTGCATTTGAGTTACGTCACAAATAGAAAACGCAGTGACGAATACAATTTACAATTGCTTTTGAAATTTGTCTGGAAAATACTTCCATATGTAACAGTGTAAACTGGTAAAATGATTGAGTCATCGTATCACTGTATAATAGTAACATTGTAACAACGTCATAGTAACAACGTAGTGCCATTGTAACATCGAATCATGGTAACATGATCACTGTACTGATGTATAGTAGTATTACATATAGTAACATCGTATCATAAAGTCATATTTTATTAGCACCATAAGGTATCATCATAACATTGTATCATAGTAACATAACGTTGTATAATCATAAGGTTGTATAATATCAGAAATTAATTCGGATTTTTTATTTGTATAGTGCTTTTAACAATGGACATTGTCACAAAACAGCAATTATGTTATTATTATTATTATTATTATTGTTGTTGCTGTAACATTGTAGCATTGCAACATTGTGTAACAGTAACATTGTATCATAAGAACATTGTAACATTGAATCGTAGTGACATTACTTTAAGTTCAATAGCCTGAACAGAATTCAGTCAGAGTTCATTCGGCAGAGGCCACGCCCCCTTCATCAATACTTGCTACCTCCGAGGCCACGCCCCCTTCATCGATACTTGCTACCTCAGAGGCCACGCCCCCTTCATCGATACTGACTACCTCAGAGGCCACGCCCCCTTCATCGATACTGACTACCTCAGAGGCCACGCCCCCTTCATCGATACTGACTACCTCAGAGGCCACGCCCCCTTCACCGATACTGACTACTTCAGAGGCCACGCCTCCTTAACTGGGATGTCGACTTCTAATAACTGTACTAAGTCTTGATCTCTGTATCAATCCTCGAAGTATTTCACTCGGAACCTCCTCCTCATTAATCACCGTCCACAGAAAAAGGTAGAGTAAATAGAAGACGGAAAGAAGATGGACAGAAAGAGGGATGGAAGTTAAAGTCAAGTGGTCAAATGACAAAAACCCGAAACCACTAATTATACACCTTTGGATTATTAATAGCTTCTAATTACACACCGAGGTGTTCATCATGTCAGTCAGGGTTTGGGTGTGATTAACAGCTCCTGTGTGTGTGTGTGTGTGTGTGTGTGTGTGTGTGTGTCTCCAGTCGGGATTTGCTGCAGGAGGTTGTAGATGCGGATCTGAGTAACGAAGCCTTTCCTTTCTCCACACACAAAATAGTGACAGCTGCTGGACACGAGGTCAGTTTCTCTTTATATAAACAACTGTGTGTGTGTGTGTGTGTGTGTGTGTGTCGTGTCAGTAAACATCACACACATTCACATAAAATCCTATAAATCTCTCTCAGGACCTCACGGCTTGGTTTCAGTTTAAATTCTGAGCCCCGTGATGCAGTTATAAAGGGATTCTTTATACCTCAGTTACGTTGACATTCCATATGATCAGAAAACAAATGTAAATATAGCTGCAAGCAGCGACTAAGGGGCCAAGCACTTGTTAGTGACCGAGGAAGACCAGAAGCCATTGAGACCATCAGTGCTTGTTACCAAGGCGATATACTAAATTTGAAGGCAGTATGTCAAGCCGTTGCTGAGATATTGCCTCACTTCCTGTTTTCACTAGCCCTGCCAAATGAACCTGAAGCTTGTTTGTTAACATCAAGTCATGTAGCTAAACTTGTTATGTGCCAAGTTTCAAGCTCAGAAATGGCCTCATTTCCCAACCAGCTTATTAAAAAATCTCAACAAGTTTTTTTCAGATTGCTGTAACCCAAATTTGGTGATGATTATCCAAATTTGTTTAAGAAAAGAAGTAGAGGAGAAAACAGTTTTTGAAAAATTGAATTAGGAAGAAAATCCAATAGAAATTCACGTCGTGGTATTCGTTAAACTCGGCATAACCCAAAGAATCATTAGAGTTATTATTGCAAATGTAAGTCCAGCTTCCCGTTGGAGTGTTGTACACCAAAACTGCCGTGAATGCAGCTGAGACTGTCCTCTATCGCTGTGCCAAACTTCATAAAATGCGTATGAACGTTCTTTGGGCTGCCATAGACTGCTATTGACCATAGGAAGCGTAATAGTAATAATAATAAGAAGAAGAAAAAGAAGCAGAGGGAAATATACAATAGTTAAACAAAGGGTCCACTCACTCCCGGTGCTTGGACCCCTAATTATTTCTGTTCCTTTGTACCGTCAAAAGCAAATAAAAAATTTCAAAACCTATAGCTACACGAAGGATGATTTTGGTGATGATTGATTGATTCTTGCAGCCATCATGTGGTCATCCTTCATCACATGATCTGTACCCAGTAACCACTGATACAAGATCTTCATTAATATCCAGAAGCATTTTATTCGTCATGAATCTAAAGTGATGAAAAACTAGCAAAGGCGAATTACGAGCGCTTTTTGTAATATCTATTATTTTTAAGAGCCAAAATGGATTCGAACATCATCTCATTTGCATGCAATTTCTTTCCCCTCCATCTTGAAACAAAATACAAAAAAAATGCCGATTTTACTGCGATGTTTGATTTAGTAAAGCGACTGCTGCTTAAAAATACATAATGATCATTTTCATTCGACATGGAAACGTTTTATTCAGCCGAGACGTTTAGCGTGAATCCGACACGAAGCTTTACTGCATCTGGTGGAAAAATAAAAGTGCTGAAGCGTGCAGAGGAGCGATTGATTCAGAAAAGAAACGAGTGCACACTTTGTTCCTCTGTAGAGAGCCGAGAGTGAACAGGAGTAATGGTCCGCTGTGTCAGCGTGCGCGCACACACACACACACACACACACACACACACACACACACACACACACAGTTTATTCCAATTAACTCTCTCTGTCTCCACCACACAGGCACTTTTTTACAATTAGTTTCCGCAGAATCAACACAAACTCTGAAGTTTTGTTTCTTTACTTTTGCTAATGTAGCTAAAAAGTCAAGGAAGTCAAAATATTTTATCAACAGATGGCTAAATTTCTATCTATCTATCTATGTATATAACATATATACACACACACACACACACACACACACAGTATATACACGCTTAAAAGGTCGTCATTAAGCTCCGTGATCATGTTATTAAATAAGTCATATTTACATTTTCAAGTTCAAAGTGACATCACTGAGGAACTGATTGTGGATTGAGGCAGACGCCCATGACTTGTTAGCGTAATTATCCTCTTAGCCTCCAGTGTAAGACTAATCACGTCGTAGAGTCGCTAATTTGCGTTATCCGAGAGCTCCTGTTTATTTATAGCACGTGCTGAAAGAGCAAGGGCATTGTTTTAATGATGCTTTCTGGTCAGGTTTCTTTCTTACTCACTGATGCCACAATATTCAGCATTTCTGAGAACGCTAGAGAAATAAAAGACTGTGTGTGTGTGTGTGTGTGTGTGCGCGTGCAGGTACGAGCCATGCGTCTGTCCTTCGTCGGAGAGCTCGGCTGGGAGCTGCACATCCCTAAAGACTCCTGCCTGCCAGTGTATCAGGCCGTCATGGCCGCCGGCGCCAAATACGGCGTCAAAAACGCAGCTTACAGAGCCATCGACTCGCTCAGCATCGAGAAAGGTGAGGTTCTGTTTACGGTTCTACAACACTCACGTTTCACACGTGTTTAAAATAACATGCTGGTAAACGGGGGTCACTAATCCAAATCCAGAACAATCCCTAATGTGACCCGTTTCCCGTCCCATATCAAAGTGCATCAGAGAGGTTTCTCTAGAGGTTTGTGGGCAGAGACTAGTGATGAACACCATCAGTAAAATTCTACTGATTTTCGTTAATGAGAAGGAAGGAAGGAGGAAAAAAAAAAAAAAAAAAAACAACCACAAAATGAACATGAGACACAAAGAGTTCACACTGTGGTGAGTGACCCAAACATGGGCAAAAGGGTGCCAATACTTTGGTCTCAATGAAAGCTGACAGAATGTCAAGTGCAAATTTGGTCAGATGAAAAGTGTCTTTACTCTCGTTAAATCTCAAACGGAGTTTTATCAGAATTTTATCACAGTTGTCAATCTGCAGATCTTTTCCACTGGTACAAAAGCCGCTCTAGTCACAGACATCGTCAGGACGATCCCGACCAATCAGTGATCTGAACTGCTTCTAGCTCCGCCCACACACAGCTGTTCGCTTTTCTAACAGCAAGAAGTGGAACCAAATTCAGCGGCGGTACACTCTTAGAAATACTGAGCGCTGTACATGATGTTTGGTCGGTTCTCTGAGGAACCCTTACAGGTTCTCTGCAGAACCCTTTTAGCGAACGAAGAACCTTAATTTAATCCAATAAACCATTAAGAGTGTACCAAGAGCTACCTGCTGAACTCCTGACAGGTTCTAGACGTTAGGAAAAACAACGAGCAGTAATTTGGAGTTTATTTAATTAATATCTGCACTCTTCGAAGGTTCTCTAAGAGTTTATTGGATTAGTAAAGGTTCTGTGTGGTACTGTGTGGAACCACGACAGGGTTTTAAGTATTAAGAAGGAAATAATGAGCAACAGTTTGGAGTGTGTTTTGAAAACCTACACGCAGAGGTTCTTCAGTGGTTCTGGAAGGGTTCTCATCTTCCAAAACATGCTGGGTTCTGCATAGATCCTTGGAGGGTTCCCCTAGAGGGACACCCGAAGAACGAACACACACACACACACACACACACACACACGGAATCAGGAAAAAAAAGAGTCTCTGTTGTTTTTCTTTTTTTCTCTTTTTGTATCATTTTTTCTCTGATGTTTGTTGGAATGAAATAATAATCAGTAGTTAATAATTAATAATTAAATTGTCTCGATTAAACAAATTGTAAACAAATCTTACATGTTTCATTATTGTTGAAAATTCTGTGTTAAAATTCTGTATCGCATTTGTGTTGGTCGCCGATTTGGAGTCTTCGGGATTACTGGATTTAACTCCGCCCATTTCCTGTGTCTCAGGTTACAGACACTGGCACGCTGACCTACGCCCTGATGACACGCCTCTGGAGGCGGGGCTTGCATTCACCTGTAAGATGAAGTCGTCCATTCCCTTCCTGGGACGTCAAGCTCTGGAGACGCAGAAGGCTGAAGGCCTACGCAGGAGAATCGTCTGCTTCACTATTGACGAGTGAGTCTCACACACACACACACACACACACACACACACACACACACACACCATCGCAATCATACACACACACCATCGCAATCATACACACCACCACCTGAGCACAAACAGAGCTTAATGCCAGGTCCTGAATCTACACTGGAGCTGAACACAACACCGTGGAGTGGTTTTATAATCGTATGTCTAGATGTTTAGGCTCTGATGAAATAAACTGCAGATAAAAGAAGCACAGCGTCAACAAGTTCAGCACGTAATGGCACTGAAGTACACAAAAGACGTGCGAGGTGAAGCGTTAAACAGTCACCTCGGGCACAGCGGCCACGTAGGAGTGAAAAACTGTAAACGCTAAGAATTGTGGAGTTCTCTGCTATTTATATTTCAGCATTACAATGCAGAAGGTTGGACATGTAGGTCATAATCTTTAAAGTTAAAAAAAAAAAAAAAAAAGTGACACTAAACTGTCAGATGCAGACATCAATCCTGAAGAGGAACACTCACACACACACACACTTGCTTTCTTGCTATTTTAGGTAAAAGACAGAGTAATTAACAAGAAAGTGAGCACGTAAATTTTCCTAGTGTCTACTTCTTGACTAAAACGGATAAGTGGCAGCTTTTCTCCCCCAAGCGCCTGGTGTTTACCGTAAAACCCCGTATATATGTGCACTCCAGATTCAGACACTTTCTAATCATCATTAACATAAAGCTTATTTGTGAAGTGTTCGATTTGACACCTTGTTATCGGTCTTTGGCATCTTGCTTGAGTTTAGTTTTTCTCCTCTTTTGGATGAAAAGGGTCAAAAATGGGAAAGATTTCGTTGCATCCCAGTAATAATTATATTTACCTGAATGTTTAATGTGAGCTAAGTGGAACACACACTGATTGATTTTTGGTTCACGTTAATAAACTGAAAAGCTTCTATTTATCATGACAGTCTATCAAGTGAGAGAATTGAGACGAGACTGTGAAAAGGCAGAAGGGGCGGAGCTTCCAGGGGATCAGTTAGTGCAAAACGTCGACACCTCTGCTGTTGATTGGCTCATCTGCTGTTTTTATTGACGGGAAAAGGTAGAATGCTCTTTTGACGGATGTGTGTGTGCTAACTCGCTCTAGCGTACTCTGACGTTTAAAATGCGCCGCTCCTACGCACAGTGCGTAAATGTGGCAGGTCAGCAGACGCCATTCGGGTTGCACGTTGCTATTAAAACTCATGTTTACGACATTTAAGAGCAACACGCACACCTACAGAGCTGACTTTTTATTTTGTTTAAATAAATTCCATTTTGTTTATCCCGATGTTTCACGTTGTCGCACTATTTCCACTTCATGGAGTCGCGTGTACGCAGCGAACTTCCTGTTCTTGCACACGGATTCCCGGAGGATGTGATGACAGTGAAGTGTTTGCTTTTCTCTCTCTCTCTGCGCAGGAAAGTGCCAATGTTTGGATTGGAGGCCATTTTCCGTAACGGCGTTCCGGTTGGTCACTTGCGGCGCGCTGAGTTCGGCTACGCCATCAACAAAACCATCGGCTACGGATACGTCCGCAATCCAGATGGAGGGGTGGTGAGTTACGCAACACACACACATCTGTGTACTGCGATGAAGGAAATGTGAAAGTTTGATAGGAGTATAGATAATGAAGGAAAAGTTGGAAGAAGCAGTCATCCCTCCATCTCCATCTCACAGAGGAGCAATTACGGCTGCACCTGACCCTGGAGTCAGAGGTCACAAATGTTAGATGCGTTGGATGTGAGTATATTTAGACAGAATTCATTAAAAAAAAGTGAGAGAGAGAGAGACTAAGTGAATGACATGACTAAACGTGTTGAAGGGAACAGATCGGTGATGGAGTTTGACACTAAGATGAAGTGATTGGATAAACAGAGGCTGCAGGAGGAGACACTGAACAGCGGTTCCCTCCAGAAGACTATTTTATACCATCACACACATAAAGAACACACTGATCCATTAACCTGCCTAATAACAGAGAGGAGATCTACACAGCATGTTCATAGATAACAGCGAGCGTTCATCTTCTGCGTACGTGTGAGACACGGAGCTGAGGTTTCAGCAACAAGTGACATTTTACATGAGATTCTCTCAATTCTATGCAAGTTAGACGCGACACAGTAAAGTCCAAACGACCGTCTCGAACGGTTCTTCGGACCGAGTGATCCGATAGTTCTTCAACTTCTTATTCACAACTTTGGTTCCTAACTGCAAAAATGATAGAAAATCTTCCAGTCTTCCAAGTTTCATCTCATCCTGGCGAGTTCGACGCTCATTAAACGTGTACAGAGACATTACGAAGGAAAATGACCCTCTACAGGAAGTAGCAGCGATCGTTGGTGGCTCTGCTGAGCGTACGTAGCTAGGACGTAAGTCAAGTATTATTTAAACGTGTATTTTTGTTTGTGTATAAATTGTAAAGTGGGCGACTACCGTTACTTATTCGGAACTAAACAATAATAATAAAATGCTGAACAGGCCACGCCCACAAGAGACAAAGCGACTCGGCGGTTACTTGTGTAAACAAATGCTGCGTGACAGAAGGGCTGAAAATATTCACGTCTGACTCGGGGCATCTCAATATCTACATGGCTTGAAGAAGGGAAAAAAACGTTATGTTTTTACCGGTAAGTTTAATGGCTCTGGTTTTTAGTTGTCTTTTTTTTTACGTGACGGGAAATAAACCTTCTGCTGTAGAGTTTAAACAAACTGAAGAACCCTTAATTATGCTTGAGGTACCTTCTAAACCTGCACTGATTTATGGGAAAAAGTTCTCAGTATCACTGAAGTCTGATATCGTACTCTGCACTTCTCTTTATTGTCTGTAGTTATAATGTCATGTTCTCGGGCTCTGCGTGTGTTCTCCAGGGTTCTTGTGCAGGTCTGAAAACGTTAAGAAGAGCATACGGAAGTTAAAGGTGCTCATTTCCAGACCCAAAGAAAAAAGCCACTTAAATACAGAAGATCTTTCAGGCTTCTTTAGATAGTCGAGTGTTCCTAAAGGGAAGCTGTAGGCTTCTGTGAAGCATCTTTAAGGGTTCCTCCTTAAAGACAGAAAAAGCACAGAACACGGTGATGGTTCCTTTTTAGGAGCACAAGCCTCGAGAATGTCACGTCCTTATTTTCTGCTCTGATGCACGTTACATCTCGTTCTCTCTCTTCTTTCATTTCACTCATGACCTTTGAAAATGATCAAGAAAGTTGAAGATAAAAGTCTAGAAAGTTAAACACTCTGAAATTAGTTTTTTTTTCTCTCTGTGATGATTTTGGTCTAATAGACGAGTGACACAAACCCCTAACTCTCTTCAGATGTGGTTTTAACATCCTTAAACGTGTGTGTGTGTGTGTAACTTTTTTTTTCCCCAGGTGAGCCCAGATTTCATCCGCAGTGGTGAGTTCACTCTGGAGAGAATGGGCGTGGCCTATAAGGCGAAGGCTCATCTGAAGTCCCCGTTTGACCCGGAAAACAGGAGAGTGAAGGGAATCTACAGCTCAGAGTGAACGTCTGAAAACCGTCTCACTCTCGTCCTCGCTGCAGCGCTGCAGGTAAACCGGAGGTTCAGGGACGACGTTAAAGCTGCTGCTGCTGTCACACACACACACACACACACACACACACACACGAGACTTTTCCAGCAGAACTAAACACACGCTCGGTTCTGCGTTCATGTTTAGAGCGAGTTGGACACGTCCGATACAGAAGCCGGTTTTTTTTTTTGTGTATTTTTTAGTCTATTGTAAGTTTACATTTTCTGTACTTCCAATCTAATCACATTTGACATCTTCAGCACTAAAATCATCTTATAAATTGTTCTAATCGGACAAATAAAATGTATTTGCAATGAGTTTATGAGCAATAAAATGAAAAGGTCATGTACTGAAATGTTAGCAATGCTAGTTTTCTTTTCATGGTCCAGTAATTTTGTGTATTTATTACTAGCTTAATCTTTTTTTTTCTTCATTTCATCCTCATTTTATTCAGCGCTCCCTGGCAGATAAATAGCTACAGTACAGTACAGTGGATAAAAAGGGTATATTTCCGTTTAGCATCATGTACGTGTACGTGTAACTGTACAGCAGTAAGTGTTTGTATTTGTGAGTCTGAGACGTATATTTTACTGAGTGTAATATATTGCAAATGAGAGGCTCAGATCTCCGTTCTGGAGCGAGATGTTACAAAACTAAGTGCACCCCTGTGTTAGTGTTGCTCGTCCTGATGCACGGTGTGAATTTGATGAAAATCGGCGAACGTTCGAAAGGCCCTTAGCTTTTTTGTTCTCAGATCTTCACCAAATTCACAGTGTGCGTTAAGGAGGTCCAGACTAACGCAGGCGGGCACACACTCCAAAGCGGAGATATAGACTAGTATAGTGCTATAGATAATAATAGCTATGCTATAGTTTACACAGTATTTTATAACCTCGTACAGCAGAACTAAACACACGCTCGGTTCCGCGTTTGCGTTTAGTGCGAGTGGGACACGTCTGATACGGAAGTCGTTTTGCCCCATCAGCAGTGTTTACAGGTCTTAATAGTCTTAAAGCATCTTAAAGCAAGAAAATGTATTAACTAATAACAGAATTGTCTATAAAATTAAATATATTATTAAAACTTGTTACAGTTCAGCCATAAATGACACCCAAGAAAAGGAATCCATTATGCTAAAGGGTTCTTCAGTTTGCTCCTCTGGTGGAAACTGTAAAGAACCGTTTCAGTGTTTTTCTCAGAGCAGACAGACGTGAGTAGTTGTGTACTTGTTAGCTACAAGGCTAAAGTAGCTAACAGGTAATGGGAGCTTGCAGCCTCCAGTTTAGTGTCATACGCCATAGTGGTGGTTATAAGCTTCCATTAGCTGTTAGCAACATTAGCTTTGTAACTCCAGTGAAGAAGTTAGAAAAGAAAAAAAAAAAAAGGTGAGACAAGAAAAAAATGGTCTGCGTTGTTTTTTTATTTATTTATATATGTCTATAAAATGGAGACCATGTGACAGTTTACATTTTGTCCATTTGCAGTTTAAGCACAATTGACATCTTCAGCACTAAAAATCATCTTATAAATGGTTCCAATCTGACAAATAAAATGAAAAGGTCTTGTACTGAAATGTTAGCAATGCTAGCTTTCTTTTCATGGTCCAGTAATTTTGTGTATTTATTACTAGCTTAATCTTTTTTTTTTCCTTCATTTCATCCTCATTTTATTCAGCGCTCCCTGGAACAACCCTGCGTTTACCCCGGCAGAGACAGCGTAGCCTTCACAAACACGAGCTTTACTTCTGATGGACATGTTTGCATTTTAACGAAATAGTTACCGGCTGTTATAGCACAAAAAATACTCGTTCCTGATTGGCTAAGCAGGCAAGCATTAATCACTGCACCAAAGC
Source organism: Pangasius djambal (assembly GCA_022985145.1). Lineage (NCBI taxonomy): Eukaryota > Metazoa > Chordata > Actinopteri > Siluriformes > Pangasiidae > Pangasius > Pangasius djambal. The sequence continues at coordinate 22,738,988 of CM040991.1, forward strand.
GTTAGTCACCCGTCACAGACTTAACGATAAACTGTAATTAAACCGTAAATGTGCGTCAATCGCGCCAATGCTAGGCGGCAGAAGCGAAGTCTTTTCTATATAGCTAGTAAAAATATCTAACTAGAAGCAAAAAAACTGTGGTAGTCTTCACATCGCTTCGCTTCTCATTTGCATACCTGGGCTCTGACCACGCCCACTTTGAGTTGTTTGCGGCTGTCGGTGTAAACGCAGTCTAATCAGGATAACTGTTTAATGAGAGTTTAGTGAAGTGGTTTTATTTATATACTTGCACCACATTGCTGGAGACCTGGGAGTGTCGGCGTCGGATCTGAAAGACTTTGTGTTATCCGCTGTGTTGCGGCCGAACCTCTGTAGGGCCGTGACTCGGAGCCGCCGCCCGGCTTGGTTCACACGTTTGCACGTGTGGCTGGAGCTCCGCTAACACCTCGGGGATCTTCTGTTTCTCCCAGTTGCCCTGGAGACGGGAAAGAAAATGATGCATTTCACTAAGAGATCAAACTCTACTTGTGAGCGTGATTGTGGTTCTCGGATCACTGGATCCCTGCTGGTGCACAAACACACTGAGACCTTCATCAAAGTCATGATGTGTCTGATAGAAATCCGGCTCTCGTACAGCTGTCGTTTCCTGGAACCCTCCCGCGGTTCCTGCGTTAACTAGTGTTTCAAATCGCAGTACGCAAATATGTCTATATCAAGAGAAATAGTTTAGTGTAGTGTTGTATAGTGCAGTATAGTGGATAAAATAGATTTTCCATCTGAACTCATGTACTGTACGTGTACTGTAACTGATCTCCACCAGTAAGTGTTTGTATTCGTGAGTCTGAAACATATATTATTGAGTGTAATATATTGGAAATGAGAGGCTCAGATTTCAGATCTGGAGCAAGATAATTACGGAACTAAGTGCACCCCTGTGTTAGTATTGACCTCCTGAACGCACGGTGTGAATTTGGTGAAAATCAGAGAACTTTCGATTTTTTGCCCAAAAAACACAAAGACTAACCCCTTAGCATTTTTTTTGGGTGAAAAATCCGACGTTCTCAGATCTTCATCAAATTCACACTGTGTGTTAGGGAGGTCACGACTAACGCAGGGGTGCGCTTACTTTCATCCTAATTCACTCCAAAGCTGAGATACAGAGAAATATAGTACAGTAGATAAACTCTGTACTGTAACTGATCTCCACCAGTAAATGTTTCTATTTGTGAGACTGAAATGTATATTTTATTGAGTGAAATATGGAGAATATGTAATATGAGAGGCTCAGATCTCAGTGCTGGAGCGAGATGTTATGAAAGTAAGTGAACTAGTTTTCTGTTGACTGTCTGCTTTGAACACAGAATTCTATGCCAATCTTTCCATTAAACCAAAGAAACGACTCCACTTTGGTGTGTGAAAGTAGCTAAAGCGGCGGTAGGATGCATTTCCTGTGCTAGCGCGAGGGGCTTCAGAGCGCGAGGGGCTTCAGAGCACGAGGGGCTTCAGAGCGCGAGTACTCACGGGGAAGAGCTCGGCGGTGGAGCGGTTACAGTGCATGGAGATGGGCGAGGTGGTGTACAGGGAGTCGAGCACCTCGGCGCTGAAGGAGTCCCAGGTCACGGAGGAGAACTCGTCCTCCACTGTGGTACGAGAGCAGCTGCAGCCCTCACCGCCATGGAACCTGACAGAAATAACAACAAATCACAGGGTTGTATTACTGCGTTTTGTTACTATAGCAACAGCTCATTGAGTGGGACTTGTAGCACAAGCACCTGTTGATGAGGCTGAAGTATCTCTGCAGGTAATCCGGGTCTACGTGACTCTTACACAGCTCCAGCTGTGTGCGTGGGTAATAGTGCACATAATTTACACACATCTCCTCCATGATCCCAAATCCACCCTGCACACACAGTGGGGGAAAAACACACACACACACACACACCTCCATTAAACTCTATTTTAGCGCCATTTTTCTAAAAACATTGCTGCCTTAATTAGACCAGATTCAGTCTCCATAGGAAGAGAAGATGATGACCGATGACATCAAGGCTCTCAGATGATGTTAAGCCTACAGAATTTAAAATTAATCAAATTAAATTAGTAAAAAATGTGTTTTTAGTAAGATGCCTTAAGTGTATAGCTGCTATTCTGTAAGTGAATACGTTTCCACAACACACGACATTAAACTAGTTTTATAGATATAATATTTTTCCTTTTCTACCTGTATTTATACTATTTTTTTTATATAGTTCCTGTTCTATCTGTATAATAGGACATTTGGGTTTATTGTAAATTCTATTTTTCGGTCACGGACAGTCGTGAGAAGCATTTCACTGCACATCGTACTGTAGGGTTGTGTGTGTGTGTGACAAAATTTTGAATTATAAATGGATGAAAGTATGATGTGTCATTTTTTTTAACAAATAAAAAAAGCTGTAATCATCGTTAAACTGCTGCGGTGCAAGAGGAATAAGACACTCAGGGATGGTAAGAGTAGCTGCAGATCTAGTTAGCGTGTGGCGTATGTTCACACTCACCACTGTAGCTTTGACTCTGTCTTCTGTGTTATAGGTGCATTTTGTCAGAAGCACATCACCCTGTGAGAGAGAGAGAGAGAGAGAGAGAGAGAGAGAATGAACAATCTTGTGATCAGCTGCTATTTGTAGTCGGATATTTAAAACCGGCTCGGTGTTTGGCAGGTCAGTGTGAATCTGGCGGCTCTCGCTGTGTGTGTGGGAGCTGATATTGACAGTCTAAATGCAGCAGATCTGTTCTTTTGTTGGTGGCTTGTTGCCTCCAGGCTTTTCCTGTGATGTCTGCGTTATCTCGCTTTTTTCCCCCCAGATAAATACAACTCCTGTTTTAGCCGTGCTGGCGTGGGGAACTTACTGGCAGAACAGTCACCATCTTTCTGAGGATACGGATGATCTGAGAGAGAGAGAGAGAGAAAGAGAGAGAGAGAGAGAGAAAGAAAAGAGAGAGGGGTGTTAGAGCTGAATAAATATAATCTAGCACCTTCTTTCTCAAATTTTAAGAAACTTGGTAATATTCAAAGTTCTGTAATCGCACCGTAGGATGTGTGGGGTCATGCCGTGAGCAAGCATCAGGGATATATTCGTGTGTGTGTGTGTGTGTGTGTGTGTGTGTGTGTGTGTGTGAGTGTGTTCTACCTGATAGTGTGTGCTGAAGTGTTTGTCCTCCTGCACCACCTCCACCTCTCTGCCTCCTCTCACCAGCACGGTGCGGACGCTTCGGCCCGCCAGGTGTGTGTGCAGCTGCGACGCAAAAATATGGATCCCTCCAGGAGGCAGCGCCTGTAGGGGACGAGTGGGAGTGAACACACACACACACACACACACACACACACACACACGTTATCCAGGAATAAACTGCACGTCGGCACACTGCTGATGGTTCTCTCGAGCGATTTACAGGTTGTACAGGTGACAGCTTTAATAAAAGAGTTGAGCAGCGCAAGACTACAAGAAAATATTTCTCAGAAACTGGTGTTGGGATCATTTATAATCTAATACATGATAGCGATGCTTTTGTTACGTTTTTCCACAGAACAAAACAGAGCTGGGAAGAAAAAAAGTTATGCGTCTGCACACATGCACTTTCTTTTATTTAATTTCGAAAGAAACATTTTTCTGCTCACTACATTTTCAAACAAAAACATTTCTCTATAATCATATTTGCCAAGTCCTGATTTGATTTGACTTTTTAAGCGTCACACAGCTTCAGGGAGTTGATCTGCATTTCTAACAAAACTAAACTTGAGCGAATCCCCACCACTGTGATCCAGGAGCTGCTGCATTCGCTCCACGCCGGGTTTGTACTGTGAGAACCAGGGATTAGCGCTCAGCTAGACTGCGTCACACTCGCTAACGCGTGAGAGATTAGGAATAAAGCTGTCGTGTGTTAGCCTTAGCTAATTATTCCTGTTTTCCGACGTTCCTCGGTGAATGAGGAACTAATCCAGGAACTAAAATCAGTGTGTGATTTGAGCTAGAAGTTGCTGATTGTCCAAACACGAACTAAATTATAACGGTTCTTTGAAACTGCTCTAGAACCATAGTTCTCTAACCGGACCCTCAGAACCACACGCCACCGGTATCATAAATGATGTCTATAAATAATATCAGCTGAATCTAATGACATCATGAAAATGGGTTGAGTGGGTGGAACTTTCATAAAACAACTCTCAAAATATTATTGGACACATTTAAATAACGTGTTTATTTGCTTTCTGATGGTTTGCTGTCAGTGTGAGATTTTTTACAGTAAGTTTCAAAACCCCTGATCTACAGCTAACTGACCATTTATACTCGACACTTTACTGGACTTTTGACATTTGATTCATTAGGGATAAATTCATAAATTCAAAATGTATATCTTGAGTTTATATATTTCTATAAAGCTGCTTTGTGATAATGTCCATTATTAAAAGCTCTACACAAATAAATTGAAAAAATTGAAATGAGTGATTCAAAAGAATCGATTCAGTAAACTGAATCAAACTTTAGGCAACAAGCTAAACTCTAATTATTGAGCTGAATACATGTGTGTAGATTGAAGCACGAACGATGAGGGAGCTTCTGGACTGTTCTGGAGTGTGTGCCGAGTGTGTGCCGTGTGTGTACCGAGTGTGTGCCGTGTGTGTGCCGTGTGTACCGTGTGTGTGCACTCGGCAGTGCAGTAGCCCGTCAGCTGGAAGGTGTGCTGGTGAGGAGGGATGGCCATGACGGGCGTGTAGACCAAACCGAGCTCCATGATCCCGGCGTCGAAGCGCCTCAGAGACGGAGTGAACCACAGACGGATACCTGAGGAGTCACGACGCCCTGGAACACACACACACACACACACACACACACACACACACACACACACACAGATACACACAGATACTGCATCAGAACCACTGTAATGCTAATTTCACCCGGTGACCAGAAAGAGTTTTTCTGCTTCATCAGTTAATTTATTTAGCAGCAGCTCAAATCTGTCAATATATATACATATTATACATATTGTATTTTTCTATTTTCTAGCATTCTATTCTTATTCTTTAAATATCTTTTATTGTTTAATGTATATATATGTGTGTGTGTGTGTGTGTGTGTGTATTGTTATTATTTTGTCTTCTGAGAAACATCTAAATATCTTATGTAGCTTCTGAAGAGCAGCACTAAATGAAAAAAATAAGATCTTTAAACAAAATAACAATTTACACCGATCAGCCTCTTCAAAAGTTTACCCCCCCCCTACCACCCCCCCGGCTCTTCTTGAGCATCAGTGAACGTTTGAGCTTCTGTAATAGTCGTGTTCGAGTCCCTCAGCTGTCCTCAGTGTGAAAACACGGATCTCAGCATCATAGAGCTGCTGCTGGAAACGAGTCAAATACGCAGAAGATGGTGGAAAAGCAGAGAAGGTGCAGGACCTGGAGGATTTTACTGAAGAACAGTGCGCAGTTTAACCGCTCAGG
>CM040991.1:22744569-22756070 GCA_022985145.1 Pangasius djambal
ATCATAGAGCTGCTGCTGGAAACGAGTCAAATACGCAGAAGATGGTGGAAAAGCAGAGAAGGTGCAGGACCTGGAGGATTTTACTGAAGAACAGTGCGCAGTTTAACCGCTCAGGACGAACAAGAGCCTCATGAACAACTTTCACAATCACAGATCATAAACCCAGCCGCTGATCCTCCACGTAACACACACAGTGTTAATAATCGAGCGCATGGAAGCTTCTGAACTGGTTCATTTGTGTAAATTCAGTTATTATTGTGTCTTGAGGACGAGATGGAAACATCTGCTGTGTGAAATCGCTTATTCAGGGCAGAACGAAATAAAAAACAGCAAGCAATCTCTCATTTATTTAATATTATTAACATTTTGCAGATTCTGCAAGGCGTACGGAAACTTATGACCCCAATCTATCTATCTATCTATCTATCTATCTATCTATCTATCTAACTTCATTGTTGTTGGTTCTCTGCACATAAGAATTTCACCCGCTTTTTAGATTTTACTTAGTAACTGTGTAAACTGAGACATGACAATAAATCTGAATCTGAATATATTTTAATGTCGCTATGACGCCCACCTTTGGTTCACCGCGCTCATTACACCAGGATAAGTGGCGTACGATAACTTTTCTAGTTACCGTGTTGACAATTTAAAAAAAAAATTTTAATAATTTGCATATTTGTCTATGATAGGCCAAAAACTCAGAGCTCGTGTAGCCCCCTGCTTGAACCCGGTTTATACAGAAGATCTGAGAAAGTCTGTGTTTTTAATGAAAAAAAAAGTACATTTCTCGATATTTCTTTATAAAAAAAAAATTGAAGAAGAGTTTAAACTTTACGCTGTACAGTTTAGGTTAGTCATGGTTTCTTTTTAATACTAATGTTGCATTTATAATTACAAACTCTTCTTTGTGAGATGGAGAGGAGAGATTTTCTGTTATATTATGTTTCAAAGTTTTAAAACCTGTTATTAAATTTAGTAGCTTCATTACCTATAACAGCATCACACACACACATACACACACACACACACACACACACACACACACACACACACACACAAAAGCAGAGCTTCAAAATGACGTAAAAGCCAGAAGCAATAGAAAAAATATAAAAAAATAATTTTCAAGAAAGATGGTTTTGAAAAAGAAATCTGGAAAACTGAGGAGGAGGAGGAAGAGGAGGAGGAGGAGATGGTTCAGGCGAGCGGGTGATCAGGTGGTTACAGCAGAGACAGGAAAGATGACTCATAACTGTTACAGAAATCGAAATGCCCTAATTGGGCTGTGTGTGCGTGTGTGAGTGTTTGCGTGCGTGCATGTGTGTGTGTGTGTGTGTGTGTGTGTATGTGTGTGTGCACGTACCGGAGATGAGGAGTGGGTTGTGATAGTGCACCTCCAAACGAAGGAACCTGGAGGAACCTTCTCCACCCAGAGGAAGGCCAGCATCAGAGGGGTAGTAGAATGGCTAAACACACACACACACACACACACACACACACACACACACACACACTCATTATAGTAAAATACCGCGTGACGGGGTGGTGTGATGAAGCGGCGTTACTGTTACTACCCCGAAGTTGAACAGCAATTTACCAGTGATTACGATGTTTTATTCATTAGTGACCATCAAACATCATACTTTTTATCTGCATATAGTTACTTCCTAAGTTATTTCCTGTTCTCACTTATGTTACAGCAGCTACAAACAGTCGTTCCTCACCAGCCTCTCTTTCTTTCTTTTTAATCACTAAGTTTTTTTTTCCATTTCTTGAAGTCATGTTGAACCACACGGACAACTCCTCTGTCCTGCAGACGTCTGAAAACATAACATTTCCTGTAAAGAGAATAAGTGCTCTTTTAACTTTGATGGAAGGAGTCTCCAGTGTCAGACGTAAAGCTGTACCTTTCTGTGGAGCGTCCGCTGTACACGTCCCTGTGAACCAGCGGTTACTATAGAAACGGTAACGTATTAGAACGAGCTCATTAATATAAACCTGCGCTACAGTCAGAGCTGCTGTTACAGAAAACTAATCAACACCTTCTGACCAATCAGGATGTGGAACTGGATGGCGCTGTGGTGGTTATTTTTAGTCACACATAAGGAGTTTGTATGATGGATTGTGAATCACTCGGCTGAGACAGACTGCCGGCGCTGACTCAAACGGAGCTCCAACAGCTCTGTACAGTCATCACATCTACGAGCAATATTTTTATTAAAAAAAAAAAAAAGAAAAAACAGCCCTTATTTAAAAGCATATAAAAACACACAGTCCAAGAACTGCTTTACATAACCAGCCTGATTTTCTTCCTCCTCCTCTTTCGGCTTGGGCTCCTGATTTTCCTTCATTGTATGTATGAAATGCATCATTTCCCTTCAGCTCTGAAATGAATAATTAATGTAAAGAATCAGCAGATAACTCTGCTGGAAAAAAAAGAATAGAATAAACAGAAACAGCTCTTTATAAACACAAATGAAAGCTTCACTGTGTATATATTTGTTTTTTTTGGCTAATCTCAGATCTCCAGCCCGGCAGCCGGAGGAGGAAGATGTTTTGTGCTAGTTTCCTCTCGTGTAATTCAGTAATTGGTGTCTCGTGTCTCTCTGTGCCACTCAGATCCGTGACTGGCAACCGAGCGAGCGTGGGCGATCTGTCCGTGCGTATCTATAGAGACAGCTGAACGCCGCAGCGGCTCTCGCTACCTGCACAACCCTGAATTATCCACGCCAATCACCCAGCAGCGCTTGTGATAAACGCTCCACTTACACGACTACACAAGTGATGAAGAGGAAGAGGAAGGCCCTCAAAACGGAGTTACAAACGTTTCTAGAAATCGCCTTCATTCGCCTGTTTCACTGCTGTTTCACATCTTCTTATAAACATGTATTTAAGCATAAACGCGTAAAATGTATTTAATTTCAGTTAGGATTTTAATATACTGTGTATGAGTGTATAGAAAATTCAAGTCACAATATTACACTGTGTGTAAGTTTTCCATCACAGCGTAAATAAAACGTAAACACATGATGCAGAAAATCAAGTTAAGGTGTTAATCACCTGTCAGTCATGTGGCCTGTGAGTTCAGAAAGCTCCGCCTCCCGCACTAGCATTCAGGTGAATTTGGGGAGTGGCTTCGGAGGAAGCTTTATGTTAAGGTTCTCCTAATTAACATTATTTACCTGATAAAGTAATTAAGCCCAAGTCTGCGGTTCGTAAACATTACTTACAGTCCTTTAACACATTTATTAATCACCAAATCACCTGCATTCGCCAGTGTTTATCCATCCATGAATAAACGTTCATGCTGAAGGGAATATTTATGTAGCGTTACTGAAGTTTGAGTTCCAGCTCACCATAATCGCTGACTGTACCTTTAATCTAATGCATGCAACTCCAGAATCGTGCAGCGGTTTAAAGGTAGCTCTGCAGGAAAATCAGAGACCTGGCAACACTGAAGCTGATACATTCCTCGTGGGATGAACTGTCACTAAAGTCATTTTCCTCATGTCTATTTGTACACGTCATTAAAAAGGGCTTCTGATCAGAAGGTCATGAGTTCAAATCCCAGCATCACCAAGCTGCCACTGCAGGGCCCTTAACCCTCAACTGCTCAGCTGTATAAAATGAAACAAATGTAAGTCACTCTGGATAAAGGCGTCTACCAAATGCCGTAAATGTGTTCACAGTGTGTGTGTGTGTGTGTGTGTGTGTGTGTGTGTGTGTTCACCTCGGCTCCAAGGGCCCACGCTGCCAGGACGTGACGGCAGGAGTTCAGCTTCGCCGGCTTCATCTTGGAGTCGCAGGAGCCGCTGTACTGAGGGACAGAGGCCATGTGAGGCGAGCATTCAAACACCTCCATATGATGCACGATGGCCTCGTTCCCCGCGCTCACCACCGCCTCGTACTGCGCACACAAACATTTATCCCCATTTATTAATGCTTTATAAAGGACATCTCATTAAACCTGTACAGTTCTGTCTAAGAGATCATTTACAATCATCAGCATTAAACGGTAACGTGATCATCACATTGATCTCTCTCTCTCTCTCTCTCTCTCTCAAGCTGATGATCTTAATGATCTTAGCTTCACTGCTCCTGGTCCAGTTTCCCAAAAGCATCATAAACAGAACAAATGGAATCTGATCAATATTAGTCATGACCCTTTGCCTTGACAGCTGTGTCAGTACTCTCAGGTTTACTGAGCTTCAGCTTTATAAGGACTTTTATCTTGGAGAACTTCCACAGTTCATCTGCTGAGCTGCTCATTTTTTAAATCATGCAATGGACTTTATACCTTTAAAGTAATTAGATTTTATCTATAAAGCGATCTATTACACAATGTTATTTTCGTTAATGACATATAAACATTTACTTGTTTCGAATAGTAAATGTTTGGAAATCTAAGATGCGCTCTTCCTACTGACACAACGATGCAGGACTAAACATTTAAGACAAAATTTAACTTGTACTTACGTATATCCTAAAGCCACTATACAATTTATACACACCACTTCTGCTTAAAACGCATTCACGTTTGATTTACGTGTTACGCGCTCGGCTTCATGCTAACTGTGCTCGTCTCTAAACACACTTAATAAAAACTTGTATATGACAGGAGAAGATGAAAACGGATTGAGGTTATAAGCTTTTCTTTCATTTTTGTTGGGAACTAATCGCAGGTAGAAAGTAAAGTCGCGAGCGGGGAAGTGAAGAAACGTCGGACCGCATGCGCCATAGGGTTGGTCCGAGGAATCATTCGAGACGAAACGCTTTATTGTGTCATTTGCATTTTCATAGAACTGAAAACAAAAATCCTAAATTAAATATCACATTCTGAAATCGTAGCTCCCTGTCGTCATGTACATATAAAACGTACGATCGTCTGTCGCTTTGTTGCTCGCTAGCGTGAACCACGTGACATGCACACTATAACCAGGAAGCTACTTTCACACATGCAGCGATTTTATCTCTGCAAGTCGCCAGTCGCTGTACTATGAAGTCGCCAGTAGGCGTTCCTACTACTGGTTGCCATAGTAACATTTATCAGTGGGTGGCGCAGCTAGCATTCCACTTTCGTAAGTGAAATTTTTTGAATGTGTAAACGCCGGTTTGTTTTGTGGACTCGCAGGCAGCATGGCTCACGAGCATGGGTCACATGGGTCACATGCACTCTACTGTCTTCACTCTCATTAGTCGCTGCACCAAGTCACTCCAAATTTGCATAAAGTTAAACTTTTTTTTATTTTTTCGCCTCGCTGGACACGCCCACATCTGTTCGCCGACGGTCGCTGTCGCTCGTGTCGCCGGATGTCGCCAGCTCTCAGTGAAATTTACACCGCTTTTACCATTCCTAGCTAATACTGACGAACTAACTAACCTAGCTTGAGCTTTAGATTATATTTATTATGATCAGTAATGCAGATAACTGAAAGACTGGTGTAACTCTGGTGACGAGGACTTCACATCGGGGTCGTCACGTCGCATACCTGTAAACGTCCCAAAAATACACACGCTGTTATATTTAATTAAAGCAACATTGGAATATCATTGGAGAAAAAAATGCTCGTCATCACTCAGCGCTTCTCTGAAAATTCACAACTTTTGGAAGCTCGGCTGTGATTTAAAAACAAAAAACAATTTTTAAAACAACGGTTGGCACAGTATTTAAAATACGTAACATCACACCTAAACCGAATGGAGTAAAGGTATGGCATAATAAGGAATAAGAAGGCTAAGAACGAAGAATACGTAATTTACAAAAACAAGGAAAGGAAGATGAAGGAGCAAAAGATGGACAATAGGGAACAGGACTGAGATCTGAGAGATGATAAAGCAATCATTTTATTTTCCACTTTTTGACCTCTCCGTGCGATAGACGCTCCCCCGAGACACAGGCGCGTAATTTACACGTCTAATTTATTTCTACTGCTTCTGCTTTGAGTCAGTCGAGAGGAGAATAAACCCTCGAGTCCACTGTGCAGATGAGCAGCGTGAGAAAGACATCAGGATGGAAAGCTGCCACAAATTCATGTTCATTAAATACTACGAGAATTCTACCTGCATTAAGGCAGCTGGATTTCCAGGCACTGAAAAATCCTTCATCAATAATCCTGACATGATTACGCTCTATGATCGATGGGACTTTTCTAAACACCACAGTTAGGGTGAAAATAATAAAAAAGCGCACTGCATTGTGGGTCTCTGTTGATTTCTGAGTCGGCAATGGAAAACGAACTGATTGACGAACTGGTTCATTTTTACCTTACTTACGTCCTAATACATTATAAATTGATTATTTATATTCTGACTGACTGTAGTGTTCCCAGCATCCCTGCTGTTACCATGACGATGTGGTTCTTGGGCATGTTGGGGGGCAGTTGGTACATGTAGCACCAGTAGGTGGTCTCCTGATCAGGGATTACGATGTTGGGGGCCAGAACCTCCAGCGTGCGCACGTCCGGTGGAAGAGAGGGGCTGGGCGTGTCAGGACGCAGCAGAAGGATTCGCTGAACGCCAGGTTGAAGGCGGGACACGTTGAGCTCACGAAGAGAGCGGATTGGCTGATCGAGTATGCTGTAGATCAGGTGGACTGTTCCTTCCTGTCAATCAGAGGAGTGCTCAGTGAGTACAGGAAGTACTGAGTGTGCTCACAGATTCTATTACTCCATCCCACATGCTGTTCCTTGTAAAAATTATTATTTGTTATTGGCCTACTAGTCATGTGACCTACCTGTCAATCAAGGTGTTAAGGTGTTAATAACAGCCTTGGCTACAAAAACAGAAATAAAAACTAGTAGACAAATGAGCTTTTTAGATGTTTCTAATTCAATTTCATTAAAAAAAAAAAAAAACATTAACGTTTACATACTGCATGTGTGGGCTGCTTAGGGTGCATACTGTTGAAACTATTCTATACCGAGTGTGTGTGTGTGTGTGTGTGTGTGTGTGTGTGTGAGAATACTACAGTGCCTCTATAACGTAGTCATGGGGATCGCAGGTACTGAAGGGTCTCCTGAAGAGCAGAGAAAAGCCTTCCGGAGTGTTCCGTGCATCCAGCAGCTCGTAATCCTGCTGACTGTCCAACGTTACCCGGCCTTCATCATCACTCCAAGCATCCTGCACACACACACACACACACACACACACACACACACACACACACACACAGGAATATTAATGTAAACATGTAGATATGGACACACAAACATCCATATAAACATACATACACACGATTCTTGCTAGCACATAAAAATTGAGATTCCCAGAGTATGGATTTAATATGACTAATATGCAAAGAAGGTAAGAAGGTAATGAGCCTCGAGAGCCATGATTTGATTTCCCTATAATGACATGTTTCCTTCTGAAACAGGAAGTCAGTGTTGTCATGCTGACATGCTTGACTGATTAGCGCCTCACCCACACCCAATCCAAACAAACCCGGCAGTAGCAGAGAGAGCTAGCTAAACATGAAGAGCTTATGGAGAGCCTTTGTTCGGTTGTGGAGAATTTCTTCACCCACGCCTGTCCATGCTGAGCGTTTCTGATAAATGTGATCAACGAGTCGAGGTCGTGCGTCAGCGTTGCCGACGGTAACGGAGAGCCTCAGGGTCGTCACCAGGAGACATCTGACGTGTCTGAGTGGTAGATAAAATGCTATTACTGATGGAGATGGTGTATGAAAACGGAATCACGTTCTCCGTCAGTCTGAGAAAACAGCAATCCGGCACGGAACAGCCCCGAGTTGGTAAAACAATCCTCCGAAAAGTCACATGACCGCCAACTCGCACAAACTCCGCCCACATTAATAAACTCCAACCATTCACTCTGTGTTGGAAAAGGGAATAGTGTAAATCAAGCAGTGTGGATAAATACAACACTAGTACAGGATGAGTCATTAAAACAAAATTTACTTGAACCATAAAATTAAAACCAGAGTATCTCCATCCATGCAGCCATCTCCATCTCCATCTCCATCTGTTATCGTTTTGGTGTCAATAACACGAAGAGACCGATATAAAAAGCTCTTGAACATCAATTTAAATTTCAGGAGAACTTGCATCACGGAAAAGGAACAGATGCACAGATGATACTGGATATTGTGTCGATGTTTGAGTTGCACTTACACATGAACATGCTTTGCAGTACACGAGCCACAATCTGCTTTAATCTGCAAGTACATAATGGCATTTTCGAGACAGACTGGCCTCCTCCTCAGGCTGTCTGTGTGTGTGTGTGCGCGCGCATGTGTGTGCATCCGAGTGGCCCAATTTAATTTCAGCCTCCACTCATTCCGCCTAGTCACGCTGTCCAACCCACACACACACACACACACACACCATCATCTTCATGAATAACGCTTTAAACATCATGCTGTACCTTTTTAGAAATTTAAATCACACTCTTTCAACTTGGATTAAAGACGTGACCTTGATATCAATACACACAGACGCTTCATCGTAAAGAGTACACAGTGTCGCTGATATCACGGTTGCCATGTTTGCAGATTTCTAGCAAAATTGGGCTGCTTTTGTCTTTCCTAATGCAGTGGGGTTCTGCTTAATGCTAAAATTCTGCATATTTATCTCTATGTCCTGCAAGTCAAACTGGTAAGCTGCTTATTTCATGCAAATAATAATAATCTTGTTACTAATGAAAATGGACTGTGATTATAACTGAAATGTAGTGAATTAACAATCAGAAAAGAGTGAAAATAAACTAAATAAATTTTAAAAAAAGGGTAAATGTGTAAGAAAAATAACAGTACACCATTATGTTTACAGGATAAATGATCTTGTTATACATCAGTAGCTTGTTTTACTTATTTTTATACATTATCTTTATTTAAGATAAATAAGAATATATTATATGATTAAATTTAGGACTTTGATTTTTAACCCACACTCGTGAATTGCTAATTTAAGGCTTTTTTTTATTTTTAAAGAAATATATAAGATGTAAATCACCTCCAGACCAGCCCAGTATAGACCCAGTGTCCTGATATTTATGACTCCATTACGCATACGCAGTAAGACGATATTACTGATAAAGATAAATTCTTTCACAACACTCTTCTAAAACATTATACCATCATTTTGGATGGTCAGAAAAGAAACTGTTCTTTCTTCAGAATAGTTCCAGGAACTATTTTCTGTAACTATTTTCTTTGGGTTTCCCAAAGAACCGCCAATGAACCGCTCTAAGAAATTGACCGATTAGGATTTTATCTGATTTAACAAATGCATTTTACAAAATTATAAAACCTAACCATCTCCCGATGTCCTCCACCTACACACTCGCTCTCACCCCAAAGTAGGACTTGTGCCCATCGTTCCACAGAAGCACCAGGTCGGCGTTGGTGGGCTTGCCGCGGTCAGACATGCCCAGCAGGAGACCGTGGCGCAGCTCCTTGGCCCGGAGCTCCATGAACACCTCCTGCTTGGCGTAACTGATGTTCCAGGAGAGCTCCAGCTGCCCGGCGGGGTCCAGGGGGACGTGGTAGGGTAAGGAAGGTCTGGAGGGGTTGTCTGGGGACGGGGACGAAGATGACGATGAAGATGGGGGTGAAGCGTGGTACGGGGCCACCAGGAGAACCACCAGAGCAGCGAGCAGGATCACGTAGATCAGCGTGACGTCCTGCAGACGCAGGTCCTTGTTTAAGAGACGCATCACTCAGTCTTTCAAAAGATGGTTCAGAATTTTAATTTTAATTATTGCGCACAAATTCAGTGGTCTGGGGTGGGTCGGAGACGCCTCAACACGTCTCATAGCCTTCCTCTGGTCTTCTAGAGAGAAATTTTATCTCCAATATGGTCAGTGGTTGCTGTTGCTACTGTTCTTCTTCACCTTTCGGTCTTCTAACCTTCTTCAGTACCAGCGTCTCGTCTCTGCAGGTCCGTCCCTTTGTCCACTGTTGGATCTGTTCTGGATCTGCTCATCCTCTCTCTCCTCCCCAGGCTCCGGCTTTTAAGAGCACGACCCAGTGACAGGCTCTACTTTATTCTGGCTAATTATGTTAGTTCTGGTTAACCAAAATTCAATTGTTTATTTAGCCTCTGGCCAAACTTGTTTCTTTCCCCTCTTTTATTTTTTTCCCCAAAAACATCTGCTAGTGGGTTGCAGCGGTCTCCCACAGCACCAGACATGCATGATTTGTAAAACATATTCGTAAAATCAAACACATTTAACTAAACTAAAATGGGTTTACATAGATTTTTGGTTAATTGTGAATTGCCAATATTCAAGTTGTAGTCATGTTTAATGACCTTTATTGATCATTTTCATCAGGGTCAAGCTCATAAACCAACCACCAGGCTTCCATTATGCTGCCTTTTCTTATTGTTGTTTTATTGTGGTGTCGTTTGTGGTTCCACGGGAAACTAGAAAACATTAAACACCAGAGTCGAGCCGAATCCTGGCGCCAATCTCATATCAGAGCGACCCAAATGTTCTTACCCAAGCTGTTTTGCAACTTTTTAATTGCACAATAAAATGCTATATAGCCATATCACCCATGGTGCTGCTGAAAGCCGAATGACACTAATGACCGGATGTAAATGTACAGGCTAAGTAAATGCTTTTTTATGTCTGTATCGTGATTGGCCAACATCATGGCACCCGTTTTTACGTGCTTGGCAGGGCAGGTGATGGCGCTGTCTCAGCTCAGGCACTTCATCCTCGCATCAGAACGTCTTTTTCATGCTTAAGCTGAAATCTCGGCTCTCCATTACGGCGATGCTTCAGGAGAGGAGCCTTGGATGGAATTAAAAGAGTATAAGACAAAACCCTGTTGAAGGTGCTGATGGCCTGAAGGCACAGTGACACGCAGCTGCAGCTGTCGATGGTGTCGTTTCAATCAGCGAAACATGGACACCTTGTTTATGAGCAAGCAGTGGGCTAAAAGGTTATCTAGGTCCCTAGGGCTATGGAGTGAGCTGGAGAGAGAGACGGATGGATGAGTGGAGGAGGGGATACAAACAGAGAGCAGACCATGGTAATAAACCGAAGGCCTAAGGCAGGAGGTGAGACGTGACGACTTCTCCGGCTAGAGCATCGTTTGTATGACAATCCTCTAACGTAAAAGGACTTAAAAACGTGCGTATTTGTCCATATGGTAAAGTTTCTGTAAGAAGAATAAATGTTTATGTAACATTTATGGAAGGAGACTCCAGTGTCAGAGCTTTGTAACAGTCAGAGGTCAAGCTGTAACTTGAGGACAGAGGAGTTTACACTTTTTCTGCTTTCTCAGTAACATGACATGCATTTGTTTTTTTCTCCAACATCAAGAGAGGAAAAAAAAAAGGAGGCTGGTGAGGAAACATCTGTTCGTAGCTGCTCTAACGTAACGAATGAACTTGTTTCATGGATATTAGCTGTAGCTACAAATGGATAAAAAGTATGTTGCGTGCTTCTTTAATGAATGAAAAGTTGTAATTATTGAGAAATAAAAATAAAAGGAATAAAACATTACACCAATCTGTGGTGTTTTATTACATATGCAC
>CM040991.1:22756170-22791188 GCA_022985145.1 Pangasius djambal
ATATATATATATATATATAAATAATCAAGTATATATTACAATCATCAATAATAGAGAGATAAAAACATTCTTATAAACTGAAAACAAAATACTGGGGGGAAAGAAAAAAAAGCTCAGCCAAAAAAATAATACAACTATTAACAATAAATAAAGCGCAATATGCTTTTCAAGAGAACAAAAAACAAAACCTACATTTAAAAGATTTATCACTATTCTATTAAATTCTGTAGCTTAATCAATTAATTTTTTTCACATGATTTAATCAGGACAAAATGGCGGCCCTTTTTCCAACGCTGCGAGTCTCGTGCACGCCACGCATCCAGTGCGCGCTAGTCGTACTCATGCTAACCTTAGCTAGCTTAGCAGTTGAGTGTGAAGGGTGCTGAGAGTTAGCACCTACTTACCCGAGTAAAAGAAACAGTGTGTGTGCGCTTGTGTGTGTGTGTGTGTTTCATGACTGATTTCTGCTCTTTGTGTGAGAAACTGAACAGTTAATATCACTTTAATGCACTTTCCTCACCTCACTGATCTTCAGTGGTTTCTAGAGCTAAACCGCTAGCTAACACAAGCCAGCTTTGATTAACATGTTGTTGAAATGCAGATTTCAAAGTTGTTTTTGAAATGCACTTAAATCATAATAGTAGTAGTAAGCAATTCTGACCTCTGTCTCATCACAGTCAGCCATTTCAAGTTCTTCTCTGAGGTAAAAAGTAGCGATGAGTCGTTCGCGTGCGAGTCTGTTCATTGATTCGGCTCTTTATGGTGGACGCTGGGAGTCGAATCACAGTTTTGAAGAATCGATTCGCTAAGAAATTATTTCAATTATTTTAGAAATGTAAGATAAGATCAACTTTATTAATCCCCGAAGGGAAATTCAGGTAGTCTTGTAGATAAGTAAGAAAGAAAGTAGTGAGAGTAGTGACGTAGTAAAGTAATGAGAGTAGTGATTAGTCATCTGCCATGTGTGTTAAACAGTAAGTAATAACAGTCTGGAGTAATTTATGAGAGAAAAATGAAAGGAGTCAAGGGTTCAGTGTAGTCAGGGATTTGAACTCACACCCTTCAAATCACACAAAGTCTTTGAAACCCCAGAGACTGTGAATTTACCAGAACTATCTGGATCTCTGCTTCTCCTATTAGCCACCAATCCAGTACCAAAGGTTCCAGTGAGACAGTTTTGGTATCTGCTCAAGATTGGCACCAATATGATATAATGTTAGGTGATACACTAAGTGTGTTTAAGGCCCAGACAAAAGGTGTTGTCCTCAAACAAACCACGGTTGTCCTCAACGTTCTGAGATAAACAGAGGATAGGCAACGCCAACAGGAAGTTATGATAAAGTGCACAAAGCAGTTCTCCTTCTGTTCGTCTGTATATAGACTCACGCTGGACGGCTTTTAACACTTTATACCCAAAAAGAAAAAGACAAGAGGGAGAGTCACACAACCCTGAGGCTCACACTGACATTATTCAGCCTGGGACACACACACACACACACACACACACACACACACACACACACACAGTCTATTTATACATCCATGTAGAAATTAGCACTTTTAGCACACACACAATACACTTATTAACCGTGAGCTTGAGTCACCAATACGGAGTGATCACATCCCACTCCGCGCCTCATTCATTATCGTCTGTGAATGACGGCGTCACTTGAGGTTTTTTAAAGCGAACCCATATTACCGCTGCCCACGCTAGTCAGTCACGCTAGTTATGGGGAAAAGAGCAAGTGTTTGGTTCCAGAAGTCTTAAAGTCTTACAAACAGAGCAGGCTGATGGAGGGACGAGTGGAAAGAGGAGAGGGAGAGAAATAGCCTCACTTCCACCCGTCTTCCTCCATCCATGAATAATTCAGAGCCGTGTCACTACCACACAGGCCAATCTCAGCTTCTTACTATTTGTAGGTTTAATAATTGATGTGATAGAAAAAAACAGTTTTTCTCTTTTATTTCAATTTTTCTGGATGAGTCACAGAGGAGGGGAGAGGAAGAAAGAAAGAAAGAAAGGAATTGTGGGAGGAGGGAAACGGATGGAAAGATCAAGATGGATGGGGAATCAGAACAGGATGGGCAGATGGAGAATTAGAAATGCAAGAAATTCAGGGATAAAAAAAAAACAGAAAAAGAAGGAGATGAAAGGACTGAAAGGGGATGAGGAAAATATAAAAAGGGTTGGAAGCACTGCAAGGACTGAAAGAAGGAATAATGAAAAAAAAGGGATGTTGCGGTGGGGAAACTTTAAACATTCCTTATTTATAAAGGAATAAAAAAGAATTGTAAAGATAGAAAGAGATGGAAAGATGAAAAGGATGACAAGACAGCCCAAAATGAATGGACAGGGTAACAGAAAGAGATGAAAAGACAGATGCATGGATGGAAAGAGACTGAGAAACATAACAGAATGAAAGGACAGAAAGGAACGGAGGGATGGGTAAATAAAAAAGGGTGGAGAGTTCAAGTAATAAATAGAGACACTGAGGCGGAGACACATGAAAAAATGAAAAGGGACATAAAGATGAAAAGAGATGGAAAGATGAAAATTAGAAAAGGATGAGAAGAGAGCAAGAAATAAATGGATGGGCACACAGAAGGGGATGGAGAAATGAAAAACAGAAATAATAGAAGAAGAAGAATGAAGGAAAGGAGAAATAAAAGGGGATGAAAGGACAGATGCATGGAAGGAAGCAGAATGAGAAACGGATGGACAGGAGAGAAATTAGAATGAGGGATGAAAGGACAGAAAGAACTGGAGGGATGAGTAAATAAAAAAAGGGTCAGAAGCACAGAAAGGGGTGAATGGATAAAGTAATAAAAAAAAGAGAGATGATGAGGTTGGGAAAAAAGGAGGAATTAAGGGAGATGAAATCAAAAGGGATGGAAAGATAGAAAGGAATGGAGGGAAGGAAAGACAAATCTGAAAAGAAAGAGAAGACAGCAAAAAGTGGATAGAGAGGAAACTGAAAGGGATGGGGACTAAGTAATAAAATGGAAAGGATGGAAAAAGGGGAGAATGGAAAGATATAAATGAATAGAGGAACAGGGAAATAGAAAGGGATGAAAAAACAGATGCATGAAAGGAAGGAGAATGAGAAATGGATGGATGGATGGATGGGAAATTAGAAAGAAGCACAGAAAACAGGGAGATGAAAGGATGGCAAGAACAAGAGGGATGAGTAAATAAAAAAAAGGGTGGAAGAATTGGGAGAAATCAGAGGGGATGGATGGATAGATAGAAAGGAACTGTGGGATGGGGAAACAAAGTGATAAAGACACGACAGACGAAATGATGGAGGGACGAGGAGTCAAAGAAATACAGAAACAGAAAACAGAGGGGGAGAAAGGACTGGAGGGATGGAGAGAAAATAAGGAGCGATGTTGAGATGGGGAAACAGAAAGGAATAAATGGATGGGAGAAGAAGAGAAGGTGGAATTAAGAAGCAGAATGAAGGAGGGATGGGATCTTGGGAAACAAGTAAATGGAATAAAGGAAAAGATGATATTGTAATATGTTTCACAAATTTCTCCCAAAAAAAGTTTACACAATGCATTCGATTAGAAAAAAAATAACTTTCCCTCCTTCTTATTCCTCAGTCTGCAGCTCAGAAGAGCCTCAGCCGCTGAACTTCGATACTGATTTACAGTTAGATCTCAATGTTCTGCTCGCTGTCTGAGAAAACGACACGATAACGTCATCTCATCATCTCATCATCTCGTCATCTCGTCATCTCTCCAACGCTAAAGCATCCGATACGCAAACGCTGACTTCCAAAACTCCTCTGTGCTGAAGATGTCGGAAAGCTTAAAGTTACAGCTTTACCTGAGTGCAACAAAGCGCTGACACTGGAGACTCCTTCCATCAGTGCGAAATAAACACCTCCTTACAGAAAACCACCATATCAGCCATGACACACAGCTTTTAATCTGTTTATTATTAGCGCATAAATATCATTAGTTATATTAAATACATAAATATATGACATGACACGATTGACTAATTAATTAATTAATACCATCCCTTTAAAGTACATGGAAAGGTTTTTTCCCGCGTGGACGACATCAGAAGAAACGCATCTTATTCAGAGACATCACTTCTCTCGAGGGTTGTTTCTGGAAAAAGTGATGAATGAAGTTAAAGTTTCTCTGTAAGTGTAGCAGATGAGCGCTAGGTCAGATTATCCTTCACGCCCTTTAAAAAAAACAAAAAAAAAACAGGAACGCTTATAAGGCCTAGATTCTGACAAATGTATTTAAATATGAATATTTCAAAGTTGTACACGTCACATTACATTTTTTTTTTTTGTGGTGTATTTAATAAATATACATTTTTACCAGTGGCTTTTTTTTTGTTTGTTTTGAACTTTGTAAGATTTGCCTTTAAAAGCATAAATTGAAATTACAGGTTACAGTTTTAAAAAAAAATTTGAATCCTAAAGTACAAATCTCAAATTTAAATCTCAAAAATACAGATTTAATGTAAATCAGGCCAAATGTGAAGCATCCAGGACATCCAGGGAAGTGTAATAAAAGCACCTACACCCCCCCTACACACACACACACACACACACACACACACACACCGAATCCTGAGCTTGATTTAGTATCTCCCGGCTTCATTAAGTGGTGAAGCACGAGCTACTGTCAGAGCACAGAGATATTAAAAAACAAAAGGCCAATAATACGATGTGCTGGATCATGTGCTTTTTTATAATCTGCTGAATAATGAGAGCGGAAGCCGTACTGATAAATGAAACCAAATTTGCAAATGAAGTGGACGTTGATAAAGGAACACAGGAGCACAGATGAAGACAGGTCCAAACATGAACAACCGTCTCATGGCCACATGGCCGCGTTCCAAACAGTAAAGAAGAATCGAGGAGCCGTGCGGCTGCTCCGTGTGTCCTAGACGCCGGTCATTATCATGCTGAGAGGTGCGGGCTGCGCAGATGGACCCGTGCTTGTGTTGGCCTCCTTCCACCTCCAGATGGACAGACTCCGAGTCCGTGCCCCATTATACCGTTAATTTTATAGATATCAGCTTCAGAGGGAAAACGCAATGTTTGTTACTGCTGTTTAAACATCGAGTGATCAAGTGTGTAAATGACGGTGAGGAAGAACAAGAGAGAGGGAAAGAAAAAGAGAGAGAGAGAGAGAGAGAGAGAGAGCGCACCAGAGGAGAATTATTTATGCTTCCTGCGTTGACCGTAAACGCCCACTGGTTCCATCAAACAGTCAGACAGGAAACAGCCAGCGATGAGAAATGGGAATGAGACTTACGGAGCATTTTACTGCGCTTCATAACAGCAGCCTGGAGACCAGAGACTCCTCCTGTATGAAACCCGAAAATATTTACATCACAGCGCTGCTGAGTTCTGCATTGTGATTGGTCAGCAGGTGTTGATTAATGTTCTGTAACAGCAGCTCTGACAGTAGCGCAGGTCTTTATTAATGTGCTCGTTCTAATACATTACTGTTTCTATAGCAACAGCTCAGACGATCCACATAAACAAATAATTAAAAAAAAAAAAAAAGAAGAGTGTAATCATTGATATGCAAGATGTAACATTTATTTTGTAAGAAGAATGAAAGTTTATGCTTTGCAGTTTCTAGGCTTCTGTGTATTTTTTCATCTGATTAACTTCCAGACAGCGAAAAAAAAAGAGGCTGGTGAGGTTTATAGCTGCTGTAACACAAGCGACAACAGGAACTAACTTGTTTCGCCTATGTTCCACAACATTAAATGCAACTATAAAAGGATAAAAAGTATTTTGTGTCATTCTTTAATAAAAAGAAAACTGCTGTGGTATAAGAGGAATAAAATATTTAGGGATGAGCTGTTATAGGAAAATAATTAACTTTGGGGTTGTAACAGTAACTCCGCTTCTAAAGACTGAAGCTCGTCACTTCCTACACACACACGCACACACACACGCACACACACACGCACACACAGTGTGTGTTAATCTTCTTCTGACCTTCATCACGGTCAGTGTCTAATTGGCTGTTGGAGATGATTTGTGGACCATTTCTCAGCTCTGACGTGACACTGAGGAGGTTAAACCCCCCCAAAACACTGCTGTAGCTGATTCACTCATACCAGGACACGACACACACACACACACACACACACCTACACGCCCCTACGTCTGGGTCACTTCTGCACTGAAACTAAACCACCATGAAACCATCTCTGTTCAGTGATGTGCCTACGATGGCTTCTTTCCAGCAATGGACGGGATAGAGGGGTGCCAAAATTTTTGTACAGACCACCACATGGGCTCCAGTCAGTAACTATAGAACTGTAAAGATAAACTCGTGGCTGCGGCTTCAACTAATACTGCTGTAATTATTCAACTAGTTACATCACAGCGCCGTATCTTCCAGGTGAGCTTGGAGGAGTTGCCATGACAACCGTGTTGTGAAGCATCACTGGTACCCGGGAAATTGTGAAGCCTCAGTGTGTGTGTGTGTGTGTGTGTGTGTGTGTGTGTGTGCGCGCTTGCTTCGATATATGGTAACGGACTCCGTGCGCGTGATCAGACGGCGTAACCGCGCAGCACAGCAGGGCTCTGGGTTGCCAGAATGATGCCATTTAATCACCTTTGGTGGATTACAGCAGATATTTTGCAGAGATGCTGGTAGGGAGGAGGACAACTTTTTTTCTTGTTAATGATTAAAAATAAAAAACCTACACACTTAAATATTTTCGAGCAATTCTAATGACATTATATTGAACACGTAATACAAAAAATAATCAGTTCTTCTTCTTCCCCTTTCGGTCTTTTTTCTGTTATGAATCTTTCCCCACGTTTACTTTTCTTGCTCTCTAAACACCCAGTTTGTTTATCTGTCCTCATTTTTTATAACTTGACTAAGAGAAATAACGTGACAGCAGGTCTGTACGTGACGTGACAGGACAGATCTCAGACCATCGCTGCTACCACTGAAAGCTGAAAGCTCTGGAAGTTGCACACGTGTTTCCGGTGAAGCTGCTGGCGATATTCAGTGTCTGGGCTAAAATCTAAACTCGATCAATATCTCAAGCATGAAACTATTAGCACTGAGCAGTGCATTCTATCACGAGGTCTCTTTTAGTTTCTGCTCCAGATGCATTCTGGAGGGAAAAAAAGGACGATGCAATAAATAATTCACCTCATTTCACGTTGATTATTTCACACGTACCTTCTCAATCACTGCTGATGACGCGTTACGATCGAGGGGGCGTGTCACTCCGCGTGATCAACTGACACGACTCTCATTGATGGGCTGCATGAACAGTATCAGTCTGGGCTAGAAAGAAATCAGCCCCAGGTTTAAAAAAAAAAAAAAAAAAAAAAAGAGGGGTGGTGAGGGGATGGTGTAATTGAGAACAGGAACTAACTAACTACAAATGGATAAAAGAATAATGAGTTGTTCTTTAATAAAAAAGAAATGGAGAAATTCCTGCTTTCATTAGGAAATCACTGCTAAACTGCTGTGGTGTAAGAGGAATAAAACACTTGGGGACGTGCTGTTACAGGAAAATAACTTCAGGATGGTTACAGTAACTCCGCTTTGTCGTTTATTTATTCCTTATTTAATCATGGGTCATTTATTTATGGGTGATTTCTTCTTGGGTTGTAGTTCAGAGTGAATTGTGGGAGGAGTTTAACCCGCTGTAAACCATGCGCTCCAATCTGGCAACCCAGCCCTGGCGTGTGATTTTTTTCTCCTCTACTGCGACTCAAGGCTTTGGCTTGTGTTGAGTCCGGACGCAGAGGCTCCTAAGCAGCTCCTAAGCGCCTCTGCTCCTCGGCTTCCCTGCGCTCCCGCAGACGGAACTCCGGAGAGACGGTGGATGTTAAACGCGACTGCTGATTCATGTGTAATTCCTTTTAACACGCAGTAGGTCCGCGAAGCTCGCCGTCGTCCTGCGCCTCATCGTCGCCTGATGTTGAAGTCATCCTGTGCGGCTCTTAAGGAAGATTTCCCCGACAGTTCTCCCGGGTGAAGAATCGACCCCGCCGCGGCTTTCATGGCGCTCAGTCCTCCATGAGCTCTGATCTCTGATTTCGTCCATGAACCGGATGAGCCTCTCCAGAGCCGCTGCTTCTTCATGCATGTGATCTGATTCATTCCACCGCTGCTGAAGGTAAGTTTAAAACCTGTTTATTTAAGTCGGGTTTTTCAAAACTTGCCCGGTTTTCATTTTGCGCATCAGTTTGCGCACGAAGTCAAGCTTCGTTTTTCTGCATTTCTGCGCGGAAAAGGAGAAATCTGCACAGTTCCTAGTGTTTATTAACACCACAGTCAGTTCCACCCGGACATAAACAAACACTCTGATAAAATTCATCAGTGAAATTTCTGATGCGTATTTTCCATCCTCAGCTTTAAGGTTGCTGCCGCGCCTCTGACTCCACAACACACACACACTCCTTCACACGGTGTTTAAATCTCATGCCTGGCATTTACAGGAAGCAGAACTGGAGCTGCAGTCTCTCTCTGACCGGACCATTGTCCTCTCTAGATCTGGTCTGGACCATTTTTAGGCCGAGCGCTAGATGTGCCCTGTCCATGGTCCTGAAGTTTGGTGACGCTTGTTAGACCTAAACTAACTTCCGGTTTGTTCTTAGCCATGCAAATGACAACACACGTGCATTCGTCATATCTTATAACAACAGTTACTCTCTTTCTCTCTGTGCATTCAGTATATTAAAAAAATGCAATGAATAATAGAAATGATTCGATACTCGCATACGCCTACACGCCGCCTTCTGTAAATCCCACTGCAAATAATGCAAGTTAACACTAATTTGCATGTTTTCCAGGCCCAGAAAATTTCAATTTTAATACATATTTAATCATATTTTACTAGACTGTTTTGCCAGCTGGGAATGCACAGCCATTCTGAATGAAATATTCATTCAAATATATATTATATATATATATATATATAAATAAGTATTAAAATGGGAAACTGCTGAGCTTGGAGATGTGCAAATATCTGTACAGTGTATTTAATCTCTTATTACCTGGCAACTTCTCACTAACATTATAACTGATACTGTTATTAGTTTTCTCCTGAAAAACGTTTGCACGATTTTGTAGTCTTGTTTTCTTCCATTACATAACCTGTGTGTTTGAACGTCCGAATTTTCGCACATGTACAGGTTCTCACGGTCCCGAAGGAAATAAAGATTAGCAAATACGAAGGTTTAAAAATTGTGCAAACTCACAGATGATGCTGAAAGCTGCTCATGTGCTACTATTATATATATATATTAAATACAGGTGACGGTTCTAACATCAGAACCAAACTTTACAAAGCCTCCATGAAAAGGTTCAACCTGAGTAAAGCTTTTTCCTCTTATCAATACTCAGCACGTGAAATGTGATCATCGTCTGTTTTTGAAACAACACTAAACACCACAGCATCCATTTCCCATAAGCCTCAGCGAGGTTCTCGGGTTCAGCGGGCTGAGGCTGTAAAGGGGGGAGGGCATTTCCTAAATAATCACATTAACGAATTCTGCTTTTCCTCCCCCATCACTTTCTCTACTCCTCCACTCATCACCCTCCCCCTCAGTCTCTCTCTCTCTCTCACACACACACACAAGGTGTTTATCTAAAGGTCACATTCCTTTCTCTCTCTCTCAGGCCCCGCCCCCTTTTGTGGTCACCAATTAAATCATTAGAGTCTGATTCAGTGATTCTGATGAATACTTCTCTCAAAGCAGAAATGAAACTGTTATTCCACAGTTTAAACCCTGTAAGCAGTGGACCGCCTCTCTGTCCACTGAGACGATGTGAAATACGATGAATGACCAACGATCCGATGTACGAAAGACGATTCTGAAACAGCCACGATTCGATATGACCTCATTCAGAGCTGCTTCAGTATCAGATTAATGCGATGCACGAATCAGTGTGTAAACAGTTCAGGTTTAATTTAAGCCACACCCACTTGCTCTACTGGGTTTATGAGGCACCGAGGCCACACCTCTTTCCACGCCTCCTTCAGAGATGGATAAAAAAAGACCATGCCTCCTTTGTCTACTAAAACTGAGGTACAGAAGCCATGCCTTCCTTTACTGAACCCAACATGGACAGAGGAGAGGCCACGCCTCCTTCCTCTACTGAACCCAACACACACAGAGCAGAGACCACGCCTTGTCCTTTACTGGGTCTGACAGGCAGAGACTACGACGCTTTCACTAAGACTGACCAACTATGAGGTAGAGAGGCCACGCCTCCTTCACTGGAACAGACACATAGACCACTCCTTCTTCACTGGAACAGACACATAGACCACGCCTCCTTCACTGGAACAGGAACAGAGGCTACACTGCCTTCAATGGAAAAGGGACATTGGCCACGCCTCTTTTACTAAGACTGTTACAATAGTCACACCTCTTTGCTCTTTTGAGTCTGAGGCACAGACCACACCTCCTTCCTGTACTGGGGCCAGGAGGCACAGAGGCCACGCCTCCTTCATTGGAACGGATATAGAAGTCAGAACACTTTCACTGTCAGTCTGAAAAGTCCCACCTCCTTCCTTTAGCGGCACCGAGGCCACGCCTTCTTCCTTTACGGGGATGCCGCCTTCCTTTAGTGGCTCAAAGGCCACGCCTCCTCCATGACCACAAAGGCAACATGAAAGCATTTAAATCCTGAAGGAAGATCGCAAGAGCTAATAAACAGACAATGCCAATTTACATATTACCACTTCCTTTTGATGGAGAGCCTGCAAATAGCTAAGCCCCACCCACAGAACCAGACACGTCCCTTGCAGTCCACCCCTCCACGCCATCCTCCTTGTCTTCTTCCTCCCACATCATGTTTCTGAATCACACACACACACACACACACACACACACTTCCCACCCCCGCTGTTAGTGAAGCAGCTGCCATGCCTCCTCATCCAAGGGCACATCACCCTCAGCGTCTGCCGGCATGCCTGGACCGGAGAAACAATATGTCCGCTCCTCTTTCCCACGAGGCCACGCTGACCAAGTGTTCATTATCTCTCAGCTTTCATCTCCAGCATCTTACAGAGACTATTAAAGCAGCAGGTTTTATTTTTTTGGCCTGTATCCTGTTTCGCTTGCGCTAAACTGATAAATTAAATCGGCAACAGCGCTGGTGCTCCCTGAGCAATCACAAACATCGCAGCGTCGCATGCAGCTGGCGTGAGGAGGAAGTTTTACTCAGCAGGACACATCACTTCATCACACAGCTTTACAGCCTCAGATGTTCAGAGAGGAGCGACGACAAAGCTCATAGCTGCGCTGCTGGCACACACACACACACACACACACACACACACACAGGACAGTCTGCTTCACCACAGCAACAAATGCGTCATCTCACATTTTCTCCTCATTTGCATTACTCAGTGGGTGGTACTGTTAGTACCTGTACTGAATTTGGTTCCTCTTTCTCCTGAACAGGAACATGTGGGCGGAGCTAGAAATGGTGCAGATCACTGATTGGTCTCTTTTATAATCTTGTTAGTCTGCCAACTTTAATAGAAATAAAATCCACCTTCAAATGAAAGACAAGACTTTGAGGGGTGTGTGTGTGTGTGTGTGTGTGTGTGTGTGTGTGTAATGACGGGGTGGTGTGATGAGTTACTGTTACAAACCTGATTATTTTCCTATGACAGCACACCCCCAAGTGTTTTATTCCTCTTATACCACAGTAATTTACCAACTATTACAATTTATTTGTTAAAGAAGAGAGTCATATTTTTAATCTGTTTACAGTTACACTTACTGTTTGTGAAACAACTTCGTTCGTGTTCTCGCTTACGTTATACCAGCTAACAAGCAGCTCGTCGTGTTACCGAGAAACCGCAAAGAAGCGTAAACTCGTCTGTCCTGAAGATGTCGGAAACCTTAAAGTTACAGCTTCACCTCTGACTGTTACAAAAAATTTATAATAAAAAGCTTTAACACTTCAGCTCTCAGTTGTGTCTCTTCGCCACGCGAGTGGCGTTTGCAGCCCGGCGCTGTGGGAGGCCGTGAACGTGAACAGATTTGAGTGGAGTTTGATAAAAACATGTTGAAATGGAAATCACACCACTGTCCACTGTGCCGAGCCGATGACGATGACGATGATTCAGTCTCTACAAAGTCCACGTGTGAAGATCGATCTCCATGCTGCGAGATGCGAGTGCTGATTCAGTATCTCCTCGCGCTTGCACGCCGTCACCATCACATCCGCTCGAATCTAAACCGAGGAGCAGAGCTCCGGCATCAGCACTCTGAGTCAGAGAAGTTCGATCCGAATGACCCAGAGCTGGGCTTGTGTTTCGTCCACGCTGGAGGCAGACCGTTTCCGCAGGTGTGAGGCTGGACAAAGGCACCGAGATCCATTTCACACAGCCGGACGTTTAGAGGAGACGACTGAGGGACAAGATCATCATGTCACATGGCTTTTTTTGACTTCTGGGTTTGGTTTTTTTTTTTTTAGATCAGTGACTTTCTCAAGGTGGAAGATAATTTCAGTAAAAATGAATCAGAATGGAGTTTTCCAATCCGTTCCACTCATGCTGCAGAGAAACGGTTCCTCAAGGAACATTCTCTGGAGAGCTAAATGTTCTTAAAGGGGCTTCTCTCCCTTTTGTAGGCATCTGCATCCCTTTATGAAGCTACACAGAACATTTTCTTCTAAGACTGCGCCATAACGTGTGTTTTTTGCATTTTCGATAAAACAGCTCGGTGGTGATCGTTATTTCCACCTTAGGCACATCTTAAGATATGAATATAATAATGTTCCTTTTTAATACAACATCTGAAACGTCAAGTTCCCTGAAATTATTATTTTTATTTGATCCATAATCATACAATAACAGTTGATCCCACCCACCAAGGGTGATTGACAGGTGACATTACTATAGAATAAACCTGTAAGAAAAACCGACGGAAAATAAAATAAAACAAAACCATTGTATACAGTATATAATATTAATTTACCCGATTATTTTGTATGCTCATTAGCTGAAAGAACATTCTAGCAAACGATGCGTCTTTATAGCATCAGACTTTTACATTCATTCAAGCGGAAACAGGAATCGGAGCGTTTAGATCAGAATTGTATTAAAAATGGAAAAGGATCTTTCATAAGACTCGTACTAACTTACTAATCTCTAGAACCATCCTATAAGCACTATATATTTTTAAAGTAATATAAAAGGGCACAACACACACACACACACACACTTACCCTTGATGAATATAAGACCCACAAGAAAATCTACAGAAGAACCAAATCTCCTCTTTTGAATTTTGTATTGAAGTGCAACTCTATTTTTACTTTCCCAGTCTCTCTGTCTCTCTCTCTCTCTCTCTCTGTATGTGTGTGTGTGTGTGTGTCTCAGTTTTAGTCCATGTGCAATAAAATAAGTCTTTTGTTACTTTAGATATGAAAGATCAGAGCAGACAAAAGCTGTTGTTCAGCTGTAAATCGGCATGAATAAAGGTTTGGGCTGTTCGTCTTGTAACTGGACGAGACGTAAGTGTAGGAGACACTTTTGGATAAATTTACACTGTGGTGCGATTTAGTTTTTCTGAAGCTTCCTAACGAAGTGCCAGCCAGAAGAACAACCCATGACAAAACGTTCAGAAGCTGTTGATTAGTTTTCTGTAACAGCAGCTCTGACAGTAGTGCAGGTTTATATTAACGCTCTCGTCCTGATACACAACCGTTTCTATAGTTACAGCTCATTCACAGGGACGTGTACAGCGGACGCTCCACTGATGATAAACAGATTAAAGATAATCGTTGATGTGGTGCGGTTTTCTGTAAGGAGAGTAAATGTTATATAATAATACAAATAATATGTAACATTGAGGGAAGGAGTCTCCAGTGTCAGTGCTTTGTAACTGTAACTTTAAAGCTGGGACTAAGTTTTCTTCCTGACAGGAAGGACAGAGGAGTTTTTGTGGTTTCTGTAGGTTTTCTTTTGTCTCTTTAACTTTGAGAGAGAGAGAGAGAGAGAGAGAGAGAGAGAGAGAGAGAGAGAGAGAGAGAGAGAGAAAAGAGAGGCTGGTGAGGGAACGAGTGTTTACAGCTGCTATAACGTAAGCGACAACAGGAACTAACTCATTTCATGGACGTTAAATGTAACTATAAATGGAAACAAAGCATGATGTGTCATTCTTTAGTAAATAAAAACTGTAATTGCTGTGGTGTAAGAGGAATAAAACACTTGGGGACGTGCTGTTAGAGGAAAAGAATCAACTCGCATGCTGTTTATTATTTAGATTTCGCACATCCTTAATGAGAGTATTTTGGTTTTATTGGAGTTTCTCTCTCAGAGTATTGCACTACAGAGATCACATCATTCTGCCCACCTTTAACTCCTTCAAACAGCTCAGCTTTGTTTGTTTTACTGTAAAACTGTTAAATTAAGAATATTCTAGAAAATTCTGTCCTGAACTCTTGAAGTTGTCTGTGATAAATGTAGTTTAGGACTCAGAGACACATGGCTGTAGTTCGGCTGTACATGTGCAGCGGTGCGAATAACTCCTACTGGACACTTTAGTCCCGTTGGCATGGCGACGTGACGTCATTTAGCGTGGCGTGAAGGTCGCAGTGGCGTGACCCGTGACCCGGCCGGTCTGCAGGCAGCCGTTTGTCGACAAACAGATCTCAGTCACGGTGAAAGAGTCTCACCTCACATCACTGCACAGAGAGACTCGTTATTAATCAACTTTAATGTTTTAACTAAAGCGAGGACAGGAATTACGATTCTCACAGCAGTGTGTGTGTGTGTGTGTGTGTGTGTGTTCATGTAGATTATGATATCGATTTTACACGACTGTTTAATTAAATAATTTAAAAAGCAATTACACACTACACAGACGCTAAACAGGATTATAGCACTGGCCTGATTAGAGAACCACGCATAACATTTTAAACACAGATTTATTTACATTTTCAGTTTATCAGTCCATACGCTTACATTAGATTTAATGCTTTATGTTGATGATGATGATGATGATGTTATAGACTGCCAGAAACTGAGAATTTCTCATGAACAAACAACTTCAGGTCAAAACAAACGTAACGTAAACGTAACAGACGCCAGTTCAGCTGAACTCTCATTGGTGAGCTTCTTGTGTTTTTATTACAATGTCATCACTACTATTGATGCAGACTAGCAACTAAATAAGGAAAGCGAAGTCTTTGTGGAACTCTAAAGCCTGAATTGGACAGGATTTATATAACAAGCGCATGTGTTGTTTTCTAAAACACACTCCACAGCAGGGGTCGCAAAACAACCGGACAGTAACGCGAGACTCCCGAGCGGCGCGACACAAAAGCTTTCGCTCCATCACCAGGAGACCGAGAGCTCGAATCCCGGTGACGCCACATACTCTCTCTGCCCTGTCAATCACAGTGCCACTAACCAATCACAGGAGTCTCTGAGCTCATGTATGTGGAAGAGGGTAGATAGCGCTTTTCTTCATGTGTGTATTAGATCAAAAGGTAAAGCAAGATTTGGGTCAAAGCCAGGAAACACACAATACGATACACAAGAAGTTAAGTCTGAGTTATTTAAAAAAATGAGTAAAACAAAACGATGCCTGAAAGTAGAGGGCGGAGTCAAGAACCAAACCAGGAAGTAAAACAAAAATAAAGAACGTGTAGCTATTAACCATGTTTGGGCTCGTGTTAAGTCCAGTGCTACTGTCTGACGCTTTGATTTAACCAAAATACGTCATGCTGAAATTTATAAATTTAGATTTTGGCTGTGAACGCACTCAAAAACCCAGACACAGAACGTCAGAGGAGACGCGTCTTGATCACAGACGCAGCTTATCTGGAGGAGGGAATATTTTATATATATTCTGGATAAAGTGATGAATGAAGTTAAAGTTTCTCTGTAAGTGTAGCAGATGTTGCTTGGTCAGCTTATCCTTCACACCATGAGCACGTTTTCTTTACAGCAGAGTGCATCGAATTAACAAACACTGACTTTATTTTATTAATTTGACTCAAAATAGCGAATGAAAAGTGTGATCTCACACACACACACACACACACACTACAGTTTTATAACCTCAATATGAAAGGATATAAAAAATAAATAAAATGAAAATGATGGCTAATACAAATTATTTTCCTGTAACAGCAACACAGTGGCTTAGTTTTCACACACACACACGAAACGTGTCGATTTCAGACGTTTGAGCGCCGTGTTATTCGCTTCCAGCCGCAGATATCCAGCTTGTGCTGTCGAGAGTAACTCTGCGTCCGTGCTGTTTTTCCCCTCAGACGATGACGATGACTCAGTGATGAAGGAGAACTTTATGACTGTCTGGTCCTCATGTAAAGAGATTAAGGTTCTTCTGAGGTCATACGGTTACGTAAACTGTTATTCATCGTATTCACTCTCCTGAAGACTTTCCCGTGACGGCAATCTGATGAGCTCTGTACCAAAGCGTGTCTAAGATCATCTACCGCTCATCACGTGTGAAACGTGAAAATATACCAAATATTTCTTTATTTTTGACTTTTCTTTCCTGCTGGCTTTTTTTAAAAAAAAAAAATTATTTCACACTGTAAAGCAATTTAGCTGCATTTTTAATGTATGAAATGTGCTAAATAAATAAATAAAGTTTTATTTAAGAAATAATACACCTAAAAAAAAGAAAGGTACGTAATTTCCCCTGCTTTACGCCAAACGTAGCTGATCAGAAAGTGAAGTTTCTACAACAGAGGAGGGAAAAAAAAACAAAACAGATGGAGCACGAAATATTGAAGCTGAATCACTTGGTTACTCCCTTGGGGGCGTGGCCTATACTATGTAGGCGGAGCTTGTACGTTAAATGATACAGATGATTGAACAGTAAAATGAACGGGGCGTGTTTTCTCCTGGTTTATGAAGCTGGTTATGTAGAAATGGTGTGTTTTTACTTTGAGGTCTTACTCTTGCTGTTTGTGTGTGTATATCGAGCGTGTTTTGTTGTTTCCGTCATTCTTCCCTCGTCTGGTTCTTCACACACACACACACACACACACGGAATCACGTGGAAAAGAGAGTTTAGACTCCGTGTAGTACATCATGACATCAGCTGAAAGAACCCGGAATGAAAATAAAAGATGAAAATCCACTGAAGATGCGCAGATGATCGAAACCAGAAAGAAAATCTAAAACGTTCTCCAGGAGGGCGATTTTTAAATGATATTTTAATAAAATCCAAATATCTATTTTGGATTGAAATATTTTTTAGAATGCTCTTTGGGAATTTCTTTTGAAAATGGAGAAGAAAAACTATTTTTAAACGTATCCGTGTGGACGGGGCTTTGGATTCCCGAACTCACGGATCAAATGTCGGAATATTTTCCACGTCAGCAGTCCTCATGAATGAGCTCTGCTACAAAGCCTAATTCAATCCCTGTAATATCCGAGAGGCACCTTGATGCCATGTGAACATAAGACCATCTGAACGTGCTTGTGTGTGCGTGTGTGTGTGTGTGTGTGTAAGTGTGTAAGATCATTCATCACTGCAGCATCAGTACGTTATTAATATTAACGTGGTCATGAAGTGCGACGCCGCGGAGGCCGGCGTTATATTACACCCACGTCACGTCTGTATTCCACGTTATCTGTAAACGTGAGGCGCAGAGGCAGGACGGAGCGAAGCGGGTTCTTCCATTCCACTCATCACACACAAGTTATCGTCAGCGACATGCGCCGTTTCTCACCGAGACACAAACGAGCAGCGAGCTCGTCCCGGCCGCGTTCCTCGCAGCCGTCACGCTGCATTACTGCACCTTCTGCAGGTCCAGCACGCAGAAACACACACTCCCATTCCCATTCCCACTCCCATTCCCATTCCCACTCCCACTCCCATTCCCACTCCCATTCCCTACAAAACAGTGCCGCTTGGCAGTTCTGCTGCATTTTAGCTTTTTGTATCTCGCATTGAAATGACACTTCTTTTTTTTTTTTTTTAATTAAAAACACACCAAGAATAAAAATATTGGCACCCTATCTTTGCATAACTCACTTCCATTAACAAAAACTCTCGCTTCTCGTGTTCAATATGCATTGGAGAGATGATATCGTTTCTATAGCAACACCTCGTTCACAGGGACTTGTACAGCAGACTCCACGGAAATGTTTTTTTTTTTTTTTTTTTTTTTAAACCACACTGATATAGTGACATGTAATTTATTACCATTTACACTTTACGGTTTCTCTGTAACATGACGAGCTGCATTTGAATATTTTTTGCTCTTACTCACTTCAAGAGAGAGAGAGAGAGAGAGAGAGAGAGAGAGAGAGAGAGAGAGAAAAGAGAGGCTGGTGAGGGAACGACTGTTTAGAGCAGCTAGGAACATTACATTTAACAACAAATGGCTGGTAAGTTGCTGTGGTATAAGAGGAATAAAACACTGCAGGACGGTCAAACGAACTACAAAATGATAATCACAAGGCATTGTGATTTTTTAAACACGTTTGTGGAACAGAGCGGTTCAGTAACATGGTTACTGTCACCAGTAATACTGTGTGTGTGTGTGTGTGTGTGTGTGTGTGTGTGTGTGTGGTAAATAATTAATGCTATATGCCGCATTATATCAACACACTCCACACAGAGATGTAATTAAGTTCTCCCTCAGGGAGGCGGGGAGAGACGTCCTGCATCTGCCTGCTCCATAATGAATGTTCAAGTTCATCAAGCCATGTGTGTGTGTGTGTGTGTGTGTGTGTGTGTGTGTGTGTGTGTGTGTGTGACTGGAAATGCGAATCTGATTCCTTTAATTGGCCGATATTAAATTCTAGAATGATAATTGCTTAATCTTTTATCACGTTAGAGTTATTAATATATTCTACTAAAAATTTTATTTTAATTTGTCTTTTTTAAACAGGTATTTTAATTACATTTTTGTATGTAATTCAATTAGCTGATTAACTGCCAGCTATTTAGCAAACTAATGCTAGCTTGCAGGCTTCACTCTGAACTCTAAACGTCAACATCAGCACACGAGTGTGAAATAAAACAAAGAACACATGAGCTAGCAGATGGGAAGTTAACGTCTGATTTAAACGTGTGTGTGTGTGTGTGTGAGACTCTCTGAAGACTCCGAGCCTCATTAATTTATCTTTTAGTAAAGTCTGTGTAAAGGTTGCTGAACCAATTACTCCTGCCAGATTTACAAAGGTCTTGCTGATTTTCTTCATACTCACATATTAAAAGCCAATCAGATGTAAATTACCAAGCACGTCCACAGCACAGAAGATTTAGCCACACCCACAAAACTCCACAAAAGGCAAAGGGTGCTGAAAACGACAAAACGACAACTAAATGATGAAAAAGCGTCTCCCAAGAGTCGTATACGCAAAATCTTCCAGTATAGGGCGCCATTACTTTGGTCTTGATTGAACGGCTAGTCTTCTCTGTCGTAATTTATGGCTTTGTTTTGGAATCACTTTCTTTCAGGTCATTTATATGCAATCTGCGTTTGAGAATTGGTTAAAATGGTGTGTATGGAAATAAAGACGGGGTTTAAACTTGACTGCGTAATCTGTATAATAAATCTCAGTAACTCGTCAACAGTTACATGATTTGAAGCCGATCTCACACATAATTTTGCACAAACTGAGGATACGAACATTTTTCCGAACTAACTGTATTTTCATAAACGCCGCTTTTCTTGTGTAAATGCTCCTGTGAACTATTTCTGAATAAATTCATTCGTATCCAGAGCGATAAATGAAGCCCAGTGCTCGCATTAATGCGCAAGCATGGACGCCTTCTCTTACGAACACAATATAAACCTCAGTAAACGCGTTATCCATTATATCCACAATAAAAACAATACAGAAGCTGTTCCAGAGTCAGTGTGACTCCGCCCACAACCCCCCGTTTAGACCCAGCAGGCTCTCCTCCTTCCCGTTCACGCTGTTCCGTCTCCACACTTCATCTTCTCAGGATCTAATAAAAACCAACAGTCCTGTTTCATTTCCAACCCAGGACTATTGATTACATTTGGGCACTGGACGAATCGGATTAGGACGCTATAATTCGATTCCATTGGGCAGGTACAAGTTACCCGAGGACAGCTCGGCTGATTGGCCGAGACAGATACGGCTCACACACACACACACACACACACACTCACACACACACACACAGCTCTGTCTAATCGACAGGAAGTTACAATACTGAAGAGAAAAAGAGTGTTTGCAAAATTGCCCAATTCTAAAGAGAAAGTTTACGAAGAAAGCTAGACTGTTTGTGTTTTCATTAGATAACCATCGTTCCTAAACTCGGACAATAAAAGGAGATTAAAACACCTTTAATCCTCAATTTAACGACAATTAAATGGTTGTTCATGAGAAATCTAACAGCGACTTGTGTGTTTAAAAAGAAAAAGAAACTTGGCATTTTTTGGCAGTTCTTAAAAAAAAAAAAAGAAAAGTTGAATACGTGTTATTGATGATGTGTTTAGTGTGTGTTTATATAACAGTAAATAATGTAGAATTAAAATTAAACTCTGAAAATGCAGAAAATGAGAAAAGCTCACCGATCCAAATTCACAAAACAAGTGAAGATAAAGCTTAGGAGATGTTCAGATGAGAAGTTTCATCTCTGTCTGATTATTAACACTCCACCAAACCGGGAGATCTATAACATACACCTACAAATGTAAAGACATCACAATAGACATCTTTCAAAATAGTTAAAGCTAATCTAGATATATAATAGCCTTCTATAATAATAATAATAATAATAATGAACAGAAGAGCATAATTATCTACCCAATTTTGATCCTGTGGTACTCACTCCTGCTTTACTTTACTGATGTGTTTAATAAATACAGTAAATATTCAGTTGAGGTACAAAATGAAGTCTGGTCTAAAAGCATCCTGACTGTGGCTGTTATTTTAGGAAGACCAGACGTCCTCTGTGTCCCAGACACGTCCTCTTTTTTGAGACCTAAAATATCAGTCCAGCGAGAATTCACGGCAAAAAAAAAAAAAAAAAGCCATGATTGTGCATTGCTCATTATTTAGACTCACACCTTCCCCGAGTCCACGGTATGGAGGTGTGTGTGACGTGGGGACAGAACGGCAAGACGGAGAATTCTCGATGCAATTCTACACAAATTATGCACGATCTGGTAAAATGACGAACCCTAACGATCAGCTCCAGTGAATTCCTCGAGACAGCACTACAGCGTGCGTCATCCGTTTCCCCTGAAAGCCCTTTCTCTGTGTTTAACCCACATTCAACCACAGTGATGACAAGGGAAGGAAAGTGACACTCTACAATATAAAATGCACTTTAAACATGTATAGATCTAACGGTAGAGTCTATCCATTTGGGATGCTCTCATGTCGTGTGTGTTGGTCTGGGAAAAACCAGTCACGTGATCCATTTTGACATTTTCTACTATACACAGTTCTGAAAACGACATGTTTCTCGATCGCAAGAGAAAAGGGAAAGCAGCTTTAATGACTAATTCTAAAGACTGAACAGGAAACGAGTTCTCACTTTGATTCTCAGCATCGTCCACATCAGTCTCCGTCTCATCAGCTCGCGGCGTCCAAACAACGAGCCTCATCGCCGTCCGTTCACGCCAACATCATCCACTCACTCGCTTCTGTTCTGCTGGATCAAATTCTTCTTATTAACCTCTTTTAATTCTGTCATTTAAACAGCTGAAAACCTCTGTACGGAGCGTGTAAGCGCTCTTCTCTGTTTTGATGATGATGATGATGATGGAGCAGGAGCATGGCGGACATTTTGAGAGTCGCTATCCGATTGCAAGATGAATTGATTAGGATTTTGTCCGTTTCGTTTCAGCGTCAAACAAAAATTTAATCGAATGATGAGAAAAATCACACTTAGCTAGTGAATTTGTTAAACTGACTCCTTACACAATGCCAAAGCGAAATTAATAC
This sequence comes from Pangasius djambal, assembly GCA_022985145.1. Lineage (NCBI taxonomy): Eukaryota > Metazoa > Chordata > Actinopteri > Siluriformes > Pangasiidae > Pangasius > Pangasius djambal. The sequence continues at coordinate 22,778,087 of CM040991.1, forward strand.
AATTATTTCTACCATGTTTTGCTAAATTCAGCTTGCATGACATCCAATGGGTTTTCCAGGCCCACACACACACACACGCTATATTTTAGCTCTGTTGTCCACTGTTTGAGGCAGCCATGACCTAAAGACTAACATCACTCCATCTCTCTGCCGTCCTCCTGACCGAGCCTTGATCTCTTTCTCCATCCCTATCTATGGACGTCATGGAGGCTCTCGATCACGGCACGGCCCCTCCATTACACCCCGCATCACTTCCTGTCCCAGCCTCGGGCTCTCGTCACATGTGGTCATGTTGTGTTTAAGCTGCATACGGTGCAGGAGGAAATGTGCATGGCCTGTTCTTTTGATGCATTCGGCTGAAGTTAATGGCTTTCAGTCGGATTCCTCTGACGTTAAAGAGAGCTTTTTCGATCACAAGGACACTCTGCTGTGCTCAGAGTTTATTTTTAATCACTCACCATCATCTCTGTATGTTTCTGTCTCTCAGGGTGTTGATGGAGAGCTTTTCGAATGACAGCCGGGACAGTGGTCATCACAGGCGGGATTCTAGCTACAGTAATCTTACTGTGCATCATTGCAGTACTGTGCTACTGTAGACTGCAGGTAAGTCAGCTCGAAGCGCTAGTTTCCTCCTTCCTGCCCTCTCTCTCTCTCTCTCTCTCTCTCTCTCTCTCTGTACTGCAGTAAAATCAGCTCCGTCTCATCGTAATAAACGTGCAGTGCTGTATTTTAGTGGCGTCTCCTCATCGCACTGGGAGTTTAAGTGCTCTATCTCACGCACACAGCCTTCGCAATCGACAAGTCAGCTCACGTTTCCAGCTCGCCAAGGGCAGCTCCGTACTCCTGCTGTGATCGCGCCGATACAACACGCCATGTCTGCACATGTTGTAAGAGTCGGAACACGTCAGCTGAGAAGTCGAGGTGCGGGATGAGTCAGAGACGCTGCAGCGTTTGTCTTAACGGTTCACACTCGGGTTTAGATGCTGTGTACGTTTATCGCTCTGGATGCGAACGAATTCATTCGGAAATTGTTTGCAGGAGCTTTTACACCAGAAAGGGGGAATGCATGAAAAACCTGGGTAATCTTTGTTACATTGCCATATAAGGAGACTCGTTAATGCGAACCTCGATTGATGGGGTTTGTATTTCATCACTGTGATTTTACACACGGATTACACCGTTATGTTTAAAACACTCATTTATTACAATCACACACCAATTTAATGAACATTTTGTGAAATTCAATCACTTCGTATTACTGACTTGAAAGAAAGCAATTCCACAACAGATCCATAAATTAAGACGATCAGGACAAAAGTAACGGCACCCTATAAAAGCAGAGAGTGCTAGCCTTCCGGCACGCTGCAATGCAATGGCTGAGCTGCGTTATTGGAAGATTTAGCTCTCGCTGTGTTTAGGAGGCTCTCTTTCACTGTTTAGTTGTCATTTTGTCGCTTACATGTCGGTTTCTCTGCCTTTTATGGAGTTTTGTGGGTGTGGCTAAATGTAAATCTGCTGTTCCTGCTGTGAGGATGAAGATAATCAGCGAAACTGTTGTAAATTTAGTGGGAATGTTTAGTTCAGGCCATGAAAATATTTACACAACTTCTCTAAAAGATTGTAGACTTTATTTTAGGTTGACCAGACGTCCTCGATGTCCCAGACATGTCCTCTTTCTGAGACCTTAAAAAGCGTTCCAGTGGGGTCCAGAGGCTGCTGTGTGCCGATGGCAATTTCAGCGCTCTTCAGTGAATCGGATCAGTTGGCTCATATCGCCAATAAGAGCGGACTCTTTCGACTCCCAAAAGCCTCGTTCCGAGGTTCTTTTTTTGTTTCTTCAAAACCACCCCAAGGCACTGCTTAATTACCTCCTGTGTCTGCTCTTAATTCTCATTGAAGTAGTTTCAATTTCAAGAAGCTTTCTGTACATTTATCAGCATAGATACACATCTTAACGTGCACTGGTTCTACACTGTTACTCTGTGCCGAATGACTCAGCTGTTCATTAGACTCTTTTCGATTACAGATGCGCTGTGCGATTAACGGTGTTACAGAATCACGGATATCAAATACTGATACTGGTACTTGTTGTGTCCTTAAATAAAACAGCAAGAACTCCCAGCACTCACCTAAAGAGCTCAAAGAGTCGACTCGTTTGCGAACAACATCATCACTAGTTCCTTCTGTAGGAGAAGGTTCTCAGTAGAACCCCTTTAGGAAGATTGGCATGACCGAGGCTTCATGTGTCCTACAGCGTGTCGACTCCACACACACACACACACACACACACACACACACACTTAACACTGATTTTGAGGTCTTTTACTCATCAACACCCCTTAAACTCGAACTATTTCTAGATCAGATGATTTAAATGAAGGTGAACCAAAGACAGCTTTCATTATTCACTACAAATGAGGCCCTGACCTTATCCTACTTTTTTTCCCCTGTCCTGTGGATCTGCCCCAGTTTTCATTAAATGTCCTTTAATCCACTCCATTAGCACCCTGCGGCTCATTATTCCACACGACCAGCAGCAGTTTGGGTTTTGATATTCATTTTTCCTTTCTTTTTTTGTAAGTGTGATTGCACAGTGAGAACACAGGATGATACTAAACAGATATTTATATCCGTCGTCATGGTTACTTTCCACCATGGTTAAAGGCGCATTCATTTAGAAATGATCTACTTCAGAGTCTCGATATAAGATAAAAGAGATTTCAAGAGATTTCAAGATTTTATTTGTCACATACATGATTATATACAGTATATAACCTGCAGTGAAATGGAAATAAAATTATATATCTAAAACATTAATGCACACAATTCTGTGAAGCTTTACTTTAGTGTACTGAAGTGAAATATTTCTAGACATAAAACCTGATTATAAACAGCAAGAAAAAGCAATCTGCAAGACCAAGCCTTTGGATGACATTAAAGAAAATACTTTTTCTTTTCCGCGAGATAAAACCATTTCTCTGTAACATTTACATTTCTTCTAAAATGATGTCATGGGTGGAAAGGGCACGGTCCCAGATCCACGTGCAGGGCTGGGCGATATGATGATATGATAACGATATCACGATAGATTACGTCACGATACACTTTCCTGAGATAATTCGACGTTTTAAACGTGATCAACTTTCAGTTTTAAATCACTACACTCTGACTGGAAGCAGCTGATTTGATGTAAAGATTTTGTACTGAATCTATCAAATGGTAAAAAAAAAAATAAGAAGAAATTGTTAGAAATTAAATTGAAAATTATTTTTTATTTAATATTAGAATGTATTAGTGTTTAGAATTTGTTCTTTTCAGCTTCAAGTAATTTTTGTAGACATAATAAACACATCAAACTTTTTTTTGTCATGTTGCCCCCCCCCCTTATGATTCATAAACACGAGTAGCAGCTGTAAGCTGTTTGTTCAGATCCTGGTCCCTTTCTCTGCTTTATTTTAAAAAATGAACTCAAGGACATGTAATAATGCCCCTGATTTAGCAATCATTCATCATATTCCTCTCTTTTATATTCGTAAAACGCTCAGAAATGCGTGATCTGCTCTCGTTTGAGCTCGTCGTCTTAGTAACAAGTCCAACAGCAGCTTTGAAGCTTTGTTAGGATCATGTCAGCAATCCAGTCCCGCCATCTCAGTAATCCACGTATGAAGAACGATGCCTGGGTTTTAGGGTTCTGCGGAGAGACAGCAGACACGGTGACGGACAGAAGATCCTGACTCAGACTTCTACCCTCCTCTCTACGAGAACATCATCATCATGCGTTCATCATTTCACTCCACTACAGACGAGAGCTTTACCCCAGAGCACAGAGTTCCTGTTACCACCCTGAGGTTCATCCTTTTCCTTTAACAGCACGTCCCCGAGTGGTTTATTCCTTTTATACCACAGCAACTTACCAACAATTACAACTGTTTATTTATTAAAAGAACTACATGTACTTTTTATCTTTTTATAGTTACATTAGTTCACGAAACAAGTTCGTTCCTGTTCTCAGTCAGGACAGTCGTTCCCTCAGCAGCCTCTCTTTTTTTTCCTCTCTCGAAGTTAATAAGATGAAAAAAAATCGCAGCTTGTCGCGTTACCGAGAAACCACAAAGAAGCGTAAACTCCTCTGTCCTGAAGATGTCGGAAAACTGTTACAAAGCGCTGACACTGGAGACTCCTTCCATAAATGCTAAATAATAAACGTCTCCTCACGGTTAAATCTGTTTACGTGGAGCGTCCGCTGTACACGTCCCTGTGAACGAACTGTTACTATAGAAACGATAGCGTATTAGAACGAGCGCGTTAATATAAACCTGCGCTACTGTCAGAGCTGCTGTTAGAGAGAATTAATCAACACCTTCTGACCAATCAGAACCCAGAATTTCAAGGAGGGTGTGTACTTAATTCCCTTGTTTTTACTGTGTTTTAGTATTATTGCTGTAAGAAGGAGGAGTCCGAGTCGGAGGAGGAGGAGCCTGACTTTGCCGTGACGTCTCGTCTGCCGCCCATACACTCCAACCACAACATCCTGGCTCCTGCCGTCCCCGCGGCGCCCACGCCCAACGGGCCGGCCCTGTTCACGCCCCCGCCGCCGGCGCGCAAGCTGACCCGCTCGCAGACGTTCTGCCCGTCCTGCACGCACTACGACATGCCCTTCTACCTGCAGCAGCCGGACGGCCTGAGGAACGGCGGCGAGCGTCTGAGCTTCCGCAGCGTCCAGCAGCCCGAGCTGGAGCTGCCCACGCAGCTGCCCAACTACCACAAGCTCAACCTGAACCGCTCCGTCACCATGAGACAGATGTTCACACGCAGCTGCAGCATCAGCACCGACGTCTAGCACATGGAGAGCGTCTGACCTGCGCCCCCTGCGGGCCTGGAGGTCCAAACACAGGCCAATGCGGACGCTCAGTTAGAGCCTGGGCTCAGTGAACGCTCGATGCAGCGTCAAGTTTTACTACACAAACAGACGAGATGAAAAGGTATGAAGATTAAATGTCAGAAAAGGATATAGGAAACGAAATATTCCCGATCTCTGGTGTTGGTTTTTGGGGAATTGAAGAAAAAAGGGCTTTGGAGAGTTCGTGTGATCGTTTCATTTAATTAAAGAAAAGCAAAACGGTTGACGTCACTTTCTTTTGTACATACAACTTAACTTGTCATTTTTGTATCGTCTGTGTGAGCATGTGTGTGCGTTTGTGTGTGTGTGTGTGTGTGTGTGTGTGTGTGTGTGTGTATGGATGATGTGACGGTTGATATTTTATCAGGTTTATCTCGTAAAATAAAAATGAAAAAAAAACAAAAAACAAACAACTGAAGAGAAAACACAAGCTCTAATCCGGGCTGCAATAAAATATCTGAAATTAATGTAATGTACAAAAAAAATAAACAGAACGACGACATGGATTTGATTTTATTTCTTTACTTAAATTTCCATTACAGTGTGTTAATCCAGAAACAGATAGATGTTTTTATCTTTCTCTTATTAGAAAGTATTTCTTCTGTTTATAAATTTTACCGTTTATCTGGAACATTTTCATCCTTTCTTCATGAAGAGAAGCGCGAGGTCGCCGAGTTCGCCGGATTCTCGGGAATTATTTAAAGACTTTCTCACAGCGTGAAGCTCTGACGCAGCTTGGACTCGGATTATAAGGGCTAGTCGCTCTTTCTAAACTCTGATGGACTGAAATTGGTTTATTACGAGCGTGACTTTGTGTGTTGCTCTTCTTTCACAGTACTGATATAAAAGACAAAATGACTGACTTATTCTTCTGAATTATTTTGTATGAAGGCCTTGAGTTACAGAAATAATTCATTTTTAATATTTCGTATTTATTCTTTGCAGGTTTAACAGTGAGATTTTGTCCTAATGGTGATTATCTGACTTTCGCAAGCACCATGTAGTCGTACTGTGTGTCCTTTCACACACACACACACACACACACACTCTCTCTCTCTCTCTCTTTAGGCCAGGTAAGACAAGCAAGTGCAATGAATTTAGGAGAAACTAGTAAGTATTAGAAATTATTATTAATTATTATTATTATTATTATTATTATTATTACGTATACTAATTGCTGCTTGCTGTACATTATTGCTATTTTTGGGTTTCCTGTTCCTGAAGTGATGTCACGTTTTAACCTGTACAACTATGAACACGATGTTGATAATAAAACTGGAGAAAATCTGAGATTATTTCATGTGTGTTAAGTGAATTAAGGCTGATCGGTTGCCAGATCATCGTCCCAATAATCAAGAAAACACATTTGAAGCCAAAACTAGAAAAGTGGACGCTCACAAACCTGGAACTAAACTCCAAAAGCATAAATAAAACTGCAATTTTAATAAAGAAGCTAAAATATGCAACTTATCTTAAATAATATCAAAAATAGTCTCATCAGTACACAGCATATTTTTATAAATAAAGAAAACGATACATAAGAATGACTAAACCTATTAACTAACTCAACAATCATGTTTATACAGTAAAAATAAGTTTAATGTTTTTTTTAATTCTTATGTTTACTTATTTTTCCTGCTATTTCACCTGTTAATGAAATAAAAAATACTTCACTACATTTTAATAATCATGAAACTCCAGGATCCTTACTTGTCTTGCAAAACATTAATAATAATTGTACACAAAACATCCCACAATCAACCCACAGACAAAAAAAAACAATATTTACACTGCGGTAGAAAGTCAAAAGTAAACCAATTTCACAGGGAAACTGCAGATCTGGCAACCCTGATGTTAGTAGCACTCATAGTTCATCATTTGAGAATTTGGAGATAAGAGGAACTCTGTTTACTCCAAACTCACTCATATAGTTGAATAAAAGTTTAAATTACACGACTAGAAAACAGAAACGTAAAGCTGCAGATGTTCTACAGATGTTCAGATGCGAGAGAAAATCTTCCCAAATCTGTTCTTATGGACTTCTGTCTATTTTTCCAGCTTAAAATGTAAAAAGTATTTCCAGTTGCGTTATGCTTTCCTGAAGGTTCTGTCGTGTCCATACGCAGGACAACGGCACGCTCTGTATCCGGATTAATGCTGCAATCCATTACACTGAGAACTCCGAAAATCCCAACGTCCAACACGGAAAACTGGCTCAACACGGAATTTCCACCCGACGTCTCACGAACCCGGCGACGTGAACACGGTCCACAGCCAACAAATCTCCCTTCGCATCATTTCCTACTTGATTTTAAAACTTTGCTTTTAGTTCTGTAGTGTTTGTCTCGTGTAAAGGCGTCTTAACAGGTTTGTAAGTTTAGATTTATAACGTAATTCTGTTGATTTCAGCCCAATTTTTCTACACCAGTAGGATCATTTTTATTTATAATCATTTCTAATCATAGAGAAATAAATCAAGCAGATGTTCTTTATATGTCTTAGAAATTCAGACACTAACCATACAAACATGACCTTGCTGTGGGCATCCATATTTATTATTATCCAAAGCACTGTTCTGAAGTGGGCGTGGCCTGGAAAAAGCTCCGCCCCTGGAAATAACAGAAAACCCTCAGGACCAGACAGAAACGTCAGCAGTGTGTGTGAATCCTGGCTCGAACAGTTCCTCAGCCTCAGCTACATCACTCCGGTTCATAACCGTGCCCAACTAGAGCGAATTTCACAAACTAGTAGCCGAATTTAAACCAGCGTGACCCTGACCGGGCCGTTACTAAGGATGAGTGAAGGCAGTAAATGAATCACAAAGCACACACAGAGTGAGGAACTAGAAGGACACCAACTACAGTCACCACGTGAGCTGTATAATTAAACCGAGACGCGTGACGTGATTTTTATTATTTTAAATCATTTAAGACAATCCACCATGATGCCATATTAATAACACAAACGTTCTACTGAAAATGATTGCAATAAGCTGCTAATAATAATAATAATAATAATAATAATAATAATAATAATAAAGGGGAAATATTTTATCTAATAATAACAAAGGAGAAATGTCGTTTTATCTGAAAAAGCTAGATCTTTTTCTCCTCCTGCATTTCATCATCCATCACCTCGAGATCAAATGAGAAAATAAAACGCATGAATCTGATTGGTTAATCCTGCTTCTCATAACCAAAGCATCTCATAGCCAATAAACAGCGATTAACTTAAATACTCTTTTATTTGACGCTTAGGAGGTTTTACCTCAGCTTCCACGGAAACCTGCTCTGAAGATCTGGAGATGTTCTCCTGTGATGGACACCAAGCACCTGACACGCAGTAGATTGCCATTAGTTTACCCTGATTGTGCTGTTCAATTCATCACCCTCTAATTATATCATATCATATTATATTAATGAACCAATTACGCCTCGTTAACTCAAGAGAGCTGATATTGAGCCAGTTCTTTCCCACCTCTCCATCCCTGACGTTCGACTTGTTCTCCTCTCCGGAGCTGATGAGGATCAGCGAGGAGCCGCGTGTCTGCGTAAGACCCGGGCTTGAACTTTACACGCTTCAGCCGCAGGCCAGTGAAGCAGATAATGAAGCGCTCGCGTCCCACAGAGAGGAGAAGAGCGAAGAAGTCATTTTTACTTATTAAAGAACAGCACTTCGTACTTTTTATCCTTTTGTAGTTACATGTAATGTTGGGGAAACAGTGCAGCAGGATGGGGTTGAAGAGTTTAACGAACATTTTATTCAAACAGCTTTCTGTCAATTCTCAAAAAGCATCCATCAGAATCACCACAATGTACACACACACACACACACACACACACTCTTTTTACTGACTGTCTCAGGATTCATGGTCAGTGGCTTTGCATTTTTAATAATTACTAGTAATTATACTTTTTTTTAAAATCATTTTAATATGATTTAAATGTGGACTTACATGTGGAATTCTACTTTTATTTCTCAAAATAATTTTTCTAGATTTTTTTCCCACCTTCAACCTGGATTGATTTTAAACCGATTTTCTTCATGAATTCAGATATAGTTTCATTTTAAATATAAATATTAATTCCCTTGCTGGATTTATGGTTATAGTTACACTAACGACCCGCAGACTCACCTTGTGCTCCACGTGACGAGCTCAGACGCCTGTGTGACTTCCAGGAAAAGCTTGGCGGAGGAAGGAGCTGTGATTCAGAGTCAAACCTGGAGCAGAACAGCACAAGGCGAGATGTTCAGGAGAAACTTTTACATCCTGATTACAGACTTTAACGACAGAGTTCTAGAGATACGAGCCAACACACACAACCGAGAACTTCCAGTCTGATCTCTCATTTCTTTAGTGTTTACAGGAGACAGCAGGTTCTTCTCCAGTTCCTTCACTGGTTCCTCTTCATCTTCACTGTGTGTGTGTGTGTGTGTGTGTGTGTTTCCTGCTTTAACACACCTGAACCACCTCATCAGCTCGTTAAAAAGCTCTTCAGAAGGTGCTTCAGATGAATCTGTCTGGATTCTGGTAAAGGATTTTCATGAACAACTTTTGGAAACTTCTTTGGAGCTCCTCCCCTGCCCACGTGACCACACAGAGATTTAAAATAAACAAACTGTCTAAATCTACACCATATTTACTACATAGTACACTAATTATCTTTTTTTTTTTCGTTTTATAACCATGAAAGCTTCCTAATAAACATTGTGCACACTCCTGAACTCCCATAATGCACTGCGACAGGCCCAATCAATTTAGCCGAGAAGATACAAATCACATGATTAGGCTAAAACACCTGACTGCAAGAGGGCGGGGCTTTCTGACTGACAGATGAGTACGTCTCCTCCCTGTCCTGATTGGTTGATTATTGGTGGTCCACATCACGTGTCATGTTTCCGCTCTAAACACATATTTTATTGAACTTGATGTAAACTTTACCAAATTATACGAAAAAGTGAACCTACCTTTAAACTATCTTAATAAAATAAGAGTTATTTGCAGGTAAAGGGAAGCCGTTGGATATTTTTATTGCATTTGCATTTTACTGCCACCTGCTGGTCAAACATAAAACATTGCACTCTTTAAATTTAACATCAAAATAAATTATTTCTATGGAATAAAACTAGCTCTTAAATGGGATACAACAAAAAAAAAAATGCTCTTTCAGGATATTAAGAATGAAATCTTGCTATTCCACCAACTTTTGACATTTAATATTAAAAAGGCAAATACAAGCACTATATCCTGATACCACACTGACACTTTACTGTTTGCTAGTTTTGGGTTAAAGTTCAATTTTAAATTCTGACATATACAGAAATTTAGGACGTCCTTAGCTAAAGGTAAGATTTGTGGAAAATCTGTTAAACATAATGCGAGCTGCAGCTGATTTGATCAAAGTAGTCCTGACTCCCTCTCTTGTCTTCTATAAGCTTGCGCTTGAATCGGATAACCTCTCCAATATGGCGGAGGCGTTGACGTGTTGCACTAGCTAGCAACGGCTTCACGTTATGTTCCGCCCCTATTTCTTGAACCACCAATAAAATCACTCGCTTAGAAGAATGACGTGTTCGATTTCAAAGCAAGGCGGGATCCAGTAAACAGTAGAATGGCGCACTGAGCTAATCTCATAAAGCTAGCTGTCTGACTAGCTCTGTTAGCGACTTCTTTTACTCGTTATTTATGAGTGATCAAATTAATAAAGTGTCTTAAATTAAGTGCAGAATGGATTCTGAATCCGGACAAAATATAAAATCAGATCATGATGGCGCTGAAACTTTAAAATGTACACCACAAAGAGGCGGAACTTTGCTAGCATCGAGAAAAAGGTAAACAAACGCTTAGCGCTTAGCAAGACCCTGACTAGCAGGGTTGCCAGATTGAGTTCACTTTTTTCATTTTAATGACTTTTTAAACCTTTTAAACCAAAAACACAACTAAATTAAACTTATTAAAATACCGTTATAGATAGATATTATATATAAGCCTTAAATATTATCTAGCTGGTTCCAGATGTTTGAGTTTTAAACATTTTTTAAACTTATATATATATATCATGTGTACATATTATACAGGTGCAGGTGAGTGCAAATGTTTACACCCCCCTTTGAGTTCTGGTTGTAAACATGGAGAAAAAAAAAAAAGACCCCTATTTTACAGTTTATCTACAAAATTCCATGTCCATTTAAAGTTTTCTGACATACAGCCTAAATATTACAGCACCTAAGTTTCTTTATTCACATGCTCAAAAGTTTACACCCCCTCCGACATGCTCTAGTGTACTGTATTTTCCTTTGAGTCTTATTAATGTGTTTAATCATAATGATTTAAGCCAGTCACATGTTCGCTTTCTTAAAGTCTTACTGAATCCATTCTGTATTTAACAGGGAGCCAGTGCAATGCGATTAAAGTAGGAGTGACAGCCTCATACTTGCGAGTCCCTGTGAATGTGGCTCTTGTGTTAAACTCATTATTAATATCCGATCACCATTTGAGCATTAAAGGTCTCACTTTGTCTGGAAACACACACACACACACACACACACACCCACCACGTAACGAACATTATTTACTGATGTTTATTGCCGACTGCATATTGACGGTGTGTGTTCTTCCTCAAACAGGACGCTCCACTCAGCGTGTAAGAAAGTCAACTCCAGTTTTAAATCTCCAGTGAGTGACATCGTTCACATGACGGACAGCTGCTCACGTTTCTCAGGTCCCAGGAAACCATTTCACTGAACACTGACACACAGATGGACACTGAGAGCTGCGTGTGTGTGTGTGTGTGTGTGTTGAACAGGTTCAGGTTTCCAGCACTCTGAATAACGGGGTGTGTGCCGAGGAGGAGATCAGAGAACTGCAGGACACACTGCTGCAGCTGGAGTCTGACATCACGCTGTTAGAAAGCGAGTAAGTGTGTGTGTGTGTGTGTGTGTGTGTGTGTGAGTGAGTGTGTGAGGAAACATGGTAGGTAGATAATTTTGTGCTTCACTTCTTCATCATTACATCATGGACATAAAACCTGATTCTTCCACTTGAGATCAACTCCAGAATTATTGGCACCCTTCGATACTATAAAACGACAAGCTTCAGTTCTAAAATCATCTGCTGTAAAATCTTTGAGATAAATATATATGTGTATATATACACACACACACACACACACACACACACACACCTGTGAGCGCATGACTGTAACTGAATTCTGTATTAATGATTCAGGTTTTAAATCAATAAAAGCGTCAAACTTAAACCATTGTTCGGTCCTTAGATTAGATCATTGTCTGTGATGTTGCTTAGCAACCAGAGCTCACTGTTAACATCCTACAGCGTAAGACGGAAAAATATTTATAGCAAATGCTATTAAAAATAAATTCTGAACACACTCGGATTACGTTAGAGTGATTTATTCAGATCAGGGTCACGGTGGATCCCAGTGGATCCCAGTGGATCCCGGGAACACACACTCATTCACACCAAGGGGAAAGTTCGAGTCGCTAATCCACATTTCCGGCATGTTTCTGGACAGCGGGAGGAAAACGGAGAATATGTGAAACTCCACACAGACAGTGACCCGAGCTCAGGATCGAACCGGGAACGCTGGAGCTGTGAGGAGGCGACGGGAAAAAAATGTTATTTCACAATGAATTTCTCACCATGTTTGCTTTTCAAGGTGAATCTAGATATGGGGGTCACAGTCCAGTGAGTTCTGTGCCGGTCCCAAGCCCTGATAAATAGAGAGGGTTGCGTCAGGAAGGGCATCCGGCGTAAAACGTTGCCAAATTTAATCATGCGAATCGTACAGGGTGCCAAGAGAAGAGCTGTGGTGCTGTATGAGGAAGTCAGGAGTAGCTGAGAAGCATGTCAGAGTGGTGCAGGACATGTATGAGAGGAGCAGGACAGTGGTGAGGTGTGCTGTAGGTCAGACGGAGGAGTTCAAAGTGGAGGTGGGACTGCATCAGGGATCGGCTCTGAGCCCCTTCCTGGTTGCTATGGCGATGGACCAGTTGTCGGAGGAGGTCAGACAGGAGTCTCCTTACACAATGATGTTTGCGGATGACATTGTGATCTGTAGTGAGAGCAGGGAGCAGGTGGAGGAAAACCTGGAGAGGTGGAGGTTTGCGCTGGAGAGAAGAGGAATGAAAGTCAGTCGTAGTAAGACTGAGTACATGTGTGTGAATGAAAGGGAGGGAAGT
>CM040991.1:22804089-22809089 GCA_022985145.1 Pangasius djambal
TGTCTCTCTCTCCTCTCTCTGTCTCTCTCTCCCCTCTCTCTCTCTCTCTCTCTCTCAGCGATGTGTGAGGTGCACAGCTTCATGGGGAAAACCGTAAAGCTCTTCTGTTCTGGTGACTGGGATCCTGAACGAGTACCAGAAGGAACCGAGTGTTTGGAGCCACTCCTCCAGGCCGCGCCCACACACAAGCCCAGCCAACCACAGAGCGGCTTCACCGGTACGCCAGCCAATCACACGTAGAGAGCTTGTGTGGGCGTGTTAAAGGTCCACATGGTTCTGAATTCTGATCTGATCTGATTTTCCCCGTTAGATCGTCTCTTCTACATTTACACATCTGGAACTACTGGAATGCCCAAAGCTGCCATCGTCGTCCACAGCAGGTAAGAAATATTTCCTCTCCTCTTCTTCCTCTCTTCTCTCTTTTTTCCTCTTCTCTTCTCCTCTCCTCTCTTCTCTCTTCTTTCCTCTTCCATCCTCCTCTCTTCGATTCTGTTCTCTCTTCCCTTCTCTTTTTTCCTCTTCTCTCTTCTTTTCTTTCCTTTCTTCTCTTGTCTCTTCTTTTCCTCTCCTATCCTCCTCTCTTCTATCGTATTCTTTCTTCAATTCTCTTTTCCTCTTTTCTCCTCTTCTGTCGTCTCATCTCATCTTTTCTCTTTGCTTCTATGCCATTCTCTTTTCTTCATCTAAGATTTAATCCGTCTTTTATTTTTCATCTTTTCTCCTTTTCTCCTTTCTACTGTATTTCTTCTCTTCTCTCCACTCTTTTCTCTTCTTTTTTTCTTAACCTTACTTAAATTTATCTATCTATCTATCATCACTCTTCTGCTTTTTTACTTTCCTTTGTTATTCTCATCTTTTCTTCTTTGTGCTTTAGTCCTATTTCTCTCTTCTCATATTTTCTCATTTTTTCCCTCTTGCTCTTTTTCTTTTTCTCTCCTCTTCTTGTCTTTTCCTTTCTCTTCTTTTTCTCTTCTCATCTCTGTTCTTGTTGTCTTGTCTTTTCATTTCTAGTCTTTTCTTTTTGTCACACCTCCTCCTGGCTGTCCATTTCTCTTCGCGTTTCTGCTCTTTTTTCTCTTCTCTTTCTCCTGTTTTTCTTTCTCATCTCATTGTGTCTTGTGTTTTGGTTGTATTTAATTCCCTTCTGTCTTTTCCCTTCCTCTGTCTTTGTGCTGATTATCACTCGCTCTCTTGCTCGGTGTCTCTGTGTGTGTGTGTGTGTGTGTGTGTGTGTGTAGGTATTACCGTATGGCTGCTCTGGTGTATTACGGTTTCAGGATGCGGTCGGATGACGTGCTGTACGACTGCCTCCCGCTTTACCACTCAGCAGGTGAGAAACGCTCACTGAACACTTCCTGTCAGAGGAGCTCTACAGGAAGTGTGTAAACAAGCGCACTTCCTCTTTTTTTTTACACTTTACATTAATCATTTCATTAGAACTAGTCAACACTTGACTGGCCGTGGCCTCTATAGCTGTCAGTCTTAGTTGAAGGGGGTGTGGCTTCTCTATCTATCAATATGAGTAGAGGAGGCGTGGCTTCTGTATCTGTTGGTCTGAGTTGAGGAGGCGTGGCTTCTCTTTCTGCCAGTCATTACTGAGGAGGTGTGGCTTCTGTAACTGTCAGTGTGAGTAGAGGAGGTGTGGCCTCTGCATCTGTCACTGTAAGTTGAGGAGGCGTGGCCTTTGTGTCTATCAATCTGAGTGGAGGAGGCGTGGCTTCTCTTTCTGCCAGTCATAACTGAGGAGGTGTGGCTTCTGTATCTGTCAGTCTTAGTTGAAGGGGGTGTGGCTTCTGTATGTGCCAGTCATTACTGAGGAGTGTACTCTCTGGATTTGTCACTATAATTGGAGGAGGCGTGGCCTCTGTATCTGTTGGTCTGAGTGGAGGAGGCGTGGCTTCTCTTTCTGCCAGTCATAACTGAGGAGGTGTGGCTTCTGTAACTGTCAGTGTGAGTAGAGGAGGTGTGGCCTCTGCATCTGTCACTGTAAGTTGAGGAGGCGTGGCCTTTGTATCTATCAATCTGAGTGGAGGAGGCGTGGCTTCTCTTTCTGCCAGTCATAACTGAGGAGGTGTGGCTTCTGTAACTGTCAGTCTGAGTAGAGGAGGCGTGGCCTCTCACGTTTCAAAGTGCACACTATTTTTTTAATTCAGTTGGAATGTGCTGTATCATACACTTCAGTGTAGATCATTTTACATCATACACTTCAGTGTAGATCATTTTACATCATACACTTCAGTGTAGATCATTTTATGCCATTAGCACTGTTTTTTCCTGATTATTCCAGACTTAGGTGTTCCGTTCTGTTCTGTGTTCCAGGGAACATCGTGGGCGTCGGTCAGTGTCTGATCCACGGCATGACTGTCGTCATCAAGAAGAAGTTCTCAGCCTCCAAATTCTGGGAGGATTGCAGCAAATACAACTGCACGGTGAGTCAGACGCATTGATTTCGTTATGGGTCGTGTCCATAGCTCCAGAGCTGACTCCGCCCCTTTAGTAACAGTTCCTCTCAGCAGTTCTGTTAAAACAGCTTTTAAGGAGGAAGTCAGATTTCAAACGTTCTGTCCTGACCTGACCTCCTGTCTGAAATAGTGTCCTGCTCCCTGCTCCCTGCTCCCTGCTCCCTACTCCCTGCTCCCTACTCCCTACTCCCTGCTCCCTACACGCATTCAGGTGCATTGTGGGTATTCGCTCCACTCTAATGAAGGCATCTGGACATTACCTGAAAATAGCAGAACTCCCAAACTAGTGCACCAGGTAGTGAATAGGGTTCGAGCTTCAGGAGAAAATGTCGTCGTCCCAAAATAAACAGCACCGAATACTACGGCTTCCAGACTAAAAAATACAAAATACACAAAAATAAACAAAATACACAAAAATTACGAGTATTGAGCTGAAATGTACAAACTGCTACATACAGAAGCAGGAGTTTTATTTTAATCTCTCTCTCTCTCTCTCTCTCTCTCTCTCTCACACACACTGTGTCTCTTTCTCTCTCCTCTCTGTCTCTCTCTCTGTCTTTCTCACACACATACACACACACACACTGTCTGTCTCTCTCTCTGTCTTTTTCTCTCACTTTCTCTCTCTCACACAAACACACACTTTCTCGCTCTGTCTCTCTCACACACACACACACACACACACTGTGTCTCTTACTCTCTCCTTCTCTCTCTGTCTCTCTCTCTCTCTCTCTCTCTCTCTCTCTCTCTCTCTCTTTCTCTCTCTCTCTCTCTCTCTCTCTCTCTCTCTCTCTCTCTCTCTCTCTCTCTCTCTCTCTCTCTCTCTCTCACACACACACACACACACACACACACACACACACACACACACACACACACTGTGTCTCTTTCTCTCTCCTTCTCTCTCTGTCTCTCTCTTCCTTTTTCTCTCACTTTCTCTCTCTGTCTTTTTCTCTCTCCTTCTCTCTCTCTCTCTCTCTCACAGATAGTGCAGTATATCGGAGAGATCTGTCGTTATTTGTTGAATCAGCCGGTGCGGGATGTGGAGCGGCGTCACTGCGTGCGCATGGCGCTGGGTAACGGTCTGCGTCAGTCCATCTGGGAGGAGTTCATGCAGCGCTTTAACGTACCGCAGATCGCCGAGTTCTATGGAGCCACCGAGTGTAACTGCAGCCTCGGCAACTTCGATAACAAGGTGAGACACACACACACACACACACACACACACACACACACACACACACACACACACACACACACACACACTAATGCTTCTCCTGGAATCCAGTTCCCAGCTAATGCACTCTGAAGTGAACGTGTAGATGTGAGTCTTGGACACGTTTCAGATGATGGATATCCGGAATGTTCTAAAAGCTCTCTGCTGCTGCAGGAAACTCGACTCTGTTTAACGCTGAAACCTGGCTTACACCCCAGCGCTCTCGAATTCTGGGTTGTGATTGGTCAGAAGAAAGTGTTGATTAGTTTTCTATAACAGCAGCTCTGATAGTAGTGCAGGTTTACATTAATACATTATCGTTTCTATAGTAACAGCTACAGCAGACAGCCAGTTAATAAACAGATTAAAAAAAACGTTTAATCGTTGATGTGACGGTTTCTGTAAGGAGACGTTTATTTAAAGTGTGCGTGTGTGTGTGTGTGTGTGTGTAGACCGGTGCATGTGGCTTTAACAGCCGTATCCTGCCCTTCGTCTACCCCATCCGTCTGGTCAGAGTGGACGAGGAGACCATGGAGCTCATCAGAGGACCTGATGGAGTGTGTATACCGTGTGGTCCAGGTTAGTGCACACACACACACACACACACACACACACACACACACACACACATATACCTTATAACCTTTCCACTACATAGTATCATCAAAACGTGTTTCCGAAAGACTAAAGTATTGGCACCCTCTGGCCTCATCATCACAGTTCATCACTAGTCTCCAGAGAAACTCCTCCCACTTTCACAGGTAGTGTCATGTGATATGAAAAGGACAGTTTCAGGTAGTTCAGGATTCACATGAGTGTCCACACCGTCTCATGGAAAAGTGCTGTCAGAGTGGCGTTACCTCCACAGCTGGTGCTGTGTCTGTGTTCTGCAGGTGAACCGGGTCAGCTGGTGGGCAGAATCATCCAGAACGACCCGCTGAGACGCTTCGACGGCTACGTTAACCAGTCCGCCACCAGTAAAAAGATCGCACAGAACGTCTTTAAGAAAGGGGACAGCGCCTACCTGTCAGGTGAGCGCTCCGATGAGCTGTGTGTGTGTGTGTGTGTGTGTGTGTGTCTGTGTGTGTTTTAAAAAAAAAAAAATCAGATCCCAGGGCATAAAGTGTCTCCTGAGGCACATAGAGTTCCCCAAAGGGGCATTAAGAGCTCCCTGAGTTCTAACAACACAAGTGTAACTGGAGAACCCAAGAAACGTTTCTAATTGAGGAACAGTAAGGAGCAGTGAAGAAGAGTGAGGAGCAGTGAGGAGCAGTGAAGAACGGTGAGAAGCAGTGAGGAGCGGTGAGGAACGGTGAGGAGCA
>CM040991.1:22814089-22820893 GCA_022985145.1 Pangasius djambal
TTTCCTCTGCGGGTTTTATCACGGGTTCAGAGTAATAGCGTTAAAGTGTAAACAGTAAAAATTTCCCATTTGTTATCGCATTTGCGACGTTTAAAATGCAGTGTGTTAAACGTCTCCTCCGTTACAGAAAAACGCTTTCGGTTTTATCTTAGATCAAAATGGCCGCTCGAAGCGTCAGCAGTAAACACAGCAGCACGCTTAAATCTAGAACGACGACTCTGCAGTCCTGAGGAGGAAAATATACATCACTCATCGCAGTTAGCTGGCTAGCTTGTAGCTAACAACAGAAGAGCATGGAAAGACGTAGCACACAGAGTAGTATAAAAAGAAAAAAAATCTAAATCTCCTATAATTCTGTGACGGGTTCAGATTGTGAATTTAAACACTAGTGAACTGTTTGATCCTGCTGAATACGTACGCTTCAGAAACGCTAAAAAACCGTTTATAATCGATCACGCAATGTTTCTTTTCATAAAACAAAGTCTCTCCCGTGTTGTCTTCTATCATTCCTACACTGAAACATGGAAATCTTTTTGTTTTTGCTCTTTTCCTCGTTCCAGTTTCTGTAAATTCGGGTTTTATTCACGCGACACCGCCCCCTAGTGGACACGCTCGACGCGTATACGTTCCTCTGACGTACAGAACGGCAGCTTCATTTCGTTCTACTTTAAATCGTTTCTCCGTTCTCTTGATCACATTCGCTTTTTGAAAATGACTCTTGTGAATGTGGTGTGTGAATGCTACTGTAATACTGTTTTATATATTATATACACACACACACACACACACACGTATTTTTGTTTGTTTTTTTTAGCAATTTTTTTGTTTAATTTTCCAGAGTGATGAAGGTCCAAGCAGGATCGCCGACTGAACTCAACTTTTATTTGGGTCTGCATGTTAACTGAAGGTGGATGTCGACATAAACAAAGTTATTTTTGGGTCCAAGAAAAATAAAAACAAGTGAAATTGCTATCAGGGGAACAGGAATGTGGTCACAGAAACCTTGTTTGAAATGAACCATCAACTCGGTGAGCGTCATCGTGCTCCTGAACGCCGTCTCGATGGTCCTCAATTTTCCGTTCGGTACTCAGGAACAACGTTTTAGTTTCATAAAAAAGGGAAAAAAGTGTGTTGGGTTTGTGGCTTGGTTAGTAAACAGTGCAGTGTGTGTGTGTGTGAGTGTGTGTGTGTGTGTGTGTGTGTGTGTGTAGGGGGAGGTGTGTGAGGTGTGCACGTCGCACTGAAGTCCTCTTGTCTCTTGCTAGCTGTATATCGTGCTTTTCAGAAGAAAAAAAAACAACAACATGGCATCTGAGAATCAACATTAATAAAAAATCTGTAAAGTTCTGGGTGGTGATTTTTTTTTTTTTTTTTTAAATAGCTCCAAATAAAAATAACACATTTATTAAAAATACTTTTTGGTAAAACTGCAATCCTGTGGATAAGGATTATATTTAACGACGCCTGCTTTAATAATAAAAATAATATAAATAATAATAAACACAATAAAGAAAAAGAACACAAATGAAAAAGTGCTTCAGTCCGCTGTAGGATCCTGCAGTTAGAACAGCGTTTAAATCATCATGCTTTTTATACCATCAATTGCAAAAGTTTTGGCCCCCTCCCCTCTAGCTTTTGCCTGAAATTCCAAGATGTTCAGAAATTCTGGAAAAATTCTGAAAAGAAGAACAAATGTTCAGGGCCGAGGAGCCAGAAGTGTTTAAAGGATATAAAAAATGCTAGAGGCAGTTTGAAAGAAAGAAAGAAAGAAAAGGTGTTTAGCGCATATAAAAAAACGCAGAGACCATTCTAAGGGAAAAGAAAGAAAGAAAGAAAGAAAAAAGGAAGGAGAACATGTTTAGATATAAAAATAGATATCAAATTAGTGGCCAGTTGTTATAAATAAAGAAAGGAAGGAAGGGTGGAAGAAAGAGAAAGAAAAAAGAAAGGGTGTGTAGAGAATCTAAAAAAAAAAAGGTTGGAGATAGCTCTAAAGAAACGAAAGAAAGAAAGAATAAAAAGAAACTCAGTGAAAAAGCTTTCTGAAATCTTTTAGAAAACTGAAGAAAAGACCAATAACAAAAATAGAAAGAGAGAAAAACAAGTAAAAAGAGGAAGAAAAGCAAATAAAGAGATATTTGTTTTGCTTTATTTGTATTTTCTTTATTTCTTTTTATCTGCTTTATTTTATTTTTTTCTTTTTAGACTCACGTTGTTCGTTTCTCAGGTTGGTGTCTTTAATAAAAAAAACATCTCTATCAAGAAAGAAAGAAAGAAGAATGAAAGGAAAGAGAAAGACCTAAAGAGAAAAAAGAGGACGAGCAAAAGAAAGAAAAAAGTGAAAGAAAATGAAAAAAACAAGAAGGAAAGAAAAAGGGAAAGAAACCAGATTAAAGAAGGGAGAAAAATGAGAGAGCTTTATTTTGCTTTCATTTAATAGTTTGTTTTTTTTTTGTCGTTAAATTTTTTGTTGCTTGTGATAATAAAGGAATAAAAAACTCTCAACTCCGTGTTGCTACAAATTGAAGTTCTTCATTTTGTCTTGGGGTGCACAAACTTTTGCACTCATGCGTATGTAAGCACACAACTCTCCTTATTTTTCCACGCTGACTCACCTTCCCATGAAAAGTGACTTTGTTTGAGCCCATCCCCGTCTCTGATTGGCCGGTTCGCTGAGTGGGCGGAGCTCTGTGTCCTGGCACCATCTTGCTCCAGCTGTTTTTGTTCAGTCTGGTTTTTTTTTTCTTCTGGAGCTCCATGATGAAGATCACGCTGGTGAGCATCACCGTGACCATCGCGCTCCTGATGGAGGTCCACGCTGACGTCCAGCCGCAGAAGAACTTTGACCTGAAGAGGGTGAGAGGAACTTCATGGAGTTTTGTGGAGGGGAAAGTTCTCCTGTGGAGGGTTTGAGGTGGAGATTACGGTTCCTCGGTCAGGTCTGCTTCACGTCAATCTTCTCCAGCAAACAGCTGCTGAATATTAAACAGCTCATATTTAAATATTTTTATTTATATCTATAAAAGCTTCCATAATGTCTAGATTTAAAGAAAAACTAAACGATCTTGTTGTGGTTGTGCTGCTCTGCTCGGCTCACAGCTTATTAATATTTTGTGGATTAAGAAGTTTCTCAAATCAGGTCACTTTAAACCATATTAAAATCTACAGAATAAACTGTTGAAAGAAAAAAAAATCAAACATCTCTACACTTTTATTCTCATTAACATATCAGGACTGTATGAATATGCATGAATATGCAAATTAGAGCAGCTCCCATGTTCTAATGTCATCTGTAATGTCAGTAATATCACCTAGCAGGTTAGCTAACCGCTAATAAACTAGCTCACTGATGTATCTCTCAGCGCAGTGCCGGTATCTAATTTGCATATCAGACGTAATTGGTGGAAAGCAAATGGGTGTGTGACATCACAAACTGAGCTCATTCGTAGCCCTGCCCACAAATATGTTTTACCTGATGGAAAGGACGGCCTTCGGCTCTCCTGCCCAAAGAAAAGGAAGGAAGAAAGGAAGAAAAGAGAGAAATAAAAGTGAAAAACAAGAGAAGAAATAAATAAAGAAGAAAAAGAAAAAGAAAGAGAAGCAAATAAAGAACAAATGAGAAAGAAAGAAAAAGGAAAAAATAAAAAGATGGCAAGAAAATAAAGAGAAAAAAGAAAGAAAGAAAAGAGAAAAATGAAGAAACTCAAGGAAACAAAGAAAAATTGAAAGAATAAAATAAGGAACAAAGACAACAAAAAAGGTTTAAAAAAGAAAGAAAAAGAAGGAAATTAATGTATTACAAAAACATCACGTCATTCTGACACAATATTCAAACTAAAAACGGTGTTTTTATTTACCTACAAAAAGACTTTACTTAAAACCAAAAAAAGGAGAAAACATTAAGTCTACAGTTTATACTTTACAATCAGTAACTGTCTTTTTTTTTAAGTTTTAAAACAAAAGAAGAAAAGAAGGCAAGCAAGAAAAGAGTAAAAAGGAATAAAAGAAAACAAAGTAAAAAGAAAAAGAGGAACCAAAAAAAGAAAAACAATTGAGAAAGAAAGGAACAAACAAAAAAAAGAAGGAAGGAAGAAAAGAAAAAGAGAAATAAAAAGAGAAAAAAGGAAGAAAGTTGAAAAAGAAGAATAGGAAGAATGAAAGAAAGAACAGACAATGAAAAAGAGATAAAAAAAAAAGAAAAACATCACATCATTCTGACACACGATATTCAAACAGCAGAGTTGAGTTAAAAACTGTGGGGTTTTTTTTTTTTTTCCTTTTCAGTTTTAAGTAAATAATTTCTGCACGTGTAAATAAATGTAAATAAAAATAAGTCTGCGGTTTATACTTTACAGCTTGCAGTTATAATTTGGAAATTATTTAAAAAATTGCGTAACACTTGCAAAAGCTGTATTTGGATCTAACTGATCAGGATACTGATATCACCTGGTCGCGTGGCTCAGCTTTAACGCTGAAGGTTCTACGTAAAGCGGAGTAAAGACGCGTTACGGGCTTTTCCACGTGTGTTCAGTTCGCAGGTCGGTGGTACCGCGTGGGTCTGGCGTACAACTCGCCCAGCTTCGCTCGGCACAGGAACAAGCTGACGATCTGTATGGGCGCGGTGGAACCGAAGGAGAACGGCGACGTCATGATGACGGTGTGGAAAACGAAGTGAGTGTTAACTACAAAACCCTCGCAGTATGTCTGTGTGTTAATCCACCGCCAGCATGAACGCTGTGTTTAACTGCAGGGACCAATCGCCGGCGTGTCGTACACGTGTTTGTGGGCGGAGACTGATTTTAGGCGTAACTGTTCGACGCTGTCTTGCGGTTTACTGAGCAAACCACAACCTCAGCACAATATTATCAATGTTTTTGTGACCAAACTGAACGAATTATTCACCAGATTCACAAAAGTCTCACTCGTTTTCTTCGTCACGTCGTTGTGTGTGTGTTTACATTTAGCCACGCCCATAAAACTCAATAATACCTATATTTATACACACACACACACATAAATACACACACATCCAACATGGCGTATTCTGTATTTATAAATATTTATATTATATTGTTAGCTTTTTCACTGCAGCTACCTCGATGTTGCACAACATATATATAATATATCTATATCTAAACTATGTCTATTTTATATTTGAATATTTCTATGTAAATAAATACTGCTTTTATGTCAATTCTGTTTTATCACCCAACAGTCGTAAAAAGCATTTCGCTGCACGTCGTCCTGTGTATGGTTGTGTGTGTGTGTGTGTGTGTGTGTGTGAACGCTAAAATTCGATTTGATTTGAGAAGACAAATAGAGCTGAAAATGGCGACTAAACAGTGAAAGTGCGTTAAATCCTCCAGTAATGCAGCTCGGCCATCGCAGCGCCTCAGCTACCATAGACACACGCACTAACTCCTCCTCTTTTTATAGAGCGCCATTACTTTTGTTCTAGTAGAATGGCTTGTTTTATATGTTGTAATTTATGGATTTGTTTTGGAATCACTTTTTTTTCACAAAATGTTCATTAAATTGGTGTGTAAATAGATATAAATCTGATTTAAATAGATGATTTAGGTCTGATTTTGAATAGATTTAAATCTGACAGCGTAATCCATATCGAAAATCACAGTAACTCATCTACAGTTATACAATTTGACACCGAACAATCGAGGTTCACATTAGCGAGTCTCCTTATACAGAAATTTACACAAAGTCAGGAGAAAAACGTAGGATACGAACATTGTTGTACATTGTGTAAATGCTCCTGCGAATGAATTACAAATAAACGTGTTTAAAAATTCCAAAAAGTTCTTCTGAACACTGCCCGATTCAGATTTTGCAGCAGTTTGTGTTGTAAAGCGTGTAAAGTGTAACGCTGTGCACGTGTCTGTGTGCAGGTCCTCCGTCTGCCAGAAAGAAGTCTACAAATATGAGAAGACGTCCGTACCTGGCGTGTTCACGTACTTCAGCACACGTTAGTACCTCACTGATCTTTCAGCAGTCCTAGAGTCGAGCCCTGTCGCAGATGTGACCAGCGGTGTACGAGCTACTGGATGTGAAAACAAAAACCGACTCAGAAAACTGAGTCATATCGGATCAGTAGTGAATCAAAGAGTATTGAATCATATCGGCGCTGAACTGATTCATATCGGATCAGTAGTGAATCAAAGCGTATTGAATCATATCGGCGCTGAACTGATTCATATCGGATCAGTAGTGAATCAAAGCGTATTGAATCATATCGGCGCTGAACTGATTCATATCGGATCAGTAGTGAATCAAAGCGTATTGAATCATATCGGCGCTGAACTGACTCGTATCGGATCAGTAGTGAATCAAAGCGTATTGAATCATATCGGTGCTGAACTGACTCGTATCGGATCAGTAGTGAATCAAAGCGTATTGAATCATATCGGTGCTGAACTGACTCGTATCGGATCAGTAGTGAATCGAAGCGCATTCAATCATATCGGAGCTGAACTGACTCGTATCGGATCAGTAGTGAATCAAAGCGTATTGAATCATATCGGTGCTGAACTGACTCGTATCGGATCAGTAGTGAATTTTATTGAATTGTTAGTTGTTTAACTGTTTTTGTCGTATTTTAGACTACGTATAAAGTGAATGCGTATCATTCTGTCTAATGTAAAATATTATATCACACCAGAAAGTGTTTACTTCCTGTAGCCCAAAATCAGACCCGAGCTGTAAATAACCTACTGTACAATAAACACATCCTAAATATACATCAGCAAACCAATAAAGAAACCAAATCTATAAACACCCCAAAAGTAAACA
>CM040991.1:22830916-22842630 GCA_022985145.1 Pangasius djambal
CTGATTTGATTGGACGCTCAGATTTAAAGGGGATGAAACAAGCTGATTTGATTGGACGCTCAGTTTTAAAGGGAATGAGACAAGCTGATTTGATTGGACGCTCACATTTAAAGGAAATGAGACAAGCTGATTTGATTGGAGGCTCAGATTTAAAGGGAATGAGACAAGCTGATTTGATTGGACGCTCACATTTAAAGGAAATGAGACAAGCTGATTTGATTGGACGCTCACATTTAAAGGAAATGAGACAAGCTGATTTGATTGGACGCTCAGATTTAAAGGGAATGAGACAAACTGATTTGATTGGACGCTCTGATGTACTACTGATGTTTAAAATCCAAATTCGAGTTTCTTTGTTTTGCCTCTGAGTGAAATCACTTCCTAATGCATCTCTGTGTATGTGTGTGTGTGTGTTTGTGTGTGTGTGTGTGTGTGTGTGTGTGTGTAGACTCCTGTACAGGTGCCCCAGACCCTGGTCCATGTTTCGGGATCCTCCGTCGCTACCACTACAACTCCTCCATCATGGCGTGTCAGATGTTTGAGTACGGAGGCTGTATGGGCAACCAGAACAACTTCCTCACTGAGAAGGAGTGTCTGCAGACCTGCCGCACTGAGGGTGTGTGTGTGTGTGTGTGTGTGTGTGTGTGTGTGTGTGTGTGTGTAGTAAAATAGTGATGAAGCGGAGTTACTGTTACCACCCTGAAGTTGGTTATTTTCCTATAACAGCACGCCCCCATGTGTTTTATTCCTCTTACACCACAGCAATTTACCACAATGACAATGTTTTATTTATTAAATAATGACGAGTGATGATTTTTTTTTATCAGTTTATAGTTACATTTAATGTTGGTGAAACAAGTTCATTTCCTGTTCTCACTTACGTTATAGCAGCTATAAACATTCGTTCCCTCACCAGCCTCTCTTTTTTTCTCTCTCTTGAAGTTAATGACAAAAAAAAATCTAATCGTATTTTTATCCATTTATAGTTACATTTAATGTCGTATCATGTTAATGAAACCGTGGCATTTTACCAAGAAACCGCGAAGAAGCGTAAACTCCTCTGTCCTGAAGATGTCGGAAAACTTAAAGTTCCGGATTCACCTCTGACTGTTACAAAGCGCCGACACTGGAGACTCCTTCCGTAAATGTTACATAAACCTCTCAAAACAAGTTTGTTATCAGCGGAGTGTCTGCTGTACGCGTCCCTGTGAATGAGCCGTTGCTATAGAAACCATAACGTATCAGAACGAGCGCATTAATATAAACCTGCGCTACTGTCAGAGCTGCTGTTATAGAGAATTAATCAACACCTTCTGACCAATCAGAATCTCGTGTTTTCTCGCCCGTCCAGCTGCCTGTCGGCTCCCGATAGACGCCGGTTCGTGTAAAATGTCGCTGCAGTTCTGGGCTTTCGACTCGACCAACGGAAAGTGTGTGTCCTTCAACTACGGGGGATGTGAAGGCAACGGCAACCGCTTCTACACACAGAAAGAGTGTGAGGAGTACTGCGGCGTGAGCAGAGACGGTAAACACACACACACACACACACACACACACTTATACACATTTATAAATAAATACACATGTATAGTTGAGTGCAAAAGTTTGTATCCCCTTTGCTCTAGCAGTTTATCTGCAAAAACAGAAATTCATTTTCATTTAATGATGTTTTCCTGAATATTACAGCAACTGTGTCTCTTTCTTAACTTGCTCAAAAGTATATACACCCCCCCCCAACCCCCCAACCCCTCCAAATGTGCTCTCGGTAACATATTTGAGTTTGTACATCATTCCTGTGTTTAATTATTTAAACCAGTCACATGTTCACTTTGTTAAAGTCTTATTTAAGGCATGAAAAGTTTTAAAACCCTCAAGCAGTCGAGTTAAGAAGCTCTCTCACACATTACACCTGAAATTATTGATCTGGAGAAGGAGATAATAATAATAATAATAATAATAATAATAATAATAATAATAATAAAAACATTATATTTATCCACATTAATATCACATTCAGGTTTCGCTGATAATGTAATATATTTACACACACTGTTTCTTTTGGAGCATTTGTGAAAGTTTTGCACTCAACTGTACAAATACTATAATAAAACTATAATAATACTATGGAATATATAATAAATTAATAAAACTATAATACTATAATAATAATTCAAACTGTGTGTACCAAAAATACTGCATGTTTATACTAAATATAATATATTGTGTGTTTTTAATATTTCAGGTGATGAGTTGTTCCTCAAGGTGAAATAAAGACGAGTGGAAAAGTGTCAGTAAATAAAATACCAAACGGGAGCTGAGCTTTTTTTCCCCTTTACTGTAGAAATAATAAATAATTATAAATAAACATATTCAGCATCACCACTGTTTCTTAGATAAATAAATTCTGCTGACGTGTAGAAACTTTTGCTAAGATTTTCTTGGAAATAAAATATTAAATATTAAAATATACTGTTGGAAATTCACTAAAACTATTTCTCACATGACCTTCATCGTTAACATGCTGTATGAGCGACAGTAATAAAACATATTAAAGGTGTTATAAGTGTTAATACGTAGTGAAGCTAGGCACCTGGGTGTTTAATGAATATAAATAAATAAAATACAACAAACAAATGAACAAAAATATGTTTGTATGTTGAATAAAATAAAGTATTTCCCCCTATAGTGTATATCATTGCAATGATTTGGGGGCGGGGCCATGTATGAACTTGCTTAGTGATGTCACTTAATATGCTCTATGGTGTGAGCCTATCACGTCTGATATGCAAATTATTAAACAAATACGATGGAAACTAGCTAGCAAGTTAGCAAGATAACGTAGCTAATGATAGCTAATGATGAAGAGTTTTATTTATATTTTTGGCTGTTATTAAATAAATCAGTGAGACATTATGGATGTAAAATGAGACTGAAATCCTGCTGATAAATGTCAGCTAGTTTATTAGCAGTTAACTAAGTTAAGGTAAGTTAGCCAACTGACTAGCTAGGCCATTAAAGGGCCTTTCACACCGCTTCACTTCCAGAACTAAATGTAGAGTAGTAAAGTACTGGGCGATTTTGCGCGAACTATTTCCCAGTACCATTTAAAGGGTTGCATTCGAAAGTAGGCACTAGGAAGTGACGTAAGCCGGTCGACAGCGACATCATTTGTGCGCAGCGTTCAACAACGGAAACAAAGAAGAACGACGTAAACAACCGGAGGATGGAGGACGCTGTGATCGGAGCCGTGTTGCACTTCTGCGTCCGTCCATCTATCGCTGTTCTCCATACTTGCGAAATAAGTCGACACTTCAGTATGTTTACACGGCGTTTTACATCATGGCGGATGACGGCGTTTTCGTACGCGTTTGGCCAATCAACGTCTACTTACGCCATGGATAGTACCAGTTGTGCTCGTTAGACCCTGCTCCGGAGTAGGAGCTCATTTGGTTCTCGAAAAAGGCAGGTACTAAAATCGCACCCAGTTCCGGATGAGCGAAAACACCAAAAAGTGGGTAGTTCCACATTTAGTTCAGGTACTATGAAAAGGTTCCTGCGGCACGAAAGGCCCTAAAGGCTGGCAGGAGGATACTGATACAGTACGTTTCTAATTTGCATATTCATGAATATTCATAAATGCTGCCACTGTAATGAGAGTGAAGATGTAGAGATGTTCCGCTGCCATTAGATAAACACTACACAGTTTATTATTCTGCATAAATTTGTTTTAATGGTTTAAAATGGCGTTAATGTTCTGACAGATGTAATCTCGGCTCTGTCCACTGGGGGTCAGTGTTGTCTGTCTCTCTGATTCCACCTCACAGCTCAGTGTGTTAAAATCTGAGGTCAGGGTTTGGATAAAGGAGTCTGTTCTGAGATCAGGGCAGAACGAGGAGTTTCTGCCTGGAGCGGCGGCGTTCCTGTTCCGGCTTCCTGTCCCGCAGATTCCCAGCGTTCCCGACCCGCGATACTGGCAAGAGAATGCTGGGAATATCCGGAGAGGAAAAAGGAACTGACGGCTTTCTGTGACCTTCCGGTCAAGGCCACATCACCTGCTCGCCCACACACACACACACACACACACAAAGCGAATTAGGAGAATGATAGACGCAAATAAACCTTTGTTCAAACACGTACGCAGATTTGGAGACTGCTACAAAAACACAGAAATATTCCGAAAACATTCAGCGTTTCATCAGAATTCCTTTTGCATGATCTCGGATAGGTCCTTGCTGTGCGCATTAGAACAGAAAATAAGGACAAGCACCAACTCGACGGTCCAATAACTTCATTTTTCCTAGAAGGATTCCAGATTCCCATTTTAACGAGGTGACAATACATAATTCATTTATAACATCTGGATGTAGCTGCATGACCTCATATGAAGCTCGTTAGTGTGATGTCACAAATCATACTTAACAGCTTGAACCAATCATGTTTGATATGCAAAGTATTAGCGCATGACCACATGGTAATGGAACACATTCCGTTACAGAACTTGATGTTAACAGAACTAGCGTACCATGTTTGCTAACATGAGTGAACAATCTTGCAAAAAAAATCAGCATTATTCTGCAGCAAGCTAGCTAAATAGTTAGCAATCTAGACAAGCTACAACTTCGAATGTACAAAACATAAACTTAACCTCAACGTGTAGCTGAAAACTGGTGCATTATTTATGAACAACTGCAATCACATATCGCAATTTGGAATGACTCCGCCCCCCCAAGCCACAAGCCACACCCCCAAAGTTATATGGATAATAATACAGATCCACTTTGGACTTAAATTTGTAAATATTGCTTCTAATTTTAGGAGGTAACGTTAGAATACCATTTTTGCAACGTTTTAATAACAGTGTTCCTTAGAATAACGTTACACGCAAGGGAACGTGACGGAAACGTTGTGGCAGCGTTGTAGGAACGTTTATAAACATTATGTAGAAACTTTCTCAGAAAACCTGCCCGGTTATAATGTTCTTTTAGAGCCAAAGGATAACGTTCAGAAAACGTTTTTCTAACCTTAAACACAACAATCTTCACACACCGAGCATGTCTCGGCTAATCGAGGACACTTGGGGAGATGTTTACTTTATATTTTTAGCCAAACTGTTTCTTTAAATTCATGTTTTTTTCCCCAACAAAATATATTTTATTTTAATATTTTAATATCATGAACTTTGTAATGTTTTGACAAAAGACCTGACAGGCCAAACATGATAAATTTGGGGTTTTCTGGAGAATGTTGGATCGGAATCTCGGGTTTAAGAGTGAATCCTGATATGCTAGTTAGTGATGTGTGTGTGTGTGTGTGTGTGTGTGTGTGTGTGTGTGTGTGTGTGTGTGTGTGTGTGTGTGTGTGTGTGTGTGTGTGTGTGTGTGAAACTGGGATGGGTTAGTGGTGTGTAAATATGTAGAGAGCAAAGTAAGTGTGTGTGTGCGTGTGTGTGTGTGTGTGTGTGTATGTGTGTGTGCGTGATGGGCTGGTTGGCAACTCAAACAGATTCAGACCACTGGCTAAGATCAAAGCAAGAGTCACACAAGGGTTCACTTCGCCTTCAGGACACACACACACACACACACACACACACACACACACACACACACACACACATACACATTTCCATGGAACATCACAGTTTCAGAATTTCCCACATGAGAACTATTCATATGATGACACACCTACAGGCTAATTTCTCTCTCTCTCTCTCTCTCTCTCTCACACACACACACACACACACACACACACACACACACACGTCTACAGATGTACTGATGCAAATTGGATCATCCTTTGAAGAGAAATATACTCTAAATAAATACACTTTAAACAATGACATTAGTACAAACGAGTGCATTAATAAAACCTGTGATGTGCAGCTGCACTACTGTCAGAGCTGCTGTTATAGAAAACTAATCAACGCCTCCTGACCAATCCAGTCCAGAATTCAGCAGCGCCGTACACATCGGTATGGAAGATGCGATGTGGAAACCACAACCTCATCACGCAGCTCAACACTGTAACGTTATTTTGTTTAGACGTCCATCATCTTCGACAATCGGAATCACTTTCTTCCTTACAGCCGCTTGGTAAGACTCTGCCCACCACTGTAGGCCACACCCCCTTCCCCCGGAGTTAAATTGCGGCGATTTCGCTCACAGACGTGCCAAATTAGCATCGTATAGATTTCCCTAGCTAGCTAAACTCATCAGCATCAACCCTCGAGTTATTTAATTACTGATCTCATGTACCAGTTATTTCTCTTTTTCTTTTCTCTTTGAAAATAGGGAACAAAATAAGCAGCTCTTCCTCGTCCTTGTGTTCTAACATTTGTTTATGCTGTTGGCACTTTGCAGAGGCAGTTGTCTTCCTGTTGTCATGGAAACTGTCATGAAATTTCAGTAGCGCCACCTGCAGTACTGGAGCACTCGTAAACAACAGCCAGAACAGTATAGTACAAAGTGTGCATTAACCATGCTGAGGATGTGTACCCTGTGTCAGTCCTCACTCCTGTGTCCGCAGGCGAGCGTCTGGTGATCGGACCACCCACGTGACCAGGTCGTGCTCAGGTGCAGTGCTAGTCAGGTAGCAGGCATGTGATGGATGATGAGATGGATGTCTTAGCCAGAGTTAACTCTTGGAATGGTCACTGGCTTTGGGATCTGGGGAAAAAAACCTGAAGTTAGTGTCAGAGATGGACTAAAGAACAGCATTATATCCACACACGTTACTCAACATGTTGATCAGGCATGGTCTCTGTCCTACTCCAGACTTCCTACAGGAGATGGTGTGAGGATATTCACCAGTCCCAGCTTGAGGGCCTTGCAGCTGGAGTCTCAGGAAGGAAAAACTCTGAGTGTTGTTTGTGCATAATGCACCAAATCACAGTTCTGCCTTCCTGATGGAGAAGGTGCTCAAGATGGTTCCTCCTACTGACTCCATAATGCTGCTGGGGAACGTCAGTTCTCATGTTAGGAATGACGGCGATATGTGGATCTAAGTGGCCTCCTTTGTACTTGGTACGAGAGCACCTTGAGCCAAGGTCAATCATCGATGTTGTGATTGAATCATCAGACCTGAGGCCATGTTCTGTACACTTGGGTAAAGAAAGCGTCAGAGCTATCACCTGATCGTAACTTGGTGTTGAGTTGTGATTTGTTGCTCGGGATGCTGGACAAATTTACCTGATAAACCCAGGAGAGCATTCCTGGTTGCTAGAGAGCGTCTGGCTGAAGCTTCTTTGGAGATGAATTTAAGTCGGGAGTCTGAATAGACCAATGTGAGAAGCTGTGTCAGGAAGGCTGTCGGTGCCTGTCATGGTGCTAACTCTTGGACATCCTGGTGAAACACCAGCAGTGAGGGAAGCTGTCACGTTAAAGAAGGATGTCGTTCCGATTATTCCTTACAGAAGGTTGAACGGATTCATTTGAGCGGTCTGGGAAAGCCAGGAGGGCTTTGGCAAAAACGGTTACGGAAGCAAAAGCAGTACTCGAGCTGTAGAGGTGAAAAGAAAAGATAGTGATGATGTAATATGAACAAGCTTGCAATTGGCTGATAAAATTTAACTTAAGCTCCGCCTCTTTTAACCCAGGGATGTATGTCAGGATGTACAGCAAGACATGAAACATCATGAAACTCTTAAGGGTCACTATTAGTGATTATTAACATCAAATTATTATCGCAAACAAAACTGACGGACTCTAAAATGAGCAAATCTGCTTAAAGAACTTATTAAACTCTTCTGTCCTGACACTGGAGACTCCTTCCATAAAGCTCTGATCCGGTCTCTGTGTCTCAGCGCTGATGTCCTAAAGGACACGTGACCTAGTTTTCGTTAGGTAACTGGTGCTGATCTAATCAAGGTGGAGGTGAGGAGCGTAGTGTGTGTACATGCGGGCTGTCAGGTTGTTAGCTAAGTGGTTGTAAATGCACGCTTCCTTTCAGCATGTTAAAACCGTTGAGACTTACGTGATTAAATACTAACCGAAGTGTGGTAGGTTTTAACGTCTCTGGAGACGTGAGCATTTCCTAAGCCTGCTAGGGGGAAAAAAGTAAAAAGGTCCAGATCAGGGCTGTGTAAAAGACTTTCATTGTTGAGCTTCCTGTGGTTTGACGAAGCAGCGCTTGCGGCCCTGAACTCCACGCTCGGTTGCACGCCTTGTTTTGCCCGTTGGCTTTCCTTAAACACCGTCCACAAGCAGTTAACATTCTCATTTTCAACTGTCTGGAACGGAGGAAGGCATCGTGGGGGATGGGACGGGAGAACAAGGGAGGAGGAACGAGGGAGGGAGAACGAGAGAAGGTTTCTGCACTCCGCTTTCACCCTGCACCCTCACCGTCCCCTCTCACCATCCCTCCTGCTCCAGAACTCCACTGTGTAGACACATTTACACCGAACAAGAGAGCATTAGGGATGAGAAGAAGGAGAGAGTGAGACAGATGAGAGGAGAGTGAGACAAGAAAGTGAGACAGATGACAGAAAGGAGAAAAGAGTCCTGCAGTGTTGAACAGCTGCGTTCACTCTGTTCCTCATCCCTGTGAGTGTGGCGTTTGTTCTATATACGGTTCTTACAGGTTCTTCTTAAAAGTTCTAAGTAGAATCTTGCAAGAAAAGGTTTTTCCTACCAGAAAAGTTTCCAAGTGTAAACTGTACAGAAATCTAGAACCATTAACTCTCCAAAGAACCCTTGGAGAACCTTTTTTTTTCCAGGGGTGTAAAAGTCTAGAACACTAGAACCCTAAAACAGAGCATTGCATTTTCCAAATAGAACCCGTGTAAGAAGCTAAGATCCATCTTGCCTATAAAAAAAAAAAACTTTTTTTGAAGAAAGTAAACCAAGGTTAACTCTAAAACCCTAAGAAATTAGATTTCTTAAAGGTTCTGTGTAGAACCCTGTAACTGAGAGTTTCCATTTTAGAAAAGGTTCCAAGTATAAAACCTTTTAGAAATTTAGAACAATCATCCAAACTATCTACAGAAACCTTGAGGAACTCATGGGAGCTTAGGAGTGTAAAAGTGCACAGTGATAGAAAAAGAATTATGTCTAGAGGTTTTCAGGTTGTCCATCCAGGAGTAAATCTTCTAAGTAGAACCCAACAACTGAGGCTTTTCCTCTCAGAGGGAGTTCCAAACAAATAATTTAATTATCCACAGAACCTTTGAGGAACCATTTTTTAGGAATATAAGAGTATACACTATTAGAAAACATGCTTAAATCTAAACCCTAAGGATTTTTTGGGGGGGGCCGGGGGACCTTTAAAGGTTCTGTGTAGAACCCTGCAACAGAGGGCTCCAAGTATAAACTCTTCAGAAAGCTAGAACCATTAACAATCCAAAGAACGCTTGAGGAACAAGGAGTGTAGCAGCGCATACTATTAGAAAAATAAGTTACATCTAGAACACGAGAACCCAACACCAGAGAGTTTTCCAAACAAAACCCTAGAGAACCCTAGAACAATCTTTTTCTTTGGAGGAAACCTTCAACTGCGGGTTTTGCATTTAGAAAAGTTTCCAAGTATAACCTCTTTAGAAATCTAGAACCCTTAACTGTCCAAGGAACCCTTGCAATCCCCCCAGTGTAAAAGTACAAATATGTATGAATATATATATATATAGGTACATATAGAACGCTAAAGTGTTCTTGTGGAACCTGGGAACCTATAAAAGTTCTAAAAAGAACCCTAGAACAGGATTTTCCTTTCTAGTTCCATCTAGAACCCTGTAGGAGTTTTTAGTCTCACGCTGTGTTAATATGCTGTACAGGAATGAGGCGTAACAGTGACGGAGTGAGACGCACAATGGAAAAACTAAAGCAGCAGGAGTGCTGTGTACACTGTGTGTGTGTGTGTGTGTGTGTGTGTGTGTGTGTGCTCCATATGGGTTCTCCCTCACCCTCCTCGCACAGGAGGCAGATGCCACATGGGCCTCTGGTCACGCCGTGCTGTGACTCCTTACAAAACCTGAACAGTAGTGAGAAGACCAGCTGCCTACACACACACACACACAAGGCATGAGTGTGTGCTATGTAAAGAATAAACACAGCGTGTGTTGTGCTGTTATAGGAAAATAATCAACGACAGGGTGGTGTGATGAAGCGGAGTTACTGTCACGACCCTGAAGCTGATTATTTTCCTCGAACAGCACGTCCCCGTGTGTTTTATTCCTCTTACACCACAGCAATTTACCAACAATGACAACAGCGTATTAGAGCATTAGCTCATTAATATAAACCTGCGCTACTGTCAGAGCTGCTGCTTTAGAAAATTAATCAACACCTTCTGACCAATCACAATCCAAAGCATCTTCCTAAAATTAACTTTAAAAGAGAGAAAAACGAGACTCTGGTCTGTTTATAGCTGCTCTAACGCAAGTGACAACAGGAACTAACTTGTCAAATGTAACTATAAACAGATAAAAAGTATCACGTGCTGTTCTTTAATAAATTTTAAAAAATTGTAATCGTTGGGAAATTGCTGTGGTGTAAGAGGAATAAAACAGTCAGGGACGTGCTGGTGTAGGGAGGTAACAGTAGCTCCGCTTCATCACAACACCCCGTTGTTGATTATTTTCTGTAACGGCACAACACACGCTGTGTTTATTCCTGCCTTAACAATACGTTACAGGACATGCCTTCACACAAGGGAGTGACAGGTGTTCACTACAGAGGAGGGTGAAGGTATGGAGATGGGCTTCCTACACACACACACACACACACACACACACACACACACACACACACATACAGCTCTGCAATTTCAGTATGATATGGAGATGAGGAAGGTCTCTCATTCCCCCATCCCTCCATCAGTGGATAATTAGCATAGCAGCTGCTTAGCGCAGGGTGTACGAGGTGTGTGTGTGTGTGTGTGTGTGTGTGTGTGTGTGTGTGTGTGTGTGTGTGTGTGTGTGTTTGCGTGGGGGGTAGGCAGGGGGCTTTAGTCAATGGGGCCTGTCTGGAAGCTGAATAGGACGGAGGTTGAACTCAGCAGGCGGACAAAAGAGGAGAGGAGAGAAGAATGGAGGGAGTGAATGGGCGTGTTAGAGAAAGAACAGAATGGAGTGAACGAATGAAAGAAAGGTAAAGAAAGAACAAGGAGAGGAGGGCAAGAAGAGAAGACAGGCTTAGCCACCTGTCTCTCTCTCTCTCTCCCTCTCTCTCTCTCTCTCTCTCTCTCTCACAGCGTGAGTGTGAAGTCCGCAGGTTCGAGGTCACTCGGTTTAGTGCTGCATTAATTCATTCCGACGTTCTCAACGGAGAACAAATCTCAGCAATCCGATCTATGTTTCTTACCGGTACTGACTCTCTGCTGAGAATTTCACGTCTCTGTGTGTGTGTGTGTGTGTGTGTGTGTGTGTGTGTGAATTAGAAACCGTCGGCTGATTCATCAAACTTCCAAATGACTCATCCTACATTCACACTAGTCACTTGTCTCTTGTGGGCGTGGCCTGTCCAGTGTTTTTCTTTATTCATGCTGATAGTAACTGTGGATCACTTCTAAAGCTAACTACTTAGACAAAAATTAAACAACCCATTAATCATTATGAAAATTACATCAGTTGTGTATTCACACACACACACACACACACACACACATGGTCATGGGATAACTCCTGAAACGGAGCCAATCCCAGTGAGACTTTAAATTACTGCACTGCATTCCATTAGGTCCTTTACAGGAACTTGGAAGGCATGCAAAAGGTCACGAAAGGTCAT
>CM040991.1:22844893-22859492 GCA_022985145.1 Pangasius djambal
ATAGAGTGTGAAGAGATTAGAGTGAAAAATTTAGACTATAACTTTACAGCGATGACCTTTCGTGACCTTTTGCATGCCTTCCAAGTTCCTGTAAAGGACCTAATGGAATGCAGTGCAGTAATTTAAAGTCTCACTGGGATTGGCTCCGTTTCAGGAGTTATCCCATGACCATGTGTGTGTGTGTGTGTGTGTGTGTGTGTGTGTTTTACGTCTGCATGAGTTCACTTCTATAGAGAGTGAGGACACGTTAACTCACCGTCTGATGGAGTTTAAACCTCATGAAAAGGTGTAGAGAGATTCCCTATAAGAGCCGAACTTACGTAGAAGACTAAAGAAAGTAAAAGTGTGTGTGTGTGTGTGTGTGTGTGTGTGTGTGTGTGTGTGTGTGTGTGTGTGTGTGTGTGTGTGAGATGACGTGGTGTGAAATTGTGATTTACACGTTACAGGAATTCCTCACCTTGTAGCAATGCATGTGCATCAGAGAACAAGTTTCTCCCCAGTTGGCGATAAACGCCTTAAAAAAAAAGAAAAGAAAAAAAAACTCGAAGTGAAGGAATCTAGTCTTTAAAAGCAAAATTACCCACAACCCCCTGTGCTCTTTTATCCAAACTATGAAAGGCGTAGGAGAAACGAATGACAAAAGGAAGGAGTGAGAATGTGGACGGGGTCAGGGAGGCCCTCAACTCTTTCTTTTCACACGGAAAGAAAGGAAGAAAGAAAAGCAGGGAAAGTGTCACAGTCACACCTTTTTTAAAGGTTTAATCATTTTTTTTTCTTTACTGGCTTGTACACAAACGTACAAAACATATTACAGCACTCCGTCATCTGAGCACACGACAAATCACAGTGTTACAAATGTCCAAAAAAACAACCACACACACACACACACACACACACACACACACGAATAAAATAAAATCACTCAAAATTTGTTCACAAGACACAACAACTTGGTCCACAAAAAAAAAAAAAAAAAAGAAAGAAAGAAAACAAAATCTACTCATTCAAATTCAATTCACTTAAACCTAAACGAGTCGCTTCGGCTCCCTATGCCATAAATGTTATGACAAAAATCAGAGCGGAAACAACCACAACACCGTGCAATTTTTAACAATTGGTTCATTTTTTTTTTCTTTACAATGATCTTACCATCACATGTTTTCTTTATTCCCCTAATATCGGGAGAGCACTTCGGAAAAGAAAGCGCCCTGGATTTTATTCATGGATATATTTCTATACATATACATGTACACACACACATATATATATATATATATATATAGACACAAGTACACAACAGACAATAAAACAACCTGGAGCTTTTTTGTCGTGTTCCTTTTTTTCTATTTAGAAAAAAAATTAATGTTGACGCAAAGCCAACGAGTGAACAGTCATCAGTGCAACTTTTTTTCAAAAAAGAAAAAGTAAAAAAGTTCTCAAGTTTAAGACATGCAATGCATATTTAACCTTTTATTCGGAATTGCCTCGGACTCTCGGGTGTTACGCTACTCCAGGTTTTATTTTATTTATTTACTTATTTATTTTTACTTAAAGAAATGTTCTTAAGTCTAACCAGGGCTTATCAACGGGGCCAGACAAGCAAGAACCAGTTCAACAGTGGTATGCATGCAACACACACACACACACACACACACACACACACACACACACACACACACACATTCAGGAGGTTTCATACAGATCACTATAACTGCACATTTCCTCCTCTTACACTCACTGTTGGCTTTTTTTTTTTTTTAAAAAAAAGAAAAACTACAAATATATCAATGAAAGCAGCATTGAAACACATCAGGCTGATACTCCAACACAAACGCAGGTCTGGTCCTTGTGTGAGTTTGTTTCTTTTTTTTTTTCTTAAATCTGAAGATTTTTCATCCCTGCAATAAGTCACACAACAGTCTTTCTTTAACAGTATGTGAGTCGAGTGGTGCTCAGTAGTCACTTGTGATTCTCTCTCTCTCTCTCTCTCTCTCTCTCTCTCTTTCTTTGCAGCCTCAAATCCTGCAGTTACCCGAGCAGGCACGAGGGGGCGTGAAATAAACTAAAATTAAAAAATTAATAATAATAATTAAAAAAAAAAAAAAAAAAACTAAAATAAAAAATAAAAGGCTCCGTGATTTTTATGTGCAACAAAATCTCCCTGCATTTAATAAAATCAGGCCACTTTTTTTTGCGACTAAACAAACAAACAAGAGACACACAAAGTTGAGCTTTCGGCTGACTTGCAAATAATAATAATAATAATAATAATAATAATAATAATAATAATAATAATAGTGTGAATCACTATGGTTTCGATTTCGATGAGGATTACATTTTGGTTGTGGGAAATGATCCCGAGTGAAGATTAAAATTGTGGAGAACAGACATTAAAAAAAAAAAAAAAAAAAAAAAAAAAAAAATGAAGGAAATGATGGAAGGTTATGAGACGGATCACTAGGCTTTAAAAAAAAAAAAAAATAATAATTTTTTTAAAAAAGTTGAATACTTTAAAGTCGAGGTAGCTGATGCAGAGATCCATAACACACAACAGGGGGGAAAGTGTGAAGGTTGTGAAGGTGTTGAGGAGATAAATATGGAGATAAATACCGTTCTGTCACTCCAGCACACCTGTACTGATGTCACCGTGACGTCACCCAGGTGTGTGGAAGCATGCCCGAGAACTACAGCTTAAAAAAAAAAAGAAAGAAAAGAGAAAGGGAGGATAGAGAACGCCAAAAAAAAAAAAAAACATCTCCACACATTTTACAGGGTGTGATGAAAAACGCAAAGCAGCTT
The DNA here is from genome assembly GCA_022985145.1 of Pangasius djambal. Classification (NCBI taxonomy): domain Eukaryota; kingdom Metazoa; phylum Chordata; class Actinopteri; order Siluriformes; family Pangasiidae; genus Pangasius; species Pangasius djambal. The sequence goes on from CM040991.1 coordinate 22,847,693, forward strand.
ATCTTCCCCCAAAACCCTAATCACGGTCTTGAATTTAAAAAATATGAAAAAAGAACCAAAACATAACATACATACATCATCATGACCATCATCATCATCATCATCATCATCATCATCATCATCAATGTACCTTCATAAATAAGAACCCCAGCCTGTATTTCACAGTGATGACCAGGATGTTAAAGAGAAGGAAAAAAAATACTGAGAAGATGATAAAGTTTTCTCCAAACGCAACTTTCCTGACGTGAAAAGCGAAAAGCAGCAGTTTTTTTCTTTTCTTTTTTTAAGTAACACACACACACACACACACACACACACACACCTCTATAGCATCTGCTGTAGGTGACTGCAGGACGCACTGGACTACTCTTATTTAGAAGTAAAGCTATTGTGTACAGTACTGTAACTTTACGCCACTTGCTGTTATTTATATACATTTCTGAATATTATTCAAACGCTTTTAGAATTAAATGCTTTAACTGATTGCAAAAAAAAACAAACAAACAAACAAACAAACAAACAAACAAACATAACCACATGGCATTTCAGGTTCTCAGAAACAGTGTTGAGCCTTAAAGAAAATCCCTTTTTTTTTTTCCAGCATACCTCAAGTGCCATCCGTGTGTGTGTTTAGATTTTTATATTTAAAAAAAAAAAATCAGTAACTTTGAGGAGCAACCGGTCATCCATCAATCCAGCAAAAAAAAAAAAAAGAAGAAGTCCTTTTCTGATGTTTCTGACACAATCAGGGCGATTAAAAAAAAAAAAAAAAAAAAGCTTTAGTACCAAATGCACATGCATGTCAGATCACTTAGGAGTTAGTTAAAGGATATTTTTATCCACTTGAACCCCAGCTCTAGAGCTAATTTGGTTTTAGGAGGTGAATAAAATGAAATGCGACGGTCTCTGAAGTTTTGGCCACCAGAAAGAAAGTGAAAAAAAAAAAAACAAGACAGAGAGACAGAGAGAGAGAGAGAGAGAGAGAGAGAGAGAGAGATGCATGCATGCATCACCGCGCTCCGTTGGAGTACTTGGCCTTGGTGATGAGGTACAGCACGATGTCCTGATGTCCCCCGAACGCGGCGATGTGCAGCGCGCTCCAGCCCTCGCGGTTGGCGAGCCGGATGTCCGCTCCGAACTTCACCAGCAGCTTGACGAGCTCCAGGTTTCCATCGATGACCGACTGGTGCAGCGCAGTCTGACCTTCAGGTCCGAACGAGTTGACGTTGAACTCGCAGCTGCTCATGTTCTGCAGCAGGGAGTGCAGCTCCTTGGTGTTGCCGCGGCGCACCGCCTCCTGGAAAACCCGCTGCGGCGCAGAGCAAGTGGACACGTCCGCCTGGCTCATGGTGCACAACCTGGATCACCCTGGGCTCTGGACCACGAGGGGCAGCCTACTGTGGTACGACTGAAAGTGATGGAGATGGAGATGGAGGAAGAGTAGCTAGAGAAATGTCTTATATCCCTTTTTTTTTTCTTTCTTAAAGAAAAGACACCAATGGAACCACAATCCAAACGCGTAAAAGATCCGCAGAAGTGTCTCGATAGCAGCACCGGGTTTATATGGCAGACTGATTTAAAAAAAAAAAAAGAAAAGAATTTTTTTTCTAAAAAAAAAAAAAAAATCTCAGCAGCAGTAATGTAGATGCAGTTTATTTCCAAAAAAAAAAAAACAACAACAAAAAGATTAAATGCACTCCTCCGTTTTCTTCTTCTTCTTCTTCTTCACCGCTCAGCTTTACGTGCACGTCTTACATCCGAGTCCTGGCTTAAAGAAGAGAAAAAACGCGTGATGATCAAAATAAAAACAACTTTTAATCACTTATTTATGACTTCATTTACCTTTACACTTGCCTTATGTTTGTTTGTTGTTGTTTTTTTCTTCCCTAGACGGCTCGAGCGTTGCGACTCTTCCTCCGCGCGCACTCCGTGTACATGTGTGTGTGTGTGTGTATATATATATATATATATATATATATATATGTATGTGTGTGTGTGTGCGTGTGTGTGTACGTGTACGTGTGCTTCTCTCCTCGAGCGGTTCCCAGCCAATCTCTGACTGGCCAGAAGCTGCGCGCGCGCGATTATTTCAGACGCGCTCATTTGCATAACAATGAGCCTCTACAGGCGCGAGCGGCGCGGAGTGGGAGGAGCCGCGAGAAGCTGATTGGACGCGGGCATCCGCTTGACGGTGGGCGTGGCCTATTTGGGCTTTAAAAAAAACAGAGAGGCGTGGTTTAAAAAAGAAAAAAGAAAAAAAAAATGGAAGCAGGGTTAAAACTTTTCCCACCAAAAAAAAAAAAACCGCCTAAAGGATGAGTAAAGTATAATAAAAATATAAAATAATAATAAAAAAAAAAAAAAAAATAATAATAGCACACTGAAAAAAAACGCATTAATGATTTATTTGAACATGTCAGGTCTTCATACAGGTCAGTGCAAAAGTTTGTACACCCTTAGGATGCATTACTACTGCTTAAAAAAAAAAAAAAGAGAGGAGTGAAAATATCAGCTCTAATATTATTCCCTAATGACGTCATATCCCATATCCATTCTTTGCCTTTATAACGTCCTCCAACCTCCTAAATATTTTTCGTAGACAAACTTTAAGGGGTGTATTTTTGATATTTTAATCACATGGAAACTTTTTATGACCTAGAAACCAAGGAGCAAGGCAACCCTCCTCCTCTCACTGAACACTGTACCAGACTGTACCCTCAAACCACCAAAGATGCACGTGTTGTACCTTCAGCACGCACCTTTTACAGACCTGAGAAGGTGCATGTGGTGCATGGGCATCCCCTGAAGGTCCAGGACGTTCCTTAACTTACTCTAAAGGTAAAAGACAGGTCTTCATGCTGAAGGCAGAAAGAACAAAGCTCCAGCAAGAAGGAAAAGCAGGCTACAGTTAGGTGGCTTTATTCCTGAGAGTGGAATCAGAAACGGGTTATTTCTCTACATAAACATGTACAGTGAACCTTCTGGAAGAATTCAGCGTGCTGCAGGTTTTTAGGGGGAATTTATGTGCAAAAAAAAAAAAAAAAAAAAAAGAGAGATCTCTAAATCGGTTTCATTGGTTTCTACAGCTTTATCTGTGTCGCAGCTGTTTACAGTCACAGGAACCTAAACAACAAAAAAACACTTGCTCGGCTTCCGGTGCGACTGCAGGCTGAGGTGCGCGGAGAGTCACGCGCTACCGTGGGAACGGGACACACACACACACACACACACACACAGCCGCAATTTGGCGTGGAAAGACACACACACACAGAGCCGCAATTTGGCGTGGAAAGACACACACACACACACTCGCCGTTTGCTCCGTATGCCGACGCGGTAACCGGCTCTGATCATTTAGCGCAGTAAAAATGCGACTTTTCTTTTCCGGCCTCATTAAACGGCTCGAGCTGTAAAATCTCAACAGCAGCAAAAGATCCGGGTTTCCTGCCGTTTGGCCTCCTGAGTTACACAACTCACCAAATCCAAAAAGAAACGAAGCGCGACTTTAATTAAGTTTTAAACACAACGCACATAAAACCGAGAAGAAAAACATCCAAATAAAATACACACATGTTCTCCCTTTCTGTGCCACAACTTCACACTTCACATCTTCACACACACATCTGTGACCCAGAATCACTCCCTGAAATAAAACCAGCACAGATTAGGTTGTGGGTTATGTATGTATGTATGTATGTATGTATGTATGTATTGAGAACGTGTATAGGTGATTTATCCCAATGGTACTCTATAAAATATTGGTATATTTGCAAAATTTAAAAAACATTTTTTTAAAAATATGCAACAACAATGAATTCCTTTAAACTCTCAGAAAAAGGTACTGAGTCTGTACCATTCCTTAAGGTACCTTTAAGCGTACACATGTCCTACTTTTAATATGTATATACTGCAGAAAGGTTCATACGGTGCAACTTCATAAGGTATTTACAGTCCAATTATGTATCTTAAGTCATTTTACAGGTCATTATATCCACACGTCCAGGTGAACGATGCATATCCATGGAAGGGTACAGTATACAGGTACAGTATAGCTCAGGCGACACCTGTGGGTAATTACCTGTGTTTAGATGAATATTTTAATCTTGAATAAAGTGATCACTTCCTGCATCAGTCTCTACACATGCTGTTGCAATAATACTGTACAGGACATGTCCAATATGGAGGCATTTGGGGTTCAGCTTTTGTTTCACAGCTTGAGCAAAAGGTGCAGGTATCTGGCCTGGTCAGGAGAAGAGTGAACGAGTGAGCGATCCCTCCTTCTTTTTCTGTGCAAATATTTTCCAACATGCCACTACAGAGACACAGATTAGCAGAGGGATTTCAGCCCTAATCCTGGTGTGTCTGTAAACACAGGTGAAATTCTGCAGTGCTGCAGTGTCAGTTCTGACTGTTACCCGCTTACAAGCCCCGCCCCTTCCATTCTGTGGTGCATTGTGGGTCAGGTTAGTGTAAAATGAACCCATCACTCCATCCTGAACTACTTGCGTATCAATGCTTATAATCAATATGTGATCCTCATTCATGTAAAATATGTATTTATTTAGTTTATATTGGTTTAAACTCATTTTATCGTTTAATCAATTTATCGGCATGTTGGTCTATTTTGAGTTTGGTTAACAGTTTCCTACATTACCCACAATGCTGTTTGACAACCTGTTGATAGTGGTGCAGTGGGATTTAACCCTCGCTTCATCTCTACCTAACAAGAGCGATGCAGCGGCACTTTAGTCCTTTAGTCTGTCTAGCTCTCTCACCTTCAAAGCTTCCCAAACCTCAACTTCCAGGCTAATACCACCATCAACAGCATCACGCTCATCATCTCATAGATCACTAACTAGCCGAGTCGAGTCTCTGTCGTAACTCTGCGTCATAGCTGCATTGCATTCTGGGACTATGGGTCCAGAGTTTGCACCAATGTCTCCACTGCCTCTATACTAGATTACTCATTAATATGATGTTTAACATCACTGAAAAATGGTGAGTGAGTTTTTAGGAGCTAACAATGAAATCTAACTGAGAGAGACGAAAATGTTTCTCCTATAAAACATGCTAGCAATAACAATGTCCCTCTTTGACATCAACACACAATCGCTAAGCTCTCACAGGAATAACAAAAAATACAGAACCAGGAAACAAATGAACATCAGAGACATTAAACACATCACAGATATTTCACAATAAACATATTTACTGTGGTTCAGGGAGGAGTTTTACTTGAATTAATTAATCTGGCAAACATAGTCCATCACCTTTTTACAATATTTCATAAGATCTGTTTGTCAGTGTGAACACAACGAACAGCTACGCAATCTGAGTCAGAGATTTAATGATCCGAATTGCGCAGCAGACAAAACAGTTCTGCTAGAGAACCTCATCATTTAGCTTCAAATTTAGCTCTCATTCATTTTTAATGGCTAATAAATAAATGCACAAGTGATTGTGGGATTTTAGAAAGTGAAAAATTGACTAGCGGTGGAGCAAAAACAGGTTCCTAAAATAATAAACAGGTTCCTGAAAACTTAGAGGAAATGGGAGTCACCGCTGTTTTGCTCTGTAAAGACGGAAATAAAAGCAAAACCATCTTACATGAGAGAAAGAAAAGGTCTCCGTGTACCAGGAATAACAGATCATATGGAAATTATAGAGAATTAAAATAACTGTATATATATATAAGGCACAAACGATAACTAAGACGTCGTAATATAAATGACTGGTCCATATTCGTCTTTTGTAGACACACATTTTCATCACGTGATTTAAAAAAAAAAAAAAGGCAATCCAGAGTCAAGGACAAAGACGAGCTATTAAATATTAATAAAGTTCACCACACAGCTGTCCTGGCCGTTTTCTTTTGCACTGGAAACCATGCTTCATTAACTTCATATAACGTTTCAGGGCTTTATTTACTCAGCATCCAATAGAGAATGGATATATTGCTTTTGTGACATGGTAATTTAGTAATCATCCTCCTTTGTAGCTCACACACCTACACATTTACTTAATTTTGAAAGTGCAGGTGGAAGGATGTGGTATATTTTATATTATATTTAGGCTGTGTGGAACAGAACACTGGTCATTTACCCTTTAAAACGTTCCAGTAAAATGTCAGTCTGAGAGTCGCTACACTTGTAGTTATGGAATTTTAAATGTTGTGCGTGAAGATGTATTTATTTAATTATGGAAAATATTAGGCGATATAAACGTTCATTACTTGCTAGCAATATTAGCTTATTATTATTAACATATTAAGACACAAAAGGGGCTTTGCTTTTGTTAAAAAAAACAAACAAAAAAACTCCTACATGGACACTTAATGTGAGCAATGCTGACAGTTGTGGTTCGCGAGGTTTTACGATTTCTTCAAGGTTTTTATTTTCATTTTTTTCTATTTAGTTAAAAAGTCTCTGAAGTTCCTAAAAGGGCTGTGGTTTGTAACTCTTTATGACAGAAACACTCAGACGTTTTTGTGTAGAAAAGTCTCTTCATTTGGCCTATTTATAAATCACAAAGATAACAATAAATAGACATGCTAAATAGGATCACTTCTTAAATGTTTTGAAATCAGAATTAGCCACTAGAATCATTTCAACGTCCTGTTTTTATTTGAAGAAGTAGAAGAAGGCAAGAAGACATTTTCAGCTAGTTTGGTCTGTTGATTTGGTAGAAACATTAGAAATGATTAAAAAAAAAAAAAGAAAAAGGCAAAACGGATTAAAAAAAAAAAGAACTAACAATATTTAGCAGTATATACATCCAAAGTAAACCAGGGTTCAATATTATACACGTTCTAACAAGAAAAAGTCGCTTATAGTGTTAAAAAGCAGTATTTTTCCCAACAGCCGCCATCTTTGTTTTCCCCCCTCCCCCTCCCCCGCCCTCTGTGAGAGACTTTCTCCTTTTCAGCGCCTCAGCTACAGAGCTAAAGTTGCGCGCGCGCGGGAAGCGCTGGAGGGGGCGGAGCGAGGAAGAGTGGGCGTGGCCTGTACAGCTCCTGACCTGATGTTGAAGAGGATTCTGAGGCACGCCGGTGACGTCAGCGCGCATGGGCGGAGCCTGGGAGCCCGATTCAGGCCCGGCAGCTACCACGTGTAGCAGGAGCGTGGGAAAGAGGCGAGCTTTTCTTCCCAGTGAAGAAAGAGAGAGGATCGGGTGACAACGGCGCAGAAAAAGGCCAGGCTGATCCGGGACAGGGGCTGAACCGAGCTCACGACACACACACACACACACACACACACACACACACACACACCTCACTAGATTATTTCAGGCATGGCGCAAGTGATACAGTTACAGCAAATACTTATATTCAGGTTTAAAGAAGGGACATGTGTAGGTTGTTTTGCTGGGAGTCTTTGAAAAGCTCTCTCTCTCTCTCTCTCTCTCTCTCTCACACACACACACACACACACACACACTTTGGAGAGAAAATCAGTGTTGAAGAATCTGTGCAGCCCATCCTGCTTTCCTGTTTTCAAGCTTGCAAAACAATCTGGCAAGATTCAAGAGCCAAATGTCTTCGATTCAGCTCTTACAACACTTAAATAAACATGTATGACAAATAAAGTGATACCTGAGAATTGATTCTATTTCAAATCATGACCCATTAAACGAAGAAGAACGTTACGCATTGCCACGATTCTCCATACAGCTCGTTTTGTGTAGCCAAGGAGTCGTCGTTCCTTAAAGGGCTCTGATGTTACAGGGTTCTACGTATAATCTTAACGAAGAATCCTTAACACCTTGAAAAGTTGACAAATCACCCACATTTCATGTGTCATTCTGTGAAAAATTTCACGTATTTCAGTGTGTTACACCCTGAAATTGTGTGATAAATAAAATCATGGGAAAATATATGAATTATGTGAAAAAGAAAAAAAATAATCACATGCAAACCAGAACTTCATGAGCGAGAGAGAGAGAGAGAGAGAGAATCGTTGTTGTTTAAAACAATGACACATTATCCATCTTGTAGAAATCACTCAACGTGTCTGTGAATGATGTCTTAAATCCATCTATAAGATTTATACATACAATAAACAGTCATGTTGGAAGTTTTGGAAGTTGTATACGTCAAACTGATGAGTTAGGAGCGACGGAAAAATCGGCGTACGGCCAGTCATGAAGAAATGTTTGGTTTTTTAAAAATTATTTATAGATAATTTATTGGTGGCTATAACCGTATGATTGGACTTTGTTTCCAAATAAAAGTGTCATACTCAGAAGTGAATGTGAGTTTAACTTAAACACTATAATTATCTTAAAGTCATTATGCGGTAAAACAGTAGGTTTTCTGTGTAGTGAGAGTTTTGTGGGTCCTGTGATGACAAATTATTGAAAATAATATTAAAGGTGTGTAAAGTCTGTAAGTCTGGAAATTTACAGGGTTAATTTTTCCAACACCTGAATGTTGGAAATGTTTTCTTTTCATTGGTCCTAAAAAAAAAAAAAGAAAAGTAAAGTTTATGCGATTAGCTGATAAGATGTTCTGGACCAGTGCTATCTGCACATTGAGCTCAAAACCATTTTGTGTAAACAGAAGTTGTGCTGAAATGATTTTTGTCTGTGGGAAGAAAACACAGGCCAAAAAAAAAAAAAAAAAAATCGTGTAAATAATTAAATAAATCGGGATAAAAATACAGTCGCGTTCCCACAAAGCAAAGCGGACACACGCTCCTGTAATAGCGAAACTCCTTCTGAGAGTGAAATAGTGTTTGTTTTGGGTTTTTTTTTTGTTGTTTGTTTGTTTTTTCATTGGAACCTGTGCAGGAAAGTTTTTATGACTTTTAAGACTAAAAATTTAAATCTGTGGTTAATCTGTCTCATGCTGCAACTTTTATTTCCTGAAAATATTTTGTCCAGACCTAAAAATTGAGGAAGGAATGATCACGTAAAGCTATATTTATGATTACGCCACAGTTTGTGCTGCAAACCACATCATGCTACTTTCTCACAGATGTTTGAAACCAGAACTCGGTCACGGACGCCGCTCACACGGCCTGTTTTCTTCTTGTTATTATTTTTTTTCCATATTGCTTAACTCTCTCTCTCTCTCTCTCTCTCTCTCTCTCTCTCTCTCTCTCTCTCTGAGCTACGATTTGATGGATTTCACAAATATCAGGTATTGCTCAAACACAGAGGCAGGGCAGCGTTCAACTTACAGATAAAGATGTGTTTTAATCGTATACGATTGTTTTTTTTCCCCCTCAACAGGTTGTATGAAACAAACAAACAAACAAAAAACATGTGAAATTAAAAAACTCGTAAAACATTTTCATAAAATAAGGAGGCGTCAGTAATGATCTGGTGCACGCTGCATGACCGAGCCACACCCGGAGACTGTTATACACGTGAGCTGGTGAGATCTAAAAACAAAAACCCAGCCTATAAAAACAAAGTGAACACAGTTACACCTCGCGTACGTGACGGAAGTGTAATAACCAACGCCGGCACTTCGCCTCACATCGTCAGTTGTAGCACGCACTTCTGGAATTTCCCACTGAACTTGTAAATACAGAGCTGCCAACAGGGCTAACAAAAAATTCTAAGAAGGAACAGAAAGAAAAACCCCTCAGAATTTTGCAATAAAACACGCATGTTGCTGTTGCTGAGCTGATTTTCTTTTCCAGACGTGTACCATGAAAAAGTACGAAAACTTCGCCAAAGTCTTGACTGAGTGAGTGCTAATTAATATTTAGCAGCTACGCCATTTGTTTAATGACCGAACACATCACAATCCCGCCCACTCAAAGCCTGTCAAAGTCCGTCTGGAGAGAGTTAGCGCAAAGCGGAACAGACGTAGCCACGACTGCATTTTACTTCCGACATCCGCCGTCCTTTCCCCTTCAGTGAATCAGCTTTTCCATCGGATGGATTTAATGTGCGTTAAACGCTGATACAGCCGAAAAAGAAAAACGGCTTTGTTTTTTCAGGTCTCTCCTCTATCGCCGTAGAAACGTGTCAAAACCGTAAATATTGGCACCTCTGTATATTTTTCACTTTATAGCGTTTAAAGGCCCAATACTGATTCTTTGGCCGTCCTGGGACTCGAACTCGCAACCTGCTGGAGTTTGATGCCATTTCACGATTTAACATTTCCCGGATTGGAACATTTTTGTTTTGTTTTTTTCTTTCCCCCAAGCCCTCAAACCTCGGAACGCTCAGTGCTTCCTGGCCGTCGTGTCGTCATCCGAAAGGTTGAGAATGTCCTGGAATTGAGCGAGCGCCCGGTCGAAGTGGCTTCCCTCCCAGAACACTTTCCCACAGCGTGTGCAGATGAAGTACTCGGGGATGCGAGGGAGGAGTCCGGGAGGAACCGTCTCCAGCTGCACCTCGGCTCCGCCGCTGAACCTGAAGGAGTGAGCGTCGAGGGCCGAGCGAGGGGCCCAGCGGCAGTGCGGAGTGAACGCCGGCCCGCCCGGGGACCTCGACCTGTTACAGTCCACCTGAGCGGCGCACTGAGCCTCCCAGTCGTCCTGCTTGGGCACCGTGTCCTGAATCAGCCCTGGGGGGGGGGGAATAAATAAATAAAAAATCATCCATCTTTTATTCTCTTTCTTCAATCTTCTCTTTCTTTTTCTACCATTTCCCCCTCATTTTCTTTTTTCCTGCTTTAAAATGTCTTCCTTTTTATCTACTATCATTTCATTCCTTACCTTCCTTCGCTTTTCACTCCTAAAGAATCTTTCTTTCTTTCTTTCTTTCTTTCTGACAAATACGATTTTTCCTTCCTTCTCTCCTTCCTCCCTTCTTTCATTATAGAATAATTCCTTCCTTCCTTCTGTTGTCCTTTCTTTCCTTCTTTCTACAGTTTTCACTATTAAATAATCGGTTTATTTCTTTCTTTCTTTATTTCTTTCTTTTTTCCATCTGACTATTGATTTCACTGTTAAAGAATAATTTTCTTTCTTTCTTTCTGACAAATACAGTTTTTCCTTCCTTCTCTCCTTCCTCCCTTCTTTCTATGCTTTTCACTATAAAAGAAACATTCGGCCTGACAATTTAAAAAAAAAAAAAAAAAAAAAAAAAAAAAAAAAAAAAAAAAAAAAAAAAAAAAAAAAAAAAAAAAAAAAAAAAAAAAAAAAAAAAAAAAAAAAAAAAAGCCCTTCCTTCTTTCCTTTCCTTCTTTTTTTTGGGTTAGCAGTGAAAAGTGAAGGAAGGAAAGAAAGAAGGAAAGAATGAAAAAGAAAGGGAGGAAGGAAACATGCTATAATCGGCTGAAAGGAAGGAAGATGTGGCCGATTATAGCATGTTTCCTTCCTCCCTTTCTTTTTCATTCTTTCCTTCCTTCCTTCACTTTTCACTGCTAACAACAAATCTTTCTTTCTGATCATTATAGAATAATTCCTTCCTTCCTTCTCTTGTCCTTTCTTTCCTTCTTTCTACAGTTTTCACTATGAAATAACCGGTTTCTTTCTTTCTTTCTTTCTTTCTTTTTTTTTCTTTTTCTTTCTTTCTTTCTCTTTCTTTCCATCTGACTATTGATTTCACTGTTAAAGAATCATTTTCTTTCTTTCTTTCTCTTTCTTTCCATCTGACTATTGATTTCACTGTTAAAGAATCATTTTCTTTCTTTCTTTCTCTTTCTTTCCATCTGACTATTGATTTCACTGTTAAAGAATCATTTTCTTTCTTTCTTTCTTTCTTTCTCTTTCTTTCCATCTGACTATTGATTTCACTGTGAAAGAATCATTTTCTTTCTTTCTTTCTTTCTCTTTCTTTCCATCTGACTATTGATTTCACTGTGAAAGAATCATTTTCTTTCTTTCTTTCTTTCTTTCTT
>CM040991.1:22866532-22877687 GCA_022985145.1 Pangasius djambal
TAATTATATATGAAGTTTTACTTTTTAGAGATTATTAAAACCACTCCTAAGAGAGCACAAGAAAAAAAAAAAGACGAAAATTGCTAAAAAAATTAAACTACAAATGACAATAAAAATAAATTATATATTTTTGTCCTTTAGTCAAAACTACTGAAGCGAAATGAAGGTAAAATGTGTTTATTTTTAAGAAGTTTAAAGCCTTTAGTGTGATATACAGGAGATAATCTGGTGTCATGAGCAATAACAAAAAAAACTAAAACCCGTATCAAGTTAAACTGAGTTTTTAAAACTCATCTTAATCACATTTCCATCATAATATCCCTAGAATAGTGCTGTGTATAAATATTGGCACCTGTGAAGAATCTACACGAATTAGCACTAACCCACCAGCGCAAGTTTAAAACACGCAACGCAACACGATAATTTAGCAAACCAAAGCAGCAATATTTTTTGTATTTTATTTATTTTTTAACAAGAGTCGCAAATTAGCGGGCGGTGAGTTTTGACTGATAAAAGTTAACTACAAAACAGCTGGAAAACCTTTCAAACAAAAACTACGGTTTACTATAAAACTATTACAACATTATACTGCATTAATGTACAGGACATTCTATACATTCTTTAAGAAAAAGTTGCCTAATTTTGAATTTGCAGTTCATTATATATTTATTTTGGTTAATTTGCCAAATATATTTTTTGGGTTTTTAGATAAATTTAACAGGATTTCATTAGAAATTTTTTAAACTTAATAATTTATGAAATTATTCATCTCTTAAGCAGGTTTATGATTTAAACAGATTACAGTTTATTTTCATTTCCAGCTCAGGTTAGAGTCTAATATACAATAAACTACGATTGTCTTCAGGGTTTTTTTTTTTAGCAGGTTTCTCCTCCGTACTGTGTATCCTGACGACACGTAACCGCTTGACTACATGGCTGCACGCTCAACGCATTCAACATTACAGTGCAATCTTGTTCGCTACGTCCGGAAAAATTTCCCAAATCCTCCTTTTATAACTGCCGCTTTCACATCCAAAAAATAAATAAATAAATAAATGCTTCACCACATAAAAATGTTTATTCTGACCAGAAAGACGAAGTTGCAACATTAACCACAGAACACTTGACTGAAAGTTACAAGGCTGTGTGTAACCGGACTCCGGAGCGCTCGTTTGTTTGCAGTAAAGCGCTCGGGTTTGACCTCCTGCCTCCACGGCCACGTCGCCTTAAGGTGGTTTTCATTAGCGCGCCTGTCAGCGCTAATAGCGTGTGTGTTATTTTTCACAGTGTGTGTGAGAGCGAGCCAGTCTCGAGTCCTTATCTTCGGTAGTGGGTTGGAGACAGTCGGCTGGTCACAAACTGTCAAAAAAAAGCCTCGAAGCTGTGAAGATAAAAGCCGCTCTGGAACGTTCTTGCGAACTGGAGGAGAACTCGGGATGAACCCGGGCTCCGTGTCACGGCATAACAAACAGCGAGGAGTCTCACGACAGCTTGTGGCAAGTTTTATCCTAACCTCGTTTAAACGTCAAAATGGTGGCTACGTTCGATTTTACGGATTACTTTATTAGTATTTCCTGTTTATTGTGTGAAATCCTTCACCCTGTCAATCAAAATTTGATCTACGATCACATTACGCATTAATAGTCACGACATACGCTGTAACACACGTACGTAACGATCCGAAGATTTAGATCGATGCGTAGATTTTAAAAGTATCAACTGAAACGACTCGATGCAACAATTATAAGCTGATTCTTATCGAAATAGGACGCGTAAAAAAAATTCGTCAGATTTTTAAAGCAATGTGTAAATAATTTCAGTTTCAGATTTATCCATAACTCCGATACTTTGATTTCTACTCCAGATTCAGCCACAACAACAACACCATCATAAGCACGAGAGACTTTATACAAATATATTACTGAACAAAAGTTCGTACGAAGTCACGTAGTCACGTATTGAAGAAATGCTACAAAAACTAATCGAAATGTATCGTATCGTAGCAGTTCAACGGTATCGTCGAATATCAAATCAAACCCGTATCACACTGTGTAAAAGCCGGAGGTGTTCTGTAGCACTGCCCAGAGTCATGATGTCACACAGTTCTCTTCCTGAACCGCTCTCAGGGGTCACGTCAATCACAAGACTCAGAAATACTAGGATCTGCGATGATGATGGACTCCTGGAATCTGATTTTTTCCCTCACAATGGATATGAAGAAGCTGAAAATCAGGACACCAACACACTCAGCCAAGAGGATCACCAATCTACAGCTCAGGGTTCTCTGTTTCGTCCCTCTGAACTAAAACTCCACCGTGAAACCCATTAAATGTGTTTCTACTGAAATATTTGTGATGTGTTTAGAGATTCCGGAGCTAATCTGTTCCTTGGTGCTGTATTTTCATTATTCCTGTGAGGTCCTGTTCTGCTTGTGTTCCTAGAGGAACATCTCAACGATCCAGAGCAGGTTTCGCTGATAGCGTCTAAAATCCAATCGCCTTTTCTCACTCAGCCATGTTCAGCGTTATATGAATGAGAACCCCAGCGCAGAAGTAGTGGAGACGCCGCAAATCTCGGATTCAAAGTCCCAGAATGCAATGCAATGCAGCTACACGACGGCAGAGGCCCGGCTGTGCGAGTTAGCGATCTACGAGATGACGAGCGCGATGACGGGATTAGCGTGAAAGTTGAAGCTCTGGAAGCTACTCTGTTTGAGCAGAGCGTACAGATGAGGAGGCGAGAGAGCCGGACAGACTAAAAGACAAAAATAAAGCGCTGCTGCATCGCACACTTTAGGTAGAGATGAAGCAAGGTGTAAAATCCCACCGCACCGCTAGCAACAGGCAGGCGAACGGGATTGTGGGTAATGTAGGAATCCGTGAACCCAAGTGAAAATAGAGCGGCATGACAATGAAAGAAGTTTAAACTTTAGTACGTAATAAAGAAGTACGAATGTTCATCAATCAATCAATCATTTTCTTAAAAAAAAAGAAAGACCCTTTTATTATTTTGGCTGGGTTTTAGGCGTGGAAGTGTGTTGAGAGTGACGGTAGAGAAAGTAAATTAGAGAGAGAGAGAGAGAACGTGGGCGAGAGAGAGCACAGGTTCTCTTGTTCCTTCACGCCCGATTAACCGTGACAATCGTCCCATCCTGTTTCCCAGCGCACTGTCATGGGAGCGCTACCAGATACCAGCGTATTTCACACTCGCCGTTCCTGCCACCGCTCCTCTCCGCGCTTTCTGTTCTGAAGTGACACACATTCAGCAAGCATGCGGAGAATGCTCTCCGTGCACTCTGAGTCATCCGCGGCTTCTCGACAACCTCAGGCCAAGTTCGGGCCTGAGAAACATGCCGAGCCCAGCCCCGCCCACACCTGCACCTGCGGCCAATAAGAGCCGATCCATCGCATACCAGGAGGGAAAATAGTTTTTTTTTTAACGCAACGTCAAGTACCTTACACCTCTTTCACACGTTCTCGATTGATCAGAAAGCGTGAGGATTATGTGGGTGTATAATTCCAGCGAAATGATCAGGATGGTCATGTGTGAACTGAACGCAATCCATTACTGAAAAAGAGAAATCCTATGACACACCGAGTCCTTGTGCTAACAAGGTCAACAACGTTTATGAAAAAATTGGAGCGCTTCCTGATTTGAAATTAGGGATGCGTTGATGCTGATACTGGTATCGGGGGGGGTATTGGTCCGATACAGTGCTCATTTACTCGTTACTCGTTTTAATTAATCAAAAAAAGAAAAAGTTGTATCGCTGCATCCCTACTTTAAATTCTTTCGGAGAGAAATGGTACAGTCCGGGACCATGTGGAGGGAAAGACATCGGAGCGTGACGTGTCCCAGAGGAAGCACCTGTTAGCCTTCACCCTCTCGGATAATGTGGCAGGAATTGGCAAGAACTAAACAGGGAGAAAATTGGGTAAAAAAAAAACAAGACGAGGTGCAGGGTTAAGGGGTTAATGACGTGGGCTGAGAGCGTGAGAGGGAGACGAGGGTTCAGGTCCCTCAGGTCTTCAGATTTGGTAAGCAAATTTCTTCAGCTAGAACTTCAAGCATGCTACAATTCCTCAAACACCTCTCCTCAGTTTGTTTGATAATCAAACGTGATGAGGTGTGAAAAGCTAGCTTCCTGTCCCGATGAGAGTCTGCAGGGGTCGATGCTGAGTCCGATCACGGATTAAAGTGAGCCGGAATAATCCGGAACATCGTTACAGCACCCTCAGCAACATGGAAAGGGTAAAAATCAGAGCTATCTGCTCGTACCTGTTGCATGATGGACAGCAGGAACGAAATCACAGTAATTGCATCACAGATACAAAAAGGCCCAATTGTGTTTCAAGGAAAAAAAAAAAAAAGTAAGAGCCTATCATGTTCCGTCTATAACAAACGTCATCAAGTTTGTTGTTCGTAACATGATCTGAATCAAGACGAGTGAACAGAGAGACGAAAATGTAAACAATCAAAATCACTTCCTCTAACTGAACTTGTGAAGATGGACGTGATAATCTGACTTACCATTAATTAAATGTACAAATTTGTTTGTGTGTAAATACAGCTAGCTTGTCGGTGTGGCGATTAGCGGTTAGCAAGCTAGTCCGTAGTGAAATCTGATCTGGAGCACAGATTAGATTCTCGATGTGTGAATAAATGATGAATCAATAAGAATCTGTCAAACGGTATTCTATTTTAAGGTTCAATTTGCCTCCATTGTTCTCCAGGTCACAGAGTTCCACCACCATCCAAACTCCACTCCGTGTGACTGATAAACAAGCATCGATGACTTTGCAGGCGCAAAATAGGTCTCGTTTTGTGGCTGGAAAGAGCGTGTGAATGAGTGGGAACGGCGTTTATCAAAGCAGAGAGAAAGGAATACACGCAAGCAATGGAGAGCAGATAACGAGGAAATGAAGGGGAAGGGGGCGCGAGGTTAAGGGCTAATGACAGACCTCAAAGCTCCGGCTTTCACAGCGTCCATGTCGAGGAGAGGAACTCAGAGCCAGAGAACAACAAAAAAGGAGGAGTGTGACGGAAGGACTCAGGATACGGTGGTATACATGAACTGTGTCCTTTTATTTTTTTT
This sequence comes from Pangasius djambal, assembly GCA_022985145.1. Lineage (NCBI taxonomy): Eukaryota > Metazoa > Chordata > Actinopteri > Siluriformes > Pangasiidae > Pangasius > Pangasius djambal. Next base: position 22,871,628 of record CM040991.1, read on the forward strand.
ACATTTTATTTACACAGAGCTTTTAACATTAGACATTGTCACAAAGCCGCTTTAAATGTACAAGCCTGAAGAAAATCCTCCTGAGACGACATGGAGGAGAAAACTTTCTGAGGAACCAGACTCGAAATGGAACCTCTTTTTGAGGAAACATCGAACTGATTAGTAAAGAACTATCTGGAGGTAGAGTTTTAAAAACAAAAACAATCTGAGGCATGTAGCTTATTTTTATGCAAAAATGGGCGCCATGGTGGCTGTGGCGCAGTCACGATGGACGACTCAAACAAAGCCAGGGGCGCCAATACTTTTACTTCGCCGTCTGCTGAAAAAAATTGTAAAATGCAACAAAGACAAGAAAAACAAGGAATTGTAGTGTACGAGATAGCGTCTACACCTGCGTTATGTTGCACCCTGTGTAGTGAGCACATATAGTGACGAGTACACCATTTACGATTCATCTTATCTCTTGGTAAATGAATAAAGATGATTTTTTAGAAATTTTATGATAAAATTGTAACTTTTCCTCCTAAATCGTGAACAAAAAATGATAAAGAAAGTTTACATAAATATCAGACAACATTCACAAGTCAAACAGTTTACGAACACCTTTATAAAGACGTTTGTAATCTTATATGAGAGCAGATCCTCGTTTGCAGGTATTCCAGCACAATGCGTCCAAAAAAAACGCTGTTCTTCATCGCCTGTTTGTTGGTACCAAAATACAACAAATAAAAAAAGAAACAAAATAATAAATAAAGGTGTTGCTGCATTCAACTAAAGGTCATAACTCGTCAGTTCCGACCTCCGACTAGGAAAAACCAAAGAAAACGCCCCCTCAACTCGGAATTCCTACTCGGGAACGCGAGATTGTCCGCTTAACTCCCGAGTTCAGGGAGTGACGTCAAATCAAAATGGCCGCTCACAGCATCAGCAGTGAACACAGCAGCACTTCTTAGCTTTAAAGGAGTTACACTGTATGTACTGTAAGTGTTGGCTTTAGATCAACCAACATACAGACATGTTCACTTAACTCTATAACACTGACTCTACAGTTCAGAAAATATACATCACTCGTTACAGTTAACTGGAAAACGTTGTAGCTCAGAAATAACGTCATTCCGAACTATGACTTCCTGCTCACAAGGTAAGACGAATGAACCTACAGCAGCGGCACCGATCCTGCAAACCCAAATGCTCAAAAGTGACGTATGAAAACCGAACAAAGTCTTCCGTCGATGCAAACCTGTCAGATTATAAGCCCCGCCCTGAAAAACAACGCCTCGAGTATTCGAGCGTGAAACGGTACTAAACGTAGGAGGACCCTGTTTTGGGTGGAAATCAGGGCTATAAATGCATAAACGAGGGGGGTTTTAGGGAAGGGGGTGCGATGGGAGAGCTGAAGGTCGTGTGGTGTGAAAGCAGTGAGGTGAAATCTAAAGAATGGCCGGTCTGAGAGAGTTCCTGTGTCACAGACCCCAGCGCTAACCCTTCACCCCTCCCTCGCGCTCTCTCGCTCGTCCCCAAGCCGGCCCCAGTCAATTCCCCCGGGCCTGAGGCAAGTCCCCTTTCAGTCTCCTGTGACACTCATTATGAGTGTGGGAACTGAATCCGGCCCTCAGTTCGTGCCCCTGTGGTCCTTCTCACCCCTCAGCAACCTACCCACCCACCCACCCCCCACCACCACTACCATCCCATCAGCCCTCTCTCTCTCTCTCTCTCTCTCTCTCTCTCTCCTACACTGATATGATGAGACCTGCTCCGACTCCAACATCCCTGATATCTCCCAGCACAGAGCTGAGAGCTGTCTCTCCCTCTCTCCATCAAACATCCCCCCCACCAACCACCACCACCACCACCACCACCACAAAAAAAAAACAAAAAAAACCCTCCATCCCTGACGCTATCTCTGCGCCGATAACCATGGGAACGGCTGTGTGGGAACCGGCCGGCTCAGCTCGGCTCACCAAAATAGATCCGCTGGAGAAAAACAGAAAAGAAAAAAAAAAGTGGAACAGAGATGAAGGAAATGTCTCCTAGGACAGGGGGGCGGGGTTAAAGTACTGTTGAACAGGTGAACCTTTCGCGTCAGCACGTCATCACATGAGCACGTTTTATTTCTCTTATACCACAGTAACTTTTAAATGTTGTGAAACAAGTTAGTTCTTGTTGTCACTTACGTTATAGCAGCTACAAACAGTCGTTACCTCACCAGCCGCTCTTTATTCTCACTCAAAGTTAATCAGACAAAAAAAATAAACGAAACAAAACAAAAAACAGAGAAACCAAGAAACCGCAAAGGAGCGTAAACTCCTCTGTCATGAAGATGTCGGAAAACTTCAAGCTACAGCTTCACCTCTGACTGTTACAGAGCGCTGACACTGGAGACTCCTTCCATACATGTTCAATAAACATTTATCCTCTTTACAGAAAACTTCACCACATCAATAATTTTATTAACCCATATTTATGAGGAGCGTCCGCTGTTCACGTCCCTGTGAATGAGCTGTTACTATGGAAACGATAACGTATAAGAAGGAGTGCATTAATGTAAACCTGCGCTACCGTCAGAGCTGCTGTTCTAGAAAACTAATCAACACTTTGTTTAAAAGTGATTTAAAGCGGAATGAAGCAATGACGTGAACACTGAAAAGGTGAAAGGCGCCCAGGGTTAACCTTCACCCCGCTCCTCCTCTTCCTCTTCCTCATGCGTAAGCAACGTAAATGCGCTCGTGTGGTTCTTGTGAGAAAAATCAATCTCTCCATCCGGGAAGGAGAGAGATGGTGGAACGAGTGCGTCGTCTCTCTCTCTCTCTCTTTTTTTTTTTTTGCATTTCGCTAATTTTCCATTCCACTTTTATCCTGTGTCTATGGCGAGGTCGGGCGCTCCCACTCTCAGAGCCGTTCCCAGGCCGGACCGTCCGTCCCACAGGAGGAACCTCCGCTCGACCCTTCCCAACCCAGAACACACACACACACACACACACACACACACACACACACACACACACACACACACACACACACACACACACACACACTTCTGTTCAGTGATGCACCACACTGTCAGAAACAGGAACAGGCCTAAAAGAGAACCCTGTGGTTCTAGCTCTAGTCCAGTTCCCACTGAACACCAGTAAAAGTATTAGCAACATCAACGTACAGCAACGTCAACATCGTGAATCCAACACAGTTAGTTAGTTAGTTAGGGTCGTTTCTCTGTCTGATTAGCGGCGTGGTTCTTCAGCGCACGTCACCTGCTACCAAACCACTGACCAACAACTTGCACATTTATTCCCAAATATTGGAACGTTACTGAGTCGGCTAGTAACTAGCGTAATGGCGAGCTAGATAATCTCATTAATACAGACAAAAGGGTGGGGGCTCGGCGCGAGGATGACTCGGGGTAGCTATAGCTATAGATATCCTCCGCAAATCAACTCTACTGAAGACTTTATCCGTAAAAGGTTCCAAGTAGAACCTCTTTAGAAATTGAGAACCATTAACCGTCTGTGTGTGTGTACGTGTGTGTGCGTGTGTGTGCGTGTGTGTGTGTGAGGTGTTGCATGCTGTGTAACCGAACAGCTACAAAAAGTGTTCGTAGCCCCACCCACCCCTCTCTGCCCCAGACCACTAGTTTTTCTCACACACACACACACACCCACACACACACACACACACACACACACACACACACATACACACACACATACACACACACATACACACACACACACCCACACACACATACACACACACACACCCACACACACACACCCACACACACAGCTTTCAGTTCCAGACCATTCCTCCTTTAGCAAACACACAACTATGGGTCACTGATTCTCTCCCTGTAAAACACACACACGGTCACACAGACGCAGACAAAAACACACACAAGCTCTTGGGTTCCGTTCTTCTGTTTTGTTTCACACACACACACACACACACACACACACACACACACACTTCCCATGGAGCAGCAACAGCAGCAACAACAGCCACCACTACAGCAACAGCAACATTTACACCACGGTCTTATTAAAATAGCAGATATGTAAAGAATAAACACAGCGTGTGTTGTGCTGTTACAGGAAAATAATCAACGACAGGGTGGTGTGATGAAGCGGAGTTACTGTCACCACCCTGAAGTTGATTATTTTCCTCGAACAGCACGTCCCCGTGTGTTTTATTCCTCTTACACCACAGCCATTTACCAACAGGTACAATTTTGTATTTATTAAAGAACATTTTTGTAAATTTTTTATCCATTTACAGTTACATTTAACAAGTTAGTTTGCTTTTTTCGCTTATGCTATAGCAGCTATAAACAGTCGTTCCCTCACCAGGCTCTATTTTTTTTCCTCTCTCTTGAAGTTAATAAGATGGGAAAAAAAACCGTCATGTTAGCGAGAAACCGCAAAGAGGCGTAAACTCCTCTGTCCTGAAGATGTCGAGACCTTAAAGTTACGGATTTACCCCTGACTGTTACCTCTGACACTGGAGACTCCTTCCATCAGTGGTGACTAAACATGTTTTTGATCCGTTTACGGAACATCCGCCGTACACGTCTCCGTGAACGAGCTGTTGCTATAGAAACGATAACGTATCGGTACGAGCGCGTTAATATGAACCTGCGCTACTGTCAGAGCTGCTGTTATAGAAAACTCATCAGAATTCCACAGCGCTGTGGCGTAACAGCGGATCAGAAATTCGTGATTTGAGGAAAGTTCAGAGGGTTCAGTGAGGAAGGAACGTTGTGAAACACTTTCTCTGGTGTTTTTTTCCACAGTTCATGTCGTGACTCATGTGAGATTTTTTTTTTTTTTTTTAATGTGGAGGCTGAACTGCTGATGACTCAACGTGCTATTAAATAAAATGACTGTGATGTAGTTAAACACACCATAAAGACCCGGCGCATGGCCTTGGGCTGCGTGTGTCTGTGTGTGTGTGTGTGTGTGTGTGTGTGTGTGCAGGGAACATGTCCTAAAGCTAAGTTTAACTCCAGACATCACACTCAGGAATGTAAAAATATTATCATATGAGCATTACGATCTTACAGTGTTTATCAATATCAGTCGATTTTCTGTCGTAAAGCTAAAAGTTTAAAATCTTCTCTGACTGAACGCTGACTCTCGTTAAATGTTCACATTCTCCTACCGAAACGTTTGATTAGGGGGCGGAGCTACGTATGAGCAAGATGTCAGCAAATAAGCTTTCAACCAATCACGTGCGAGTTTAAATGAGGACGACGTGCCATCCTGAAACGTTTAGCCACAGACCCCTGCTAGCTAGCTAGCTAACGTAGGTAATGTTAATGACGAACTGATTGTGGTTGTCATGGCGATGCTGAAATATATTGCTACAGGTTTAATAAATCACTGAGGATGTAAATCCAGACTGCGCTATTTTACTAGAGCTGGATCATGTTAGAGAATATTAGGCTATTAGGGATGGCAGGAAGCCGTGTGGGCGGGGTTCTAATTTACATATTCATGAATATTCATGAAAGAAGGGGTTTTAATAAGGAGAAATGTGTATACATGTTCCTTGGTCATTTTTATTACAAATAAATTAATCTGAGGTAATTCTAATGTGTGTGTGTGTGTGTGTGTGTGTGTGTGTGTTTTCTCGGATCAGAGGCTGATTTAGGAACGCAGTAAATATTCCGCCTGATAAACAGTCGGAAAATATTGTGATGACTCGGACATGACTCGGGGGCTGCTTTCCATCTTTCAACCCCCGAGGAACAGAAATGCGCCCACCCACATAGAGAGAGAGAGAGAGAGACGAAGAGAGGGAGAGAGACACAGAAACAGAAGAGAGAGAGGGGGAGAGAGAGAGAGAGAGAGAGAGAGAGAGAGAGGGAGAGAGAGAGAGGGAGAAAAACATGTTTCTACACAGGCACAAAACACTGTGCATCTCACCTAAGTGTGCATGTTAGTGTGGAAGTGATCTACGGTAACCTTTCACTCTGTGCTGCTTAAAGAGAACACACTCACACACACACACACACACACACACACTCACACACACACACACACACACACACACACACACACACAC
>CM040991.1:22888468-22902413 GCA_022985145.1 Pangasius djambal
CTCTGCCACAATTAAAACTACAATCTGAAGAAAAATGATATAAAACACCACTTTTATGGGTTAAGTGTAAATGTAAGCACTTTTTTTTTGTTTGTTTGTTTTGTGGTTGTAGATAAAATTTCTTTAAAAAAAAAAGTTACAGTTCTCCAGAAACTGTCCGAAGGAGGATCACGTATCTGAGGAATGAATGCCGGAGAAAGCCGGACGTGCTGCCTCAGCGATTTTAGTGCACAGGATGTGACCCTTTTTGAGGAAGTGATTATTGTTTTCTGCTCAGCACAAGCTTCAGAGGTTACAAACTTCTGTCCCACTGACCAGAAGGTTGTGTGTTCAAATCCCACAACTCTCACAAACACACTGATGAGCGCGTGAGAAAGACTCTGAAACTCACTTAAATAACCTCCGAGCAAGTATGCAAGTATACAGGTATGTAAGCAAGTCCCTAAGTGAGGAAGTATGTATGTAAGTAAGTATGCAAGTATGTATGTAACTACACAAGCAAGCACATAAAGTAAGTACACAAAGATGTAATTGTGAAATTAAGAAAGTAATTTAGCAAGTATGTAATTAAATATGTAAGTATAGAAGTACATAAGTACACAAATACATAAGGACGTAAGTATATGTGGAATTAAGTAATTAAGTAAGTATGTAACTAAGTAAGTATGTAATAAAATACATTAGTAAGGAACTATATAAGTACGTACATAAGTTAAGTATGCAAGTGCACAAGTACACAAGCAAGTATTCAAATAAGTATGTAACTATGTAAGCGTTTATGTAAGTAAGAACATAAGTAAGGAACTATGTAAGTATGATAAGTACACAAGTACATAAGTATGCAAATGTGAAATTAAGAATGTAACTTAGTATATATGTAATTAAATATGTAAACAAGTATACAAGTACATAAATACACAAGTAAATAAGTATGCAAGTATGTACGTAACTAAACATGCAAGCATGTTAGTACATATGTAACTAAGTACGTAAGTACACAAGTGCATAAGCATGTAAGTACTTGAGTATATATGTACATACCGAAGTTAGTAAGTAAGTACTTAAGTAAGTACACAAGTACGAAATTAAGTACATACGTATATAAGTACATAAGGAAAGTATACAAGTAAGTAAAGTTGTAAGTAAGTGTGAAATCAAGTATGTATGTATCTAGGTAAGTATGTAATAAAGTATGTAAGTAAGGAACTATGTAAGGAAGTATGTAAGTAAGGAACTATGTAAGGAAGTATGTAAGTATGCAAGTGCATAAGTATCCAAATAAGTATGTAGCTACATACGTAAGGACACAAGTATGTAACTAGGTAAGTATTTATGTTCAGTATGTAAGAAAGAACACAAGTACACAAGTATGTAAGTAAGTAAGTACACAAGTATGTAAGTGTGAAATTAGGAATGTAACCAAGTAAATACGTAATTAAATATTTACATAAAAACACAATAAGTACACAAGAAAGTAAGTAAGTACATAACTACATAAACAAGTACACAAGTATGCAAGTAAGTAAGTAAATAAGTTAGTAAATAAAGAAATGTATTTTTCAGAGGGGCAACACAAAAAAAAAAAAGACTTCTGATGAATGAATAAATGTGATTTGCTGACTGATTGATTATATTAACTATATACTGGAAATTATATACTTCCTTTAATGTGTTTTAATTTTATATTTTATAAATAAACGTAATTTTTTCACAAGGATAAAAAAAAAAAAAAAACTCTTCTGCTTTCTGCCAAATGAGTAAACGTTCTGTACGTGCAGGATATTCCGTACGTGTGAGTTAAGCGAGGAAGATGGTTTGCGGTTTTTTTTTTTTTTTTTTTTTTTTTTTTTTACCTTCATGACTTCCAGATAATATTTCAGACAGAAAAAAAACAAAAAAACCAATCACGCTGACGTTTGTTTCTTCTCTTTCAGACTTTCTACTTCTCTCTGCCTGACTTCCCTCACTTCGCCGTGTAGCACCTGACCCCGAAGAGACGGCGCGTCTGTGACGCAAATGCCTGTGAACTTTCGCACAAAAGCGAGTGCTGATGAAAAGCAGATATGCTATAAGAAAAAAAAAAAAGATGAACTGGAGACTTATCCACCTGCATCTCTCTTTTTTCCTGTTCCTTTCTTCTATATTCTGTCTTTAACTCTACCTGCATCTCTGCATGCTCTTGTTAAACTTTTGCGCCACTTTACTCACCAAAAACATACGCAAGTAAGTACGCAAGTACTTAAGTATGTAAGTACACAAGTATGTAAGAAAGAAAGTACATAAGAAAGTAAGTACACAAGTAAGTAATGACGTAACAAGTGCAAAATTAACTAAGTATGTAAATAGCTAAGTATGTAAGTAAGAAGATAAATAAGGAACTATGTAAGTAAGTACACAAGTATATAAGTATGTAAGTACATAAGTAAACAAGTAAGTAAGTAAGCAACTACATAGGGAAGCATACAGGTAAGTACACATGTATGTAAAGAAGTAAATAAGTATATATCTAGGTAAGTATGTAAGTATTTAAGTAAGTATGTAAGAAAGGAACTACGTATGTAACCGAGTATGAAAGTAAGTACACAAGTACATATAAGAACGTAAGTAAGTGCCAAATTAACTAAGTATGCAACAAGTTAAATATGTACGTAAGTGAGGAACTATGTAAGTAAGTAAGTAAGTACACGAGTTCATAAGTATGTAAGTATGTAAGTACATAAGTAAAGAACTATGTAAGTAATTATGTAAGTAAGCAAGAAAGTATGTAACTATGCAAGTACATACATAAGTATGCAGCTAGGTAAGTACGTAACTTAGGAACTATGTAAGTAAATATGCAAGTGCCTATATATGTATGTACATAACTAAATAAATAAGTACATAAGTACGTAAGTAAGTATGCAACTACATAAGCAAACATGTAACTAAGTATGCATGTACGTAAGTAAGTAAGGACACAATTAAATAAGCATATAAGTAAGTACGAAAGTACATAAGTAAGTATGTAAGTAGGTAGGTATGTAAGTGTGTAAAACTGTAGATAAGTGCCAAGTAGAGAAAGTACATATATAAGTATGCAAATAAGTATACAAGTACATAAGTATGTAATTATGCAAATACATCGGAAAGCAAATACACACGCACCTAAGTAAGTAAGTAAGGATTTAAGTGCGAATGTAGGTAAGTACATAACTAAATAAGTATTAAAGTAAGTACAAATGTAAGGAACTACGTAAGTAAGTATGCAAGTACGTAAGTATGTAAGTACTTAAATAAATAGTTAAATCCGCAAATCTTCACAATTCAAATCTGGAATTTTTGCTAAATTATATTAGCAATATTAGCAGAAACATTCTCAGTGTGTTTAAACCTGATTTGGGGGCGTGGCTATGCACGAGCTCAAGTTGTGATATCACTAAATATGCAAATGATTAGAGGATGATTGTGTTTTTCCCCCAAAACGTTTTCCCTCGCAGAATCAGCACGCTAGGCTAGCTAGCTCGGTATCATGGATAGCAGGATGATGTAGGGGTGTTTTTAATTTGCATCTCATGCATATTCATAGATATTTGCATATTAATGAAGGGGAAAGGTGCAGATGTGGCCACGTGACCAAACTTGAAATGAATGATTATTGTATATTGAGTGTTTAATGTAACACGCCTCTTCTCGAGTCAAATCCACTTCAGACCTTTCAACTCCCTCTCCTATACTCTTTATCTTTATTCACCTTTATTCACTCACAGTGAGATATCCCTCTCTCCTCCTCCTCCTCCTCCTGTTTATGGCCTACAGTTAGGAGGGAAAGAAGAAAGAAGAAGAAAAAAAAAAACAGCGGCCATTGTTCCAGTGAATACCTCAGTGGCACTTCAAACAAATGATTCACAGGAGACGTGTCTCCAGAGCGCCGCTCTATCTCGCCTCGCTTCCTTCCTCCACGTTTCCTTGCGCTGATAAAACACCTCGTGCTCCACACACACACACACACACACACACACACACACACACACACACACACACATCTGTCTTACCGTTTTTGTTAGGACCTTCCATTGATCTTGATATAGAGCAGCTAATTAATGCTTATGCCTAAAGATACATCTAACTCTAATCCACTCTAATCCTAATCTCAGTAAACAACGTTTAAAGGGAAGCTGCAGTTTTACTTGTGGACTCCACAAGGAGAGACATTTGGTCCCTACTAAGATATAAAAACATGTCCACACACACACACACACACACACACACACACACACACACACACACACACACACAGATCTTTCTTGCTCTAGCGTACAGTTGAGAGCAAAGGTCTGTGCCTTCATCATTATTTCACAATTAATCTACAAGAAATAACATTCCAAGATTTTGCAAACATTATAACTGGAACAATCCCAAAGCTGATATGAAGGATGTGGAGTTCTTTAATTTCTCATAAAGGAATATTGATAATATATTCTATAATTTATAATATATGCAAACATGCATTATTTCACCCTTCTGGCATGAAAAAAACAACACAGACGACTGTCATTTGTTTTGTTTTTTTGCTAATAAAAACAAAAAAAACTTAATAAAAAACTTTTGCACCCAACATCATTTGAAACGATTTCTTAAATGATTAATTTTATATCGGAAAATTTTTTTTTTTTTATAGTAATATTAAAATATACTGTTTTTACAAATATACAAATTATTTATCTATCTATCTGTCTATTGATTTAAATAATTTAATATGACCAAAGTTCCTTGTTTATAAAAATCTGGAAGCAAGTATACATGGTATACACACACACACACACACACACACACACACACACACACACACACTTACAGTTTGAAATGGCTGACCGGAAGTGAGGATGATACGACCTTCGTTTCGAGCGATCTGTTACAACAGCGGAGAAAATAAACATGAGAAAAAGTTTCCACATGTTTAATTAAAACAAATGTAGTTCAGAATTATTGGCACCCATTGAGAATGGATTATTTACAAATTAAAAATAAAAAATCCTTCAAATTATTGTACGTATTAATAATTCAAACCTTTCACTCAAACAGATGGAGAACCTACTTTACGACCTCTGAGAATTAATTTAAGAAAAAAATACAGATATCTGCAAATAACATTTTTTAAAAACGCAAACAAATGGGGGTAAAAAAAAAAAAAAAAAAAAAAAAAAAAAAAAAAAAAAAAAAAAAAAAAAAAAAAAAAAAAAAAAAAAAAAAAAAAAAAAAAAAAAAAAAAAAAAAAGAGACAGATCAAAATATAAATAATTTAAAAAATAAATTTAAAAATTATGTACTCCACATTTAGCTAGGCAGCAAAGTTACTGTCAGGTTTGTTTAGATTAGGCGGGGGGGTGTGGCCTGGTGTATCTCGAATGCTATTGGCTGTAATGTCAATCAATCAGGTACTCCAAATTGCCATCACGCTGACTTCCTGTTTCCAAAGGAAATACATCAACATACTGAACCAATTCATGGCTCTCATGGAGTTCATTGAATTCTCGACGTAAAGAAAACGCCTGTTCGGACATTTTCCCCCCACTCATAACATGAAGGGTGCCAATACTTCCGGAGCGTATAGTGTGTGTGTGTGTGACCTGCGCTGCTACTTTGTGGTCGTCCGTGTTCTCCAGCATCAGCACGTCGACGCCGACGCAGCGCAGGTACCTGCCCAGGCCCTGCAGCATGTTGTCACACACCACCCGCAGCTCCTGCGGCGTTATGGAGGCTCCGTGTCGCTCGCCGTTCCCCCTCACGCACTCGTCCTGACCGCCCCTCCGCCCGATGGCACTCTGACGACCCTGGAGACGAGCCAAACGCCCACGCTAAGTACGTAACTAAGGAACTAGGATCCTTTCGCACAAAAGAGAGCGCTGACGAAAAGCAGACATGCTACCATTTTTTCCATCTCTGCATGCTTTTGTTCCACTTTTGTGCCACTTTCCTCACCATGAGCAAGTAAGTACGCAAGTACGTAAGTAAGAAAGTATGTCAGAAAGCAAGTATGCAAGTACATAAGTAAGAAAGTATATAAGAAAGCAAGTACACAAGTGCGTAAGTAAGAAAGTACGTAAGAAAGCAAGTACACAAGTACGTAAGTAAGAAAGTATGTAAGAAAGCAAGTAAGCAAGTACGTAAGTAAGAAAGTAAGTACGCAAGTAGGTAAGAAAGTAAGTATACAAGTACGTAAGAAAGAAAGTATGTCAGAAAGCAAGTACACAAGTGCGTAAGTAAGAAAGTATGTAAGAAAGCAAGTACACAAGTACGTAAGTAAGAAAGTATGTAAGTAAGAAAGTACACAAGTAGTTAAGAAAGTAAGTATGTAAGAAAGCAAGTACACAAGTACGTAAGTAAGAAAGTAAGTACGCAAGTAGGTAAGAAAGTAAGTATACAAGTACGTAAGAAAGAAAGTATGTCAGAAAGCAAGTACACAAGTGCGTAAGTAAGAAAGTACACAAGTAGTTAAGAAAGTAAGTACGTAAGAAAGCAAGTACACAAGTACGTAAGTAAGAAAGTATGTAAGAAAGCAAGTACACAAGTACGTAAGTAAGAAAGTATGTAAGAAAGCAAGTATGCAAGTACGTAAGTAAGAAAGTAAGTAAGAAAGTATGTAAGAAAGCAAGTAAGCAAGTACGTAAGTAAGAAAGTAAGTACGCAAGTAGGTAAGAAAGTAAGTATACAAGTACGTAAGAAAGAAAGTATGTCAGAAAGCAAGTACACAAGTGCGTAAGTAAGAAAGTACACAAGTAGTTAAGAAAGTAAGTATGTAAGAAAGCAAGTACACAAGTACGTAAGTAAGAAAGTATGTAAGAAAGCAAGTACACAAGTACGTAAGTAAGAAAGTATGTAAGAAAGCAAGTATGCAAGTACGTAAGTAAGAAAGTATATAAGAAAGCAAGTACACAAGTAGTTAAGTAAGAAAGTATGTAAGAAAATAAGTACGCAAGTAGGTAAGAAAGTAAGTATACAAGTACGTAAGAAAGAAAGTATGTCAGAAAGCAAGTACGTAAGTACGTAAGTACGTAAGTACACATGTATGTAAGGAAGTAAATACGTACATATCTGGTTAAGTATGTAAGTATTTAAGTAAGGAACTACACAAGTATGCAAATAAGTACACAAGTATGTAAGAACGTAAATGTCAGATTAACTAAGTATTAACTAGGTAAAAATGTACATAAGTAAGGAACTATTTAAGTACGTATACAAGTGCATAAGCATGTAAGTACATATGTACATAAGTAAGGAATTATGTAAGTAATTACGTAAGTAAATAAGTAAGTAATTATGTCTGTAATTAGGTAAGTACGTAACTAAGGAACTGTTTAAGTATGTATGTAAGTATGCAACTACATAAGCAAGCATGTAACCAACTATGCATGTGAGTAAGTAAGTAAGTACACAAGTAAATAAACATATAAGTAAGTATGAAAGTACATAAGTAAGTAACTAACTAACTGGTTATGTAACTAAGTAAGTACCCAAGTATGTAAGTGCGAAATTAAGTAAGTAGATAAGTAAGGAAGTATCTAAGTATGCAAGTAAGTATATATACAAGTACACAAGAGAATAAGTATGTAAGGAAATAAGTACACAAGTATGCAACTACAACAGCAAGCAAGTACATATGCACCTAAGTAAGTAAGTAAGTAAGTACACAAGTAAATAAGTACATACTTAATCAAGTAAGGATGTAAGTGCAAATGTAGGCTTTAAACATAACGCAATTTGTAGAGCGTTGTACAATTTTTTGGGGATTTACCTCACTTAATAAACTACTTGATTCAAGAAATTATCAGGTTTATGCAGGTATCTTAAAAATACACCGGTACATTCAGGGTGGGACAGACGGACATTCCTCCTCTAAACTCCAAGACGTACTTTCAACAGATTCTGTTTCATTATCTAGCTGGAATTAGCAGTGAATTTTATAAACATTTATGAGATCTGCTTAAAAATCCTTTCATAAAGGTTAGCCAGCTAGCTAGAGTCAGCAGTGATGATTAAGAACAAACGTAATTATTTATTTATTTATTTATTTATTTATTTAGCTTAAATCGCACACTTCTTTCTCAGATCAGACTTTTTTTTATTTTTTTTTAAATGGCTTTTATTACAGAAACTGTGACTGCAGTAAAGTGCATGTATACGTGTGTGTGTGTGCGTGTGCGTGCGCATGTGTATGTGCGTGTGTGAGTGTGTGTGTGTGTGTGTGTGTGTGTGCGCGTGTGTGTGTGTGTGCGCATGTGTGTGTGCTGATGGACTGACTGACCCTCCGGCCCGTCTGCTTCCTCTTCTCTTTAGCTTTTTTGTCGGAGTCACTTTTGGTCGATGGACTCGGCTTGATTGAGTGCAGATCATCAGGAAGACCAAACGCTTTCGGATCCGCAGAGAGAGTCAGATACACATCCACCAGACAGTACGCGTCTATCGCTACAGAGGGAGAGAGAGAGAGAGAGAGAGAGAGAGAGAGAGAGAGAGTGTCAGGGAGAGGGAGAGAGAGAGAGAGAGAGAGAGAGAGAGAGAGAGAGAGAGAGAGAGGGAGAGAGAGAGAGAGAGAGAGAGAGAGAGAGAGAGAGAGAGCAAGAGACAGAGTTGGTCAGAGAGAGAGAGAGAGAGAGAGTCAGAGACAGACAGAGCATGATGGAGAAGAGGAAAGGAAAAGGTGTGTGAAAGAGAAGGCAATAATAGAAAGAAAGAAAGAAAGAAGATAAGACAGGAAAGGCAGAAGGAAAAAACAGCCATGAATACCAAAAGGTGAAGAAAATGAAAAAGTTCCAATTAGAGGAAAAAAGAAAAAAGAGAAAGGAAAAAGAGGAAAAAAGAGGGAGAAAAAACAAAAATAATCAGAAAGAAAAGAAAAAATAAATGAAAACGAGAAAAAAACAGATAGATAGATAGATAGATAGACAGACAAATGAAAAAAAGAAGCAAAGTAAAAAAGTAATGGATAAACAGGACAAAGAAGGAAAAGAGAAAGAAAGAAAGGGCGGAGTCGGTGGGCGGGGCTTGCGTCTGACCTGCGTAGCGGACCTGTCCGGTGCGAAGTGGACGACGTTCCCAGTTGGACAGCTGTTCCGTTTTATCCAGCGGTTTTCCGAGCACCTGCTGCACCAGCAGACTCAACCCTTTCTCCGCTGGACCCTCGTTCACCTCCACGGGCCGAGGCCCGGTTCTCCCTCGCCAGCACCGCTGCAGCTAACCCAGGGGTCAGAGGTCAAAGGTTATGTTCCATATAAGATACTAGAGAACTGTGTGTTTTGAATTCAGCCTGAGGGATCAGCATCCCTTACCTGCTAACCAATCACGGCTGTATGATGTCATCATTGTGCGCCTATCACTCCTCTCACTCACGCAACATGCATGTCACATGACTAAATGCCTGTGTCTTATTGGTTAATAAGGTTTTGACTGAATTAGTAAAAATATATCCAAAACTACAATGACAAAAGAAAGAAAGAAAGAGTGGAAGAAAGAACGAAAGGAAAAAGTGTAGGGAGAGAGAGAGGGAGGAAAGCAACAGAAAAATTAGGAAAGAAGGCAAGAAAGAAAGAAAGAAAGAAGTTAAAAATAGTAATAAAAAAGTGCTGGAGAGAGGGAAGGAGAAAAGAAAAAAAGAGAAAGAGAAAAGACAGGAAGAAAGAAAAAAATAGAAGGTAGAGTGTGAGAGAAGGGCAACAGAGGGAGGAAGAAAGAAAGCAAAAAGAAAAAGAAAGAGGACAGAGAGGAAAAGAAACCAGAAGTACCAGAGAGAGGGGGAATAAAGAAAAAAACAGAGAGAGAAAAGAGAAGAGAGAGAGAGAGAGAAAAGAGAAGCAGTAGAGATGGAGAACAGAAAGAAAAGTTAGTAAAGTGAAGTAACAAAGTGAAAAGACTGAAAAAGTACCGAAGAGAGGAGGAAAGAAAGAAAGAAAGAAAGAAAGACTCTCCTGTCCTCTTCTGATGGAGTGAATTTTTAGGTGGACTGTCCCTTTAAGAGCAGGTGTGATGTGATTGGTGGAGACACGTGGAGATGTTTGTTACCTGCTGATGGACATGGAGCAGGTCCAACACTCCCTTAAACTCCAGAGGCTTCTCCTTTAACTCAGGCCATGTGGCCACCAGACTCCTCAAATCTCCAGACATCCCATAACCTACACACACACACACACACACACACACACACACACACACACACACACACACACACAGCTTTCAAACTGACCACAACCTGCAATATGTTCTCCAGATGTTCAATTCTCCATCAAAACACTTCAGATGTTACACTCAGGCAGTTTAGTCTACATGTTTTCATAAAGAGCGTGAGAAACGTTCTCTTGGAGCCCCACAGTGAGAAGAACCTCCTCACGCGTCTCCTCACGCGTCACGGTTCCTCACCCAGTTTGAGGACGCTGGTGTCGGTGAGCAGCGCTCGGATGAAGTTGACGGTCAGGCTGTGATGGCTGAGACCCGGAGCACACAGATCCAACAGGAACACTCGCTCCTTCACGGCCAGCTGGATCAGCGAGATGCGCTGCGTGCTCACCGTTCCGAATCCGGCTCTCCACTCCATGTCCACGCCCACCACACGCCCCGCCTACGCAGGACGGCCGCGGAGAAAAAAAAAAAAAAAACATGGTCACATGACTTCATAACGTAGAACATGTTCTCAGATCAGCATTCCATCGCTGTGCGCCCATCACTCCTCACGTTCACGCAAGCTGCATACATCACGTATCACATGACTAAACGGCTGCATCTTATTGGTTAATGAGGATTCAACAGATTAGTAAAGAAAAACAATAATATGTGCATTAATTATTTACTGCAGACATTAAGGTTGTTGTTTTTTTTTTCACCTGCAGTTACCCAAAGAAAGAAGGAAGGAAAGAAAGAAAGAAAGTAAATCAAAAATGAAGAAAAGACAGCGTAAAGAGACGGGAAAAAGACAGAAGGGAATAGAAGCTAGAGAGGCGAAAAGAAAAGAAGAAAGGAAGAAGAGAAGGAGGAGACAAAGAAAGAAAGAAAAACTAGGGAGAAGAAAGTGAAACGTGAGAAAAGAAACGAAAAGAAAAAAGAGAATGGAAAACGAAAGAGAAGAGAAACGAGCACAAAGAAAGAAAGAAGAGGGGGAAGAAAGGGAAACATGAAAAGAAAAGAAAGCAAGAGAATGGAAAACAGAGGAGAAGAGAAGACTGAAAACTGAAAAAAGACAGGAAGAAAGAGAAGGAGGAAAGATGATGAAGAGAAAAAAAGAGAAAGAAAAACCTGAAAAAGACAAGAAGAGAAAGAAAGAAAGAAACTAGGGAGAAGAAAGTGAAACGTGAGAAAAGAAGTAAAAAGAAAAAAAGAGAACAGAAAACAAAAGAAGAGAAACAAGCACAAAGAAAGAAAGAAAGAAGAGGGGGAAGAAAGGGAAACATGAAAAGAAAAGAAAGCAAGAGAATGGAAAACAGAAGAGAAGAGAAAGAAAGAAAGAAAGAAAGAAGTCCTGTAAAATAAACAAAAACAAAAAAACCAACAAAAACTGAAAAAAGACAAGAAGAAAGAGAGAGAAAGAAAGAAAGAAAGGCAAACGTGAAAAGAAATGAAAAGAAAAGAAAGAAAGAGAACGGAAAACAAGAGAAAAGCAAGCACAAAGGAAGAAACAAAGAAGCAAAGAAGAGGGGAAGAAAGGGAAAAGTGAAGAGAAATGAAAAGAAAAAGAAAGCAAAAGAAGAGAAGAGAAGAGAAAGAGAAGTTCTGAAAAAGAACGAACGAAATGCAGGAATGTAGATGAGAGAGAGGAAGAGAAAAAAGCTGAAAGGAGACGATGGAGAAAGAATGAAAAAATAAAAGAAGAGAAACAAATAAAATAATAAAAAAAAAAAAATAATCGAAGCTACTGTAGCTTCATAACCAGATTATAACAACTAAATATAATAATAATAATAAGAAGAAGAAGAAGAAGAAGAATAACTTGTGCACAAAACGCAGATAATCAGCTCCACTGTACTGATCAATAAACAAACAAACAAACAAACAAACAAGCGAGTGGAGACTCCACGGTTCTGTAATCACTCAGTGCTTTTAGATGTGAACAGAACCTTCTGATTGGGTCGGAGGAACAGGGCCTAGAGGCTGCGGTGTACGCGGTACTGTAGCACCGAGCGGACTGCAGAACGCCTGCGGCTGCTACCTGTAGAACCGAGTCTCTGCAGAGCTGCAGCTGCTCCGAGTTCTCCACGGCGTGGACGCGCTGCTCGTCCAGAGGAAGCTGGTAGAACTGGAGCTGGTGAGACGCCGGAGTGACCCACAGGTCCAGAGGAGAGCAAACTTCATTTATCTCTCTGAGGAATAAAAAAATAAATAAATGAACATTTTCCCGTAACAGCACGTCCCCGAGTGCTTTATTCCTCTTACGCCACAGCAACGTTTCCGGCGATTACCATATTTATTCATCAGAGAACATAGTTTTTATCCTTTTAGGTTACATTTAGTGTTACAAAATGAAACGAAATGAAACAAGTCGTCATTTAACGTAATTTTTTTAATGATTTTGTAATTTCACTAATAAAACAAACAGAATTTGAGCTGCTTGTGTGACTTGGACTGTACGCGTCCCGACGTCACGTCACGTCCCAAAACACACACACACACACACACACACACGTCGGAATATTTCCGATTCAACGCGTAAGTCGTAATTCTCCTTAAGACCAGTACTTCGTCCTCCACGTTTGTTGTTTAAACTTGCCTTACATCTTGCGATCTCATTGGACGAGAGGTTTAAAAAAAAAATAAATAAAAAAAACGCTTGGCGTCACTCGGTCACATTGTTTTCTGAAAATCTGGATATTTTTAGCCTGTGGAATCTCCACGGTGACCAGAAAAACAGCTGTGACGGCGCTTTTTAAAACGATTTAGATGTTCTGATGTAAAACACAAACTGGCAATTGAGAAAGGTGTGTGTGTGTGTGTGTGTGTGTGTGTGTGTGTGTGTGTGTGTGAAAGCCTTAAACCTTCACATGTGGACATTCTGCCTTTGCATTTGCTTAGACTAGAATATCTGAATGCTACTGCAGGAGGCGGAGCTTAGAACTGACACGCAGGATGATTGACAGTTGATTAGATCCAGCTCCTTGTCCTGATTGGCTGGATGCTGTTTACAGCCCACGGAAACCTGAGTTTCTGCTCTGAGATTTTATTAAAGCTGCTCAATCGTTATACATCCGATCTAAAATTGCTTTAAATATCGCTGACTGCACCTTTAATCTAAAGACCTCACAGCTCACCGTACCGCCATTTACCAGGTGCATTAATAATGAATTCATGATTAAACTTGCTATTATTATTATTATTATTATTATTATTAACAACAACAACTCACAGTAATACGCAGCTGACTGGATGTTCAGTGATTTTAGCCAAACTGAATCTCATGTTAAAGTAACAGTGTGTGAACAGTGACATCATTCTGAAAGCTCTAAAGCATGTGTGAGTGATTGTGTGTGTGTGTGTGTGTGTGTGTGTGTGTGTGTGTGTGTGTGTGCACCTAATAAACACTCACAGCTGACTGGAGGAGAGGGTCTCCATGGTGTCCCACACCCCGATGGGAAGTCTGTCTCTCGGTACATTGTAGTGTTTGGCCCATTGAGCCGCAGCTTTCAGTCCACTGTGTTTCACCAAGAGCTCCACTAACACGACCTGGAGGTCCATATTGCCCTCCACTGTGACCTGACACACACACACACACACACAAACACACACACTTATTTTTCACACTTTTCCACCAGACAAGGCAGTGCACTCACTAATCCAAACCCACAACTATCCATACCCAGGTTGTATCGCTTCCCTATCACCGGATGGCAGCTGTGAAAGTGGGCGGGGTTTATCTGCAGGTTGTGGGCGGAGACTAGTGATGGACCTCATCAGTAAAATACACAAACTTCACAAACTGATTTTCACGAGATGT
>CM040991.1:22915383-22925639 GCA_022985145.1 Pangasius djambal
GTGTGTGTGTGTGTGTGTGTGTGTGTTGACGTGTAAACAGAAGATAAAGGAGAGTTTTAGAGGAAGTGGACTGCGAGAGCAGGAACTTTGCAGAAAACTCAACAACTCGAGCAAGAACTTGGTTCTGATCAGCGACCCAATGAGCAAGAATCAGACTCTGATCTCTAACACTGTATCACTAACTAACTAACTAACTAACTAACTTCTGTGTAGGACACACACACACACACACACACACACACACACACACACACACACACACACACCCTAGGCTACTCGATATTTCATGCAGGATTAAAACAGTTCACGCAGCAACTCGATTTAAAGCAGAAAGCAGAGTTTTAAGCAGAAAACAAACAGAAACTACGCAGTAACTTGAGTGCGTGAAAGTGCGTGAACCGTCACGCGCCCTGTTTCACTTTCATGCTCCTGTTCTTCCGCTGCACGCGTCAGACACCTGAGTCTCCTGCGTGAGTCCCTGCGTGAGTCCCTGCTCTGAGAGATCACCGCACACTGGCTCACCGCTCTTGGCTTTAATGTTGGCCCGTAACATGTCCCCGCTGGAGAGATGCTGCAGCCCGAAACTTTCACTGATCCGAGACGACACGGTTCCTTTCCCCGAACCCGGCGGACCCATGATCACGGCCCGGAACAAGTTCCGCAGAACCATCTTTAATCCTCACTCAGGTTTACAGCGTGACCAAGACTTCAGCTTCAGAGCTCTCAGCTCTCTCTCTCTCTCTCTCTCAAACACACACACACACAAACACACTCACACACACACTCAGGATTATTACAGACACCAGTGAATCACTAAAGAACCGAATCACTTCTGAACGACTCCCTGAAGTGAGCCGATCGACAGAATCGATTCCCAAACATGAACGAATAGAATCGAGGTTTTTTTTTTTTAGGGGGGAGGAAAAAATTCCCTTAAAGGAGCAGTGCAGAGAGAGAGAGAGAGAGAGAGAGAGAGAGAGAGAGAGCAAAGCAACAAACAATTAAATACATACATAAACAATTAATTAAATAAACAATTAAACAAAGATAGATAGATAGATAGATAGATAGATAGATAGATAGATAGAAATACATGGATAGTCAAACAAACAGGTAGATAAAAAGATAGTCAAATAGTCATAGAGAGAGAGCGAGAGAGAGAGAGAGAGAGAGAGAGAGAGAGAGAGCAAAGCAACAAACAAACAAACAAACAAACAAATAGATAGATAGATAAACAACAGACACATAGTTACATAAACAGTCAGACTGGCAGATACAGTATAAAAATACATATATAGACAGAATAAAATAGATAGATAGATAGATAGATAGATAGATAGATAGATAGATAGATAGATAGATAGAAATACACAGATAGTCAAACAAACAGACAACAAACAGGTAGATAAAAAGATAGTCAGATAGTCAAATAGACACAGAGAGAGAGAGAGAGAGAGAGAGAGCAAAGCAACAAACAAACAAACAAATAAATATTTACATAAATAGTCAGACAGACAGATACATGCACAGATAGATAGATAGATAGATAGACAGATAGATAGACAGATAGACAGACATAGCAGATAGATAGACAGATGAATTGGTAAATTGTTTAAAAAATGTATAAGATTCGGTAACAACAGGACGATGGGGGCCTTAGAGAGAAAAAGGTAGGGAGAGAGAGAGAGAGAGAGAGAGAGAGAGAGAAAGAGAGAGAGAGAGAGAGAGAGAAATATAAGATGGCTTTGATTTGTTTGATATTTTTTGGTTCTTCAAAGGAACAAAATCCTGAAAGAATCCTGAAAGAATCCTCTGCGTCCGAACGTTTACTCGGTGGAGCTTTACAGAGTTATGATCGTCTTTTCACTGTGTGTCAGTTTCAGCTTCATTCACACACCTGATTTACACCTGAAACACCGTAATCCTGCAGCTCAGAGGTGTGAGTTACTGTGAAACCGTCGGGGAAACGTGTGTTTGTGCTGTTCGTAGATGATGATGATGATGATGATGATGATGAAGAAGTCCTGATTATATCCTCAATTCAGTTCCTTCTGTCTGTAAACACACACAAACTCTCTACACTCTGAGATTGTAGAGGTGTTTTAAAGCACTTTAAACACAACAGATGAACCTTTTTTGAAAAATGGCGAATTTTCGACTAAACATTAAACAAAATCTTTGAACATTTTTAATTTCTTTTCCTGTCACTGCTTCCTGTTCAGTCCACCGGCCTGCTCTCTGATGAAGAATAAATCAGGCTCTAGAGCCACCGAGATGGCAGAAGTTAGCAGTTTCTCCTACATCAGTTTTAAGATCATGAAGGTTTAATGAGCTGAAGAGACGAGTAAATTGTGTTAGAAGACGAAAACACGGGTGTGAGCTTAGAGCATGTGTTAATTAGATAAAAAGGTCTGTGTACGTTTACAGATAAGCGACAAATTAAAGAAAAAAACAACAACAAAATGTGTTAAGAAAGAAAATATTTACTCAGTCTACAGAGGTGGTGTAAAGATGGAAAGATGGCTGAAGTGTGACATTTTTCTTCTTTGTCTTGTCTTTGTTTTGGACAGAAACTACTAAAGTGTTGAGTTTCAACAAAACACCAGAACAGCTTTAATAAATCGGATAAAAATATCGGATTTAAATAATCGGATATTCATCCCAAATGATACGAATTAACACTTAGATTTCTGTTTGATGTGCGAGGGAAATGTTAAGTGCACACAAAGTTGTTTCTTTTGAACGCATGCATGTGTAGTGAAATATTGGTCACATAAAGGATGATTCATTTTAAACAAAAATAAATAAATAAATAAAATTGTACATTTTTATGGAGCCCTGACAAATACCAGTAAAATAAAAAGCAAGGTAAATAATTAAATGAAAATAAAAATAATTCCCCAATAAGGAGAATCGATAATATTCAGCTGCTCAATTAATGCTTGAGGAAAGGAGTCCAAATAAAATAAAATAAAATAAAATAAAATAATCTGTGACCTTATTTGGGTGTAATAAAAATTAAACTAATACATACATTTAAAAAAAACTATAATAATATAAATTTTTTATTTGTTTTAATGTTACAATATTTTTCCATTCAAGCTAACAGACTTATAATGACTTACACTACACTACATTATTATTTTTTTTAAAAATTATTATTATTATTATTATTATTATTATTATTAATTTATTATTATTTTTTTTAAATTATCAAAGACTTTGTATATTTTCAGTCATCTTATATTCATATAATAATATATTCTTATAACTTTCTTGGAACTTCATATCATTTCATTATCACTGTAATAAATAATATTAATGAATGCTTTTATTTTATGTTTAAAATACGTAAAATAACCCACTGGACCTCACGTCACATCATCCGTCACAACAACAGACACAGTGAAGCTTCAGGACTTTCACCTTGATCTTGTATTATACATTACTTTATTATTATAATACACTGTATAACGTTATATTAAATATCTTTAAGTAATAATAATAATGTAAATAGGGTCACAAAAGGACAGAATTCTTCGCGTATTTGTAGCCATGGTTCGATATTTTTTAACACGCACTCATCGACCCGCCCTCGGTGTTCGCCCTAGGAGACACACTCTCGTGAAGGCAAGAGGACAAGATGGTGTCTGAAGCAGTAACGAGTTTCTCGTTCTGAAGATAAGACGATCGTTAGCGGTTCTCCACCTACACGCATAAACCACGTTCGGGTGTGCTGTTACAGGAACATAATCAGTGCCGGGGTGGTGTGATGTGGCCCAACGCGAAGCCGAGGTCCTGTCACCATCCTCAAGCTTAGTACTTTGAGATATTTTATTCCTCTTATGTGACAGCATTTTGTCAACCATTACAAAGCTTTATTTATTAAAGAAATCATTTTTATCCGTTTATAGTTACATTTAACGCTCGTGAAACGACTTAGTTCCTGTTCTCGCTTATGTAGCTATAAACAGTCATTTATACAGCAAAGAAGCGTAAACTCGTCTGTCCTGAAGACGTCGGAAAACTTAAAGCTACAGCTTCACCTCTGACTGTTACAAAGCGCTGACACTGGAGACTCCTTCCAGAAATGCTACATAAACACGTTTCTCCTTGCAGTAAAATCTGTTTATTATCAACGGAGCGTCCGCTGTACACGTCCCTGTGAACGAGCGGTTACTATAGAAACGATAACGTATCAGAACGAGCGCGTTAATATAAACCTGCGCTACTGTTATAGAGAATTAATCAACACCTTCTGACCAATCAGGATGCAGAATTCATCATCGCTAGCCTACATGCAGCTAGTGATCTTTTACATGTTTATAATGCCATTTTTTAACGTCGGTAAGAACACAATAACACAGTACACAATATTAACAAACCAGGAGAACAGAGGAAAAGAATAAATAAATAAAATAAAGGTCCTTAAAGTATATAAAGTCGTTCAGAGACACTAATATTAGTCCCCAGGTCTTTGTACACAGTAAAAGTTCTTAATGTTTTTAAGTTTTCTGATTGTGAAGTAGATTCAGAATAGCTTTTAAGCTCACGTTTGAAGACCAAAAAGAGAGAATTTACATGATGATAGCTCAGTATGGTACTTTGCTAATAAAAATATAAGATTTATCCAGAAAAATCAAGAATAATCTATCTATCTATCTATCTATCTATCTATCTATCTATCTATCTAATTGAATGCTACATGTATAAAACATATATTATACATATAACAAGACATTAAAATTAAATTAAAACATTTTTTTTTTGTGATTTATACACTCGAGAGAGTCAATAAACAGAAAACTCGGGAACTCAGGAAGGTCTCCTCAAGCCCGAGTTCAGGGAGTGACGTCAAATCAAAATGGCGGCTCACAGCATGAACAGGAAACACAGCAGCGCATGTTAGCTTTAAATGAGTTGTACTGTATATAAATACGTGTTAGCTTCACATCACTCAACATACACACATGTTCACTTGTTAAATCTATAACAACTGACTCTACAGTTCACTGTTCTGAGGAAAATAAACGTCACTCAGCACAGTTAGCTGCTAGCTTGTTGCTAACAGAAGAAGAAAATGGAGGCGTCAAACGCAGCATTATTCTACTTCCGGGATGAACAGAGCTGCAACTCCTAAACCTGACCACAAGAGGGCAGTGTCTGATTTGCCTTTAATACCTTAAACCCTTTTTATACAGATATTTTATTTAGTTTTTTGCTGCATTTCATCAGTTATAAATGATAACACCTTTATTATCACAGCCTGCTATTATGTAAGAACTATAATTACAATTATATTAAATAATTTTCACTCAGGAGTTCTGTTCTTTCCAGTTTTTTTCCCCTGGCTGTGAGTTGTAGTCTTAAATAAATACAGTTTTATCAGCTAAACCCTTTATTAAAACTGCTCAAAGTAAAAGAAACTGAAGAAATGCCGGTTCAGGAAGTGGAACTATTCACTAGAGATGTTAATTTTCAGGTCACGTTAATCACACCCCGCTTTTATGGCGGTTTATGATGCTATGATGCTAGAAAGGTGCTACCTGTAGGTCAAGGTGCAGTTTATACGCCTCATTCGCAGACGTAGGAAGTAAAAACCTGTCCATGTTTTAACTCTTTCATCGTGAAGGTCATCCAAATGACAACAATACTGTTTTTTTTCCCTCCTGATTAGACGTAATAGATGTGGTACTTTACACCAGACGTATCTATTCCTGTTTCTCCACCACTTTCTAAACAATCACAACTTCCTGTTACTGTTAGATGCTTCCTCCTGCTTCTTCTTCCTCATTTAAAACACTTCACACCTTTTGTCTTCCAACTGCTCTACAGGAAACCTTATAATTCTAATCACCGATTTCCTTTGTTTTGTCTTTGTTTTTTATTTCTTTATTTTTTCCCCTACTTTCCTCGGAAGGCTCCGCTTCTCCTCCTGGTCTTGTGGTTCTTTCTGCTCCAGACTCTCAGAGCTCTCTGTTCTTCTGACTCTGATTACTGGACTTCTGTAAAGTATAATATGCAACACTTCATTATCATGCACAGCACAGGCTTCTTATTAGTGCAAAAAAATACAGCTTTTGCGTAACATAAATGCAAATCAGAGCACACATGGAAATCTAAAAGGTCTTAAAGGTGCAGTAAGCGATTCTGGCAAAAGGTAATGCTGCGTTTGACTTCACTCGCAAGCGGGAAGTCTGAACTCTGAATCGAGGAGAAAAACGTGAACGTCTCTATGAAAGTGTGCGTGTGTTTTCTAGCAACAAGCTAGCCAGCTAAAATCAGCAATCATGAGTTTATGATGTATTTATTTTCTCAAAACAGCGTCTATTTTGTAATCTATAAGAGTGTTGACGCTGTGAGCCGCCATGTTGAATTCAGGATTTGAGGAAACCTTCCTGACCAGGAATTCCAAGTTAAGAGTTTGTTTTCTTTGGTTTTTACGTTCGCCTTCCTGGCTCAAACCTGTCGTGTGGGCGGGGCTTAACAGCGGTTTACTCTCATTGGTTAGCGAGGTTTGGATTGACAGCTCCCTGACCTGGAAGTAGAGACGCTCCTGAGCGCACATCTCCAAAAAGTATTCGAAAGAGACTCCTCAAATCTCAGATATTAATTATGAACTAATACACTGACTGAGGAAGTAAGTAAATAATTTTCACTGCACAGTACAAACACTGTAATTATACAGAGAACCGAATCCAGAACGTTCTCCAAAATTCACACCACTGAAGTCTTTACTTCCAGCTCAGGGAGCCGTCGATCCAAATCTCAATAACCAATGAGAGGAAATCACGTTAAGCCCCGCCCACACGACAGGTTTGTGCCAGAAAGGCGAACGTAAACTCGTGGAGCGTAAACGAAAACTCTGAAAAGGAAGCTTAGAAAATAAAATGTTAATAAAGAGAACGCGGTTTATTTGAAGACCGTGTTACATTTTCGCTTCTGAGTTCACTGTGTTCAGCTTCAGAGAGTTTTTCTTGAAAAGTTACGTTCAACACTTTTGGCACAGATTTAATTCCGTAAGTTATGATCTGTATTCGAGTGTAGCATAAACCCTTCAGTGTTCCCTCTAAAGCCACGCCCACAAAACAGACCCACGTGCCACGTGTTGGCTAGAACCCCTGAATATTATCTCAGCATGATTGACAGGTGCCTCCTTGTCCTGACGGGTCGCGTGTTGATGGTCCACAGTCAGGAAATCTCACACACAAGTGTTCTGAAAAATCACTGACCGCACCTTTAAAATCCGTTCTATGGTTATTACCCTGTCATCATTATTGCTTCATGATCTTATCATCTTTTTATATATATATATATCTATAAATATTTAGACCCAGGTGATTATTTTGTGTTATATAAGACGGTAAATTGCTCAGTCAGGGCTATTTTCGTCCCATGCAGTCATTACGCTTATCATACTTCAGAGATATTAATAATTTATGAGGCTTCTGGGACTTCGCTTACCCGTGCTCTGCTGGTGTTTCAGGAGTGATCACCCATGATGTCATAGCGGGTTTAATGACTCACCAAGGAGCGGCTATAACCTCACAGTTTCTCTTATTCACTGAGACTCATGAGACAAGTGTGGCGAGACGTCATGCACAGATTACAACCAGCATCGGTGGTGGAAAGTAAAGAAATTCCACAAGCAATGCAATAAAACTTTATTTATAATGGGCCTCTGGTCATATGGATGCTTATGGATATACTTATTATATTATAATACCTATTACGGTTTTATAAACAGTCGAACTCTTTTGAAATATACGGTACATTTCTGTTCAATTTCCATTGCAGCTCTGCATATCAAATTCTAACTCTTATAAAATGTTGATTTTGACCTATAATTGCTTACAAAAAGCATTTAATCCACTCCTCATTCTTTTAATTCACATCACTGCAAAGTCCAAACCTCTGTAAATAACGATTTATTAATCAGGTGTATTGGAAAATGCACTCGATTAGAGTTGCTGTTATATCTGAGACCCTCAGGTGTACTACTACGAGTGGGATTTTAAAAAATAATGGAGTTTAATTTGTGTTTTTAAATCATTTTATTTTTGATGGTGGGAGTGTTTATGTTTATTTTTCATACCAAATCAACCTTGAGTTTTCTTAGTGTCTAATAAAATCTGATTAAACAGAAAAACCGGACTACAGCCGACGTCTAGAAACCCGCATACACCAGATTTCAGAGTAAGTGAAAAATATTTATGGATAAAATTTTGTGATTTTGTGATCAGATTTTATTTTCACATTTTTAATACATCTGTTTAATTTAATATGTGTTAAAACTAAAGTGGCACATTCACTCATTCACATTAATCAC
The DNA here is from genome assembly GCA_022985145.1 of Pangasius djambal. Lineage (NCBI taxonomy): Eukaryota > Metazoa > Chordata > Actinopteri > Siluriformes > Pangasiidae > Pangasius > Pangasius djambal. The sequence goes on from CM040991.1 coordinate 22,923,713, forward strand.
ATTACATTACACAAAATGTATGATTTAACTAAAAACAATTAATAAAAAAAATAAATATATATATCAACAAGCAGTGATCTGCGGGGTCCAAGCACTTCTTGCAAATAACGCTTCCAGTGGCGATCTCTTGCTCTTACATCGAACAATAAAGCGTGCGTATGCATTATTAGCATGTTTTGTGACGATAGTTCAATGCTAGTTGTGTAGAATGCATGCAGAAATCTGATTGGCTGAAAGCGGCCATGTTTTCGAAGTAATCCAGCGATGATTAGATGCAGCACATCAGATTTCAACGCAACTCAACCAGACTTTTGGTTCCTGAGAAGCAGCGATTTGTGCTTAACTCCGCCCCCTTGTCGATGACCACGCCCTGACTTTTGCAGACGTCCTCAGAATCGTGTACTGAACCAGTCAAGTTTAAAGTTTAATTAAAATCCACACGACCAATCATGAGTTACAGCTAATTGATCATTACGGCTAAACCAGCCCCACCTCCTCAGAATTGATTGACACGTGGCGGCCATATTGTTTACAAATCTCGACATGTTTAGTTGAATCCCCGAGGTTCACGTTCTCCTGAGCAGTTTGACACCAAACTTGTGAAGAGCCTGAAGGTAGGAAGGTTTTGCATTTTATGCAAATGAGAAAAAAAAATCCATCATGGCAGACATGAGTGGGCGGGGCTTAGATCAATTCAGCTTAAGCCAAGGAAAAGGAGGAAAGAAGAACAGAGGGTTATACTTTCAGAAAATATTCCAGATACAGACTGTAGAACCATCAGCCATGTTTAAGGAACGCTTTTATTTTTTATTATTGTGTATTTATTATTTTTTTCATGATAACAACCGCAAAATTCCAAATCAACAAATACGAATTAAAAATACAGATTAAAACGGAAAGAAAGAAATAAGACAAAAATTATACAGATCTCAAAGTCAAAAAAAAAAAGAATTTGAGAAAATAGAGATTATCATATCACACATAAATTAAAATCATAATAAAATAAATATAATAATAAATATAATCTTATTAGTGAGTTATATTTTATATAGATATAGTTCAAAGGGTTCATGACAGGTCCAGAATAGTTTCCCAGATCTCTGAGAAGGCTTGGGTTTTATATTTCAAGCTGTATATTTTTTTAAAAATCCAATGTTCAGTGTTTCATTTATAGTCTGTTTAAATACTTGGAGGGTTTTCTTTCTTTTTTCCAGTTTAACAGGAAACGTTTATTATTTTTAACATAAAATCAGATCCATCCTTTTGGTTAATACAGGATCTGAAACCTCACTGAAGTCTGCAGCAGAGAGACAGAAAAAAAGCCGTCTTGTGGTGTTTTATCCCCAAAAACTCAGGTACAGATTCCCGGAATTATAAATGATAAAAACCTGGGAAAAACCTCGTCTCCATAAAACTCTAAAAGAATTTTTACTTTCAGGCCGTTCGCTGCTTTAAGGTGAGACGCAGAACGTTAAACACTTTAATAAAGTTCACGCTGCTGAAGAACAGAGGATTTCACACAAACTGACTTTTTCCCAATTAGTGCAACGAGGCAGAAAATGGAGCAACCATGTGGAGTAATGCAGGTCCAGAACACACTGTGATCATCAGAGCAACACACACACACACACACACACACACACATATATATATATACACACATATACACACACACACATATATACACACACACATATATACACACACATATAAATAGAGAGAATGATGCACACACACACATATATATATATATAGATAGATACTGTATATAGATAGATAGAGAGAATGATATATACATATATATATATATATATATATACTGATAGATAGAGAGAGATATATATTGAGAGAGAGAGAGAGAGAATGATATATACATATATATACTGATAGATAGAGAGAGATATATATTGAGAGAGAGAGAGAGAGA
>CM040991.1:22927362-22932362 GCA_022985145.1 Pangasius djambal
TCTCTCTCTCTCTCTCTGTCTGTCTGTGTCTCTCTCTGTTTCTGTCTCTCTTTCTGTCTGTCTCTCTCTCCCCCTCTCTTTCTCTCTCTCTCTGTTTTTTTGGTAACCTGCCGTCCGTCATGTGATCACGCCCCGTTTGTAACGTGGCGTCCGAGTGGTGAAAGAGGTTTTTAGATTTTATTCCCGAAGTCGTACAGATGCACAAAAGCCGATTTCGTTGAATAGAATGGTTTACGGATGTCATGGTAACATTTTATTTTTTTTTTTTTTCATTTTCCGTTAGCTGCACAGCGATGGAGAAACGATCAGCGATTTAATATTCGATATGACTTTGTATATATTTTCCTGGAAGTGTGAGGTTTAACGAAACTCGCCGAGCGTCGCTAGGATACGTTCTGTTCCTACTGACGACAAACTTAAAAAAAAAATTGTTTTAATCCATCAGTGACGCGGAAACGGCGATGAAACCGAGCCAAATGCGGCAGGTCCTGCGGAAAATAAAAATAAAAATGACGCGAGGAGGGAAAAAAAAAACCCCACAGCTCGTAGCTAAAGCATCCTCCGAAGATGAGGTCATCTCACGCACTTAACCAGATAACGATCTCGTCATAGTTCGAGATTAGATTACGGATAATTCTTGGATAATTCTGTTTCCTGGCAACTAGAACACGTCAGACTTTAATACTTATGAAAGTGAGTATTTTCCTTTCGTAATGAAAGTTCCGAAAATCGAAGTTTTATTTCGACGCAGATAACAGAACGCTTTCTTTTCCTCTAAAGAACATGAAACATATATGTTGGTTTTGTCATTAGAACATCGTCGTACCGCATGTCGCGTTATTGCTAACGGTTTGTTTACGGCTGCGTCGATACCGTTTGCGAGTGCGATGTGTTTTTGTTACGGCTACGATACTGAACTGAGTATAAATCAATCAGGGACGCGGCCGAGCGCTTATTCATCTCCGTTTACGTTTCCGTCAGTACGTGATATTTTATAATATAAATAAACAAAAACGTTGTATCCGGGACGCCGTGCTTAGGATTTATTATCTCCAGAAACGTTATTACACGTGAAACCTGGCAGATTTAAAAACGAAGTTGTTTGGAAGTTGAAGAAGCAGAATTTCAGTTTTAATATTAATCTCCACAATCCAGTCACGAGGTTCTTCACTTCTCCGCTCAGTGCTTGTGTGTTTATTCGGCTTTCCGAAACTCCTCGTCCACATCCTTGCTCATTTCCTGGGAATTCTTCATGACCGTAATGAGTTAACGAGTCTGAGAGTGTTCCGGCGTGTCTGAGAGTTTCCTCTTCACCGGGATAAAAAGAGGGGCTTTGTTTCGGAATCTCGTGTCGGAAAGTCGGACGTCTGAGCTCACTAATCACTTCTGTGTGTGTGTGTGTGTGTGTGTGTGTGTGTGTGTGTGTGTGTGTGTGTGTGTGTGTGTGTGTTATATCTTCTTATTTCCTACAAGCGGTCACGTAATTTGTCAGAAACTATCTTCATACTAGCGAGCGACGAAGCGTTTGTTCATTTTCTACGTACGTCTCCGTATGTACGGTTTCAATCTGTTTTTCAGTTCTGTGCAAATTAGACATCGCGACCAATCCAAGCAGTGGACTCGGACGATTCCTCGGACCAATCCTGCGGTCCGACGTTTCTTCAGTTCCTCACTCGGAACCTGCGATTAGTTCACGCAAATCGTAACACGTAAATCACGCACCCAACTCGAGGTTCACGCTCATTGGTGCGTTATTTAAATTTGCGTTTAAATAGATAGCTTTAGAAGATAAAACGTAGGCTAGCTACTACCGTTTCTCATCAGAACTGGAAGAAAAAAAATCGCTCGACAGGCCACGCCCACAGGCGACATATTACAAGTCATCTATTAGCGTGAACGTAGATCTTTATTTATTTATTTATTTATTTATTTATTTATTTATTTGCGCATGAAGTGTCAGTGCTTTAGATAGTCGTACTAAAGATGTCTGCTTGGTGAACTTCTTTCACGCTCCGTGAGAAATAGTGTAGCTAATAGACACTAATAGCTAATAGTAGCTACTCTAAATAGAGCGTACTGCACTTTCACACTTATTAGTCCGTGTGTTGATTCTGAATCAGAGCGAAATTGATTCTTTTGATTCATTTGTCGTTTGGTTTTGGTTTCACGCCAGACATCGTTAACCGAACGGATGGAACCTCGGTGCGGTTCTTTAATCAGGAACCGAGTGCGATGATCCCGAGTGAACTTCCAAGCGAATCGACTCCGGAATCGAGTCGACTACAGGAAGTGAATCGGATATGCCGTTGTTCTTTTTTGAGCTGTAGCACCACGGAAATGCCGTGTGTGTGTGTGTGTGTGTGTGTTCCAGATACTTGGAGAAAAAATATATATATATATTTTAAACGTTTATTTAGCGCCGGTGTTCTCCGTGATTTCTACACACGCCTCGAGACACGGACTGATGGAGGTGAAAGCGCGCTAAATCACACGCCTGTCTTTCTCATTTCTGTTTTATTCAGCTGTTGACTTTGTTCTATATGCTGTGGTCACGTGGCAGGAGTTTCATCAGATAAAAACGCCAACACGGCGAATGCGGTGACTTCCTGTGGTGATTTGTTTTCTTCTCGTGACGTCTGATAAGCTGGCATTTAGCTATATCTGCCCTCTGAACACATCTAGTGCGTTAGCTGTTCTCCGAGGATCAGTTTAATCTTTAACCAGATAGCGATTTTTTTAATCTAAAAGGAAACAGAAATTGTGAAGTAAACATCAGGAGGAATTGGTTTGCCGTAACACACTAACACGCTAACCGGATAAACTCTTGCCGTTAGTTTACTGCTTCGGGGGAAGATTGTAAAGATAAAAATAAATAGAAGAAAAAAACCTCATAACACGTCGATACGCGAAGTTTCACCAGTAAATACATTTTAGACAAAACAATAAATCAACGATGATTACAGTTTTTTTTTTTGTTTTTTTTTAAATACTAAATATTTATTTTATCGAGAACGTTTCATACACCGTAAACACGAATAACTTTCGTTTACGTTTGTTACTTTTTTTTAATATTTATTTTACGTACGAAACTGAAACGTAACGTAACGTAACGACGGAACGATGATCCGTAAATATCGTAGCTCTCGTGCGAGATGATTAACGTGGGGTTTTGTTTATATTTATCTGTTTTAGATTGTCTCAGGTTCACTGACTAACTTTATATTTCGTTTTTAAAAAAAATTAAAGCTGTAAATAAGCACTTTTTAAAAAGTGCGAGCGGCGCAACGAAACCGCGTACGGAGATCGCAAGTTCGAGACCCGACGATGCCGCAGACGCCCGCGTCATGAGAGTAAAGGCGTACGTGCTCTGTGGGTGGGAGGGGCATATTCTCTCTCCCCTGTCAATCACAGAGACACTAGCCAATCAGGGGCGTCTGTCAGGTCATGTATGTGGAAGAGGGCAGAAAGCGTTTTCCTCGGAGTGAGTTACGCTGCCCAGTGACGCAGCGCGACCTAAGGTGTCCTTACAGGTGTTAAGTATTTATATTTTTATTTTTTAATTTTTTTTATTTTTTTAATATAAAAATAATTATTTTCATAGATAGATCATAAATAAAGTATTTATTTATTTATTTTAAATTGGGAGATCATTTGAAAGCTTGTACATCGTGATAAATATCACGTATCGTAGAAATGCCGTTGAGATTGGTGATCCGATATTTTTGTCACATCGCTCAGCTCCGGAGTCGGACTCCTTCCTGACGTTATCCTACAATCCGTCACGGATTTATTTACGAATCCGTGTTCCGTGAGCGTGTGGATTTATTTTCGTACGCAGCGTCTCGCACGCTTGTGGGAATCCAGGGAAAGCACAGAACGCCGGGAACGTTCATGACGGGTCTGTTCCGTGTTAAAATAGAGATGACGAACAGAGCAGGACGTCTTTTGGGAGTTTCATTACGCAGTGATGGGAAAGAGTCCAAGTTCTTCCCGAAACCGCGTCCAGAAATGGGGCAGGCAGGAAGCGGCGCTGTGGCGCTGACGAGGCGAGCGAGCGGAGGCTCGGTTTTTCCGCTCTGCATTCAAAACTTTTTTATTTTTTTTTTGTGATTAGAGCCAGCTGTGGCATGTTCTCCAAACCAACAGGCTCCATTCCAGGAATTTCTGCGGATAAATACTCAGCGTGACGACTGAATGTTAACGTCGGTAATCAGATAAAGCTCTGAAATCTACAGCACTGAGCACTGGGGGGGGAAGTAGAGCTTTTCTTTAAGGAAAAAAACAAAAATATCGGAATTTTATCGCAATCAGCAGAAGTTTCAGGAATTTTGGCAGAACATTTAGGATTTCATTTAACTTACTTTTTATTAATCTTTTTTTTTCCCCATTATTTTATCAGACATATTTACAGAGGTACATTTTAACTGCAGCATTTGCGTTTTTTTTGCGTTTGCGATTTTTGAGCCGTTGCTACGGCGATACGTTACGCCTTTCTAAATTTCTGAAGTTAATCTGCGAACAAACTGAAATGCTAAATAAAAAATAAATAAATAAAAATAAATAAATCACCCGAAAGCAGATTCACTTTGCGCACGTTTAGGGGGAAAAATGTAACTTCTACATCCGCATACTTTCGAACTCGAGTGTTTCGCGTGAACAGTGCGTTTACGCACTACGAAAAAAAATTTCTGTAGCTTTTTATAGAGAAAAATGCGTTTTGTGCGGAAATAAAAACCGCGTCCTAGCTAGTCTCGAATAAAGTCTTTTCTTTAACGATGAACAAAAATATCGTAATTTTATCGTAATCAACAGAATTTTCAGGAATATTGAGATGATATTTAGGATTTAATTTAACTTACTTATTAATCGTTGAATATTTTTATTCGACTTTCTATTTAGACGCATTTACGAAAGTACGATTTAACCGCACTCTTTATGATTTTTGACTTGTTGCTATGGCGATTCGTTACTTATGCAGCGAACAAACTGAATGTGGGGAG
>CM040991.1:22952516-22975806 GCA_022985145.1 Pangasius djambal
TGTGTGTGTGTGTGTGTGTGTGTGTGTGTGTGCACATATCCTTATCTCTAAACACAGCACTAATGAGATCTTTCCGTTATTTCTGGCCCAAAACCCAGACCCTCGCGGTGTGAAACCGGGCCGTGTGAGAGACGATGTTTGTGTTCGATGTGCTGTGACGCCACCAGCCTCGCTTCTAGAAAAGTCCAGTTGTGATCCACCGTCACTTATTTTACACTCGATGCTGAAGACCTGCTTTTATATAAAAAAATAAAAACATGTACAGTATATTTATGAATTTTGTTTCGATTGTTAAAGTGTTTAATGAAGCTTAATTTATTCCTGAGCTGGACTTTTTTTTTATTTCGTAGTTCCTTTCTTTTGTGTGTTCTTTTAATGCAGAGAACAATTTTTTTTTTTTTTTTTTAAATCCTACATGTTCCTGTTTTTTTTTTGGTTTTTTTCCATAGATGTCACTGTGTTTGTGTTTAGGAGGGAAAAAAACTTCTAAACTGCAGCAGGGAAACTGTCCTTAAATTAAAGCTTTATCAAACCACCGAGTCCCGAGTCGACCTCACTGTGTGTGTGTGTTTCACTACACCAGACTAAGGGTTCTTAGGCTCCTAAAAGGGGTTCTACTTGGAGGACTAAGGGTTAATTGGCTCCTAAAAAGGGTTCTATTTGGACGACTAAGGGTTATTTGGCTCCTACAAAGTGTTCTACTTGGTGGACTAAGGGTTCTTAGGTTCTTAAAAGGGGTTTGTTCTCTGAGAATTATGGGTTCTTAGGTTCTTAAAAGGGGTTCAACTTGGAGGACTAAGGGTTAATTGGCTCCTAAATGGGTTCTTCTTGGAGAACTATGGGTTATTTGGCTCCTACAAAGTATTCTACTTGGAGGACTAAGGGTTCTTATGCTCCTTAAAGGGTTCTATTTGGAAGACTAAGGGTTCTTATAAAAGGGTTCTATTTGATCCCTTCACCATATCCACGATTACACGTTTTTTAATCTGTTTATGTGGAGCGTCCGCTGTACACGTTCCTGTGAATGAGCAGTTACTATAGAAACGGTAACGTATCAGGATTTTACAATTTTATGTTCCTTCGTATCAGAAGTAACGGTAGGGAACGTGAGGAGTAGCGGTAGGGAACGTGAGGAGTAACGGGAACGTGAGGAGTAGCGGTAGGGAACGTGAGGAGTAACGGGAACGTGAGGAGTAACGGTAGGGAACGTGAGGAGTATCGGGAACGTGAGGAGGAACGGTAGGGAACGTGAGGAGTATCGGGAACGTGAGGAGTAACGGTAGGGAACGTGAGGAGTATCGGGAACGTGAGGAGTAGCGGTAGGGAACGTGAGGAGTAACGGGAACGTGAGGAGTAACGGTAGGGAACGTGAGGAGTATCGGGAACGTGAGGAGTAACGGTAGGGAACGTGAGGAGTATCGGGAACGTGAGGAGGAACGGTAGGGAACGTGAGGAGTATCGGGAACGTGAGGAGGAACGGTAGGGAACGTGAGGAGTATCGGGAACGTGAGGAGTATCGGGAACGTGAGGAGGAACGAGGGATTGCAGAACTTCTTAAAAATCATCGTGAGGTGATGAAGTCATTAAAAATGACTGTGAGGTAACGTAAAATGACAGAAACAGAAATCTCACGGTGACCCTTTGGGAGCTCAGTACAGGTCAGCTTATGCACCATACGTAGACGAAGCAACACCACTGATCACATCTTCATTCCTTATTTATGTTTATGTTTATGTTTGCTGATAAAAGTAGAAGCTAAAGCTCTGGGTTTTTTTGTTTTGTTTTGTTTTTTTGTTTTTTTTGCCCCCATTTTTTTTTCTTCCATTTTGCAGTGCATTAACAGACTTTCAGCTGTTAACTCAGATGGTGCGTGCTGAATTATCTGGGCTAACATCAGGTGGGTGTGTGTGTGTGTGTGTGTGTGTGTGTGTGTGTGTGTGTGTGTGTGAGAGAAAATGTGTTTCTGTGCCCATATGTCTTTCCAAGTTGCTCTCTCTTTGTATCTTCATGTATGTTTTTTTTCCTGTCTGTATCTGTCTCTCTCTCTCTCTCTCTCCCTCTCTGTCTGTCTGTCTTTCTCCATGTCCCTCTTCTTCTTCCTCTCTCTGTCATTCTCTTTCTCTCTGTCTCTCTCCTTCTCTCTGTGTCTTTTTCTCCATCTCTCTCTCTCCCTCCCTGTCTCTCAGTCATTCTCTTTGTGTGTCTTTCTCCCTGTCTCTCTCTCTCTCTCTCTCTCTCAATCCATCTCTCTCTCTTTCTCCCTCTTACTTCCCTCTCCCTCTGTGATACTATGAGAATTCTCTCCAGACTAATTAAATCAAGAATTCTGATTGATTTGAATTTTTACAGGCGTGTGAGGGATCTGGAGATGTTCGGGGCAGTGTGGTGTCGTGAGGAGGCTCTGTGCTCCGTAGTGGAGGAAGAACTTTATTTTACACCAGCATTAGACCGATCGAAACATCACAACTACATAATCAAACTGTTCACTCTTATGTTTAGCCTAATTTCTTTAAATGCCTTTTTAAAGAATGTTTATTTATTTATTTACTGAGTCACTCTGATCTTACTGTGTAAAATGTGACTTGTGTAAAATAAAGGATTGTAAAAGTCAAAAAATCTCCCTCTTACTCACTCTCTCTCTATCTGAAAATAAAGAGAAATAAAGGTCATCTATGGATACACACATCATGAGATACTGATCTAGACGCACGCTATTTGACCTTTTTTGATATAATGTTTGTGATAATAAAGGAACGTCTGTTAAAACCGAACACAATAAACATGTGCAACCGGCTCACGTGGGCGTACATACTTTTTCACATTCATGTTTGTTCCTGTTGCGCTGTGGGTTCTGTGGTGTGGCCTGAGTGACAGAGACAGTTATTTCCTTTCATATCTTTAGGTGCAATGTACACACATTAAATGTAATTATACACTGATAAACAAAAAAAAGTATGATCTTCAATACACTAAAAATTGTAATCATTAGCATTAGCAGACGGTCATTGATTATTTTCCTATAACAGCATGTTCTGTTATGTTTTATTTCTTATGTATACAATCTGCTCCAAAAGTATTGGAACAGCAAGGCCGGTTTTATTGTTTTTTGCTCTACACTGAAGACATTTGGGTTTGAAAAAGGGATCAAAAGACGAATATGAGACGATAGATCAGAATTTCAGCTCTTTATTTCCTGATATTTACATCTAGAACATGGTACCTTTTGTTTGAACCCAACCATTTTTCAAGTGATCAAAAATACTGGAACATGTGACTGACAGGTGTTTCTTGTTGCCCAGGTGTGCTCTGATAGATCTGAATGTTTATTCTTGGTTTGAGTCCTGGGTTTCATGTGTGAAGACTGCATTTGTTGTTAAAAAGGATAAACCAACATGAAGACCAGAGAGCTGCCTACATTCGAAGCTGAGAAATGAGGGACAAGCATTGGGCATAGCCAATGCAACAATTTGAAATGACCTATAAACGGCAGAAACCGCTAGTGTACTAACAATCGGCCAAGGAAAACAGCAGCTGCTGATGGCAGAAACATTGTGAGAGCTGTGAAGAAAAACCCAAAAACAACAGACAGTGACATCACCAACAACCTCCACAGGGCAGGAGTGAAGGTTTCACAATCCACCGTTTGAAGAAGACTCTGGGATCAGAAATGTAGAGGCCACACCACAAGATGCAAACCTCTCATCAGCAGTAAGAAACAGAGATGAACCACAAAAACTCTGGAACCAAGATGAACCTCTACCAAAGTGATGGAAAGGCCAAAGTGTGGAGAAAGAAAGGATCTGCTCATGATACAAAACAGATGAGCTGAGCTCATCAGTTAAGCATGGTGGAGGTAGTGTCATGGCTAGGGCTTGCACGGCTGCTTCTGGAACAGACTCACTAATCTTTACTGATGATGGAGCTCATGATGGTAGCAGCAGAATGAATTCAGACGTCTACAGAAACATTCTGTCTGCCAATTTACAGAGAAATGCATCCAATCTAATTGGGACGAACTTCATCATGCAGTAAGACAACGACCCAAAACACACTGCAACACAACAAAGCATTTCATCAGGGGGAAAGTGGAAGCTTTTAGACTGGACAAGTCCATCAGCAGACCTTCACCCAACTGAGCAGCATTTCACCTCCTGAAGAGGAGACTGAAGGGAGAAACCCCCCAAAACTAACAACTGAAAGAAGCTGCGCTACAAGTCTGGAAAAGCAGCACAACAGAAGAATGCAGCAGTTTGGTGACGTCAGTCAGTCATCTGTTCCAATACTTTTGCTCATCTAAAGGTTGGGTGTTTCTGCCACCAAAAGGTGCCATGTTCTAAGCTGTTTAACACGTCTAGATGTAAATATCAGGAAATTAAACCTGTCATTCTGATCTATCGTCTCATATTCATCTTTTCATCTCAAACCCAGATGTCTTTAGTGTAGAGCAAAAACCAAAGAAGTGGCCTTGTGTTCCAATACTTTCGGAGGGGACTGTATATCTTTAGCCCAGTCACTGCAGTTAGAATAGGTGGTGTATAATCATAAAATTTTGAGATTTTTAAAACTTTCAGTTCTTTTACCTCACAAATAACTTACACCAATAAATAATTTACTACAATATTTACAGTTAGCGAGTGACAGTTAGCGATTTCTAGCCACACATCTCGTCACTTGCTCCTAAAATAATTTAAACGATAATTATTTATATCCAGATGTGGAAACTGTTTCACTATTAAGATATTCTTAAAGATAATCTTTAGCCAGTTTTCCAACCACCATAACCACTAGTAACCTCTTACTAGTTATGCTAGAACCTATGCTAACTCGCTAACTGCTACCCAAACTTAGCAAATACTCACATTAACAGCCAGAAGTCTCACATTAGCTTCTGCGGAAGTGTGTTATAAAGCGTCAAAACAGTTCGGTGTCCAACTTCAGTCTGTCGCTTTACCAAGCGGATGTTTGTTTTTTTTTGTTTTGTTTTTGTTTCCCTGTTCAATCAGCTAACATTATCGTAGCTCCAGATTTGTCCGTTACAACACATTATTGTTTTGTTCAGTTTGTAGAAAAGATTTTTGATAAAAAAATATGAAATGAAATTATTTTTAACAACCAAGTGCTTTTCATACTTAAGTAGAAGTAATATTGTCTGTAAATTTCGAGAAATCGCATCAGGCTTATTGTTTCCTCTCGTCTGCTCTGCTCTGTTCTTTTTTTTTTAATAAATATATATATATTCTTATTGTTATTGTTACACTAAAATGATATACTAAGGCAAACAGGTACCACCACTGTGTGGTTTTACTGAAAGTGTTCCCTATGTTGATGTTCAAGTTACTTTAATTTGTATTTGAATATTTTCCAAGTCTTCACATTGTCTTCTAAATAACTATCTGTGTTTTTTTTTATTCTGGGTTCTGTGTTTAAACGCTCACGTTTTCTCTGTTTGACTCTTCGGAAAGTATGTCGGACTTCACCACAAACCTTCTTCTGATAAACATTCAGTGATTTACTGTCTCTCTCACACACACACACACACACACACACACACACACACAGCTTCTTTCTGTGTCTCCTTTTCTTTACTAGAACATTTTTCAGCTCTAATGGTATGAGTGACCTTAATTTAAAAAAAAAAAAATCATGTTTTTAAACTCAACTGAGCCGTATCGTGACTTTCCTTTTTTAAAAAAATGTATTTTCATATGTTTTTTTATTTAGTTAATTAACATTTTGTAATAATTTGAAATAATGTCATTGATTGATTTGAAATCAATTTTAACAGAAAACTGCATCGGTGTTCCATAATTTTACACGTAAAAAATATAGCAAATAAAAGAATTCAAACAAAAATAAACGATAAAAAGATTTAAAGATAAATAAATAAAACCTTTTTATTTTGAATTATTTCTCAGGTTTTACACATGGCTCGCATACACTAATGAGAGATGTATGAAACAATGCTTTTGATTTTAGTACAAATATATATTTAATATCGCAATAATAATAATAATAATGTTGAATTTATTATTGTATTATTTCATAACTATTTTTAAAATTCATTTTACTTGTTAGAGCTAAATAAAATACAAGGATTTTTTTTTCATTGCTTATTTCCTCACTGAGGTCATTAAAGTGTTGAGTTTAACAATTGAATGAATGAATAATGAATTAAACTGAATTGTAAATTACTAAATAAATAAAAAGAATAAGACACATCACATCACATCAGTCCTCCTCGAGCTGAATAAAGACGAGCACTTTGTCCTTTTCCGAGACGGATAAAAGTCCTGTTCTCTGTTTGCTCTCACTCTCACTCTCGCTTAAAAGCGTCGTCTCTTCTCTGCTCATCAATAACACGACTGATATAAATAAGTCAATTATGTGGCCGAGAGGAAAAAAAGACATGCTGCCACTAAAGGTCAAGAATCACCATGACAACGCAGAGCAGCAGCAGAGCAGGCTCTTTCGGTTCTCCGTCTCCGGGTCTAAATTTATCCCAGAGATGATCTGCACAATGACACACACACACACACACACACACAGAGAGAGAGAGAGCAGATCAGCGAGGATGTGACTGCGGAAGCTCACAAACACTCCTCTGGAACATTTCCATTCTTCCACAGAGCTTCACTATCGTTAGACGAGAAGCAGCTCGCTGCATGAGGGGTGCCAATACTTTCTAATCCGTCCATCTTAAGTTAAAAAGCACAATCATTTAGCAATTAAAGATTAAATACTAGCAACGACTGAACTTTATTCACAAGAGAGGTGTTATGATGGTGTTATGTTGCAAAAGTATTGGCACTCTGATATGTTGGGTTTTTTTTTTTTTTATGTATATTACACACAATTTTAATTTTCCACTCAAGACTGAAAGATTATAACGCCAGGGGACATGCCGTTATAGGAAAGTAATCAACAACGGGGTGGTGTGATGAACTGTTAGGCTACTACTCAAAGGTTTCCAATAGCAGCACTCTCATTCCTTTTATTCCTTATTCAGCAATTTGCTAATGATTACAATTTTTTAATCCATGAATTTTTACATTTAATGTTGTGGAGCGTCCTGGAAACAAGTTCCTGTTCTCACTTATGTTACAGCAGCTATAAACAGTCGTTCCCTCACCAGCCTCTCTTTTTTAAAGAAAAATAAGAAAAAAGAAGAAAAGATAAAAAACGCAGCTTGTCATGTTACCGGGATTTTCCCAAGACTGTTACAAAGCACTGACACTGGAGACTCCTTCCTTAAATGTTACATACACATCTCAATAATTATACATTTATCATCTTTATTAAATTATTATTAGCATTAGATTATTTGGAGAGTCCACCATATTGTGAATGAGCTGTTACTATAGAAACGGTAACGAATTATTTTAATGAGCACGTTAATATAAATATAAACCTGCGATTTGCAGCTGCGCTACTGTCAGAGCCGCTGATAAGGAAAATGAATCAATACCTTCTGACCAATCAGAATCCGGAATTCAGCAGCGCTGTAGTGTATTTTACAGTAAAACATCTACAGAGTAAATCGAGGGGGCCAAGCACGGCGAGGTCGAGAACCGAGAGAACCCCAGTGTAGTGAGATCCGCGTGCTGTAATTACCCTCATCTCCACTCGGTCAGTGGTTCTGTTACACTGCGGTGTTTAAAGCCACACACTTCTCACAGGCCTGCAGTCTGACGCACAGCTTCCAGCACACGGCTCTTATTTCAGACGCCGTTCTTCGAAATCCACACCACATCCACAGTTCATTAGCGGCGGCGTATCACTGACACTCCGGTGTCACTTCAGCACGACTTTACTACATTCACACGAGAGGAACTCTGAGGAGGAACAAGCGTTCATCATCAACATGCTGCACCTCAAACACGGTCCAGTGGGGGAAGGGGGCAAATACTTACGCACCACCGCCACAGGAGCAAGGAATGAACACAATGTTTAGCCTTTTTTTTTCAAAGCTCTAAAGAACCTCCATGTCCCAGGTTTAATAACGATAATACATCGATGTTTAATATTATAATAAAACTATATACACTCACGAACACATTGAAGTTGCCCCTCTGGGGCAAGAGAACCTTTAAGGGTTCTCTGTAGAACCCTACAACAGAGCGTTTCCCATATCAGAAAAAAACTTCCACGTAGAACACTTAATTATTCAACAAAGCTTATTTATTTATTTATTTATTTTAAAAGAGTGTACATATTAACTGAGCAAGCGTGCAGTACAAACTCCAAATTATTGCTAACCATTTCTTCATATCTAGAACCTGCCAGAGTTCCACATAGAACCCTTTCAGAACCCTTTTAAGAACCCTTAACTATCCAATCAGTGGTTTCTCAGCTATAAATAACCTCCATATCCGGGGTTTAGTAATCAGTAATCACGAGGGTCTGCCATGTAATATAGCAGGGTTCCCATTAGAACCCTTGTTCTAAGAGTGTGTGGAGTAACTTGGTAAGTGTGTGGTACAAACTCCAAATAATTCCTCATTATTTTCTTCTTAATATCTAGAACCTGTCCGGAGTTTAACATTCAGTTTCTTGGTTACTTGTTTGTTAGCTTCCTAAAAAGGTTCTCCTTGGAACCCTTTCTTTTAGGAAACGGCTAAAGTTTCTTTGTCTCGCTGAAGGAATCTTTAAAGGTTCTATGTAAAACCTTACAACAAAGTTTTTCTGCATCAGAAAGGGTTTCAAGTAGACCACTTTTTTGGAAGCCAGGTACCCTTAATTCTTCAGTGAACCTTTAGAACCCATGCGGAACCCTTAAGGAATCCACTGGGTAAGTGTGGGGTACAAATTGAAAATTATTGCTCACCTCTCAATATCTAGAACCTGTCAAGAGTTTAACATTTAAATTTCTTAGTACTTGGTACACTCTTAGTGAAAGGGGTTCTTCAAGGATTCATTTGATAATTAAGGGTTCTTAGCTTCCTAAAAGGGTTCTACTTCCTGTTCAGATAGGAAAACTGTGTGTTTGGATTCACGGAACGTCTTGCCTCATTATTTTGTTCTCACACCGACCTCACATGAAGTGCACCAGAATTGTACATTCTTTAAAAAAAAAAAAATCTAGAACCCTTAATGGTTCTCTGGTTGTCTCTCTGCAGGAATCCTTAAAGGTTCTATGCAAAACCCTATAATAGAGTGTTTTCCAATCAGAAATGTTCCATGTAGAACCCTTTTTTGGAAGCCAAGAAAGCATTAATTATCAACAAACCCTTAAAGAACCCATGAAGAACCCTTTGTTCTAAGTGTGTGTGTGTTAACTGAGCAAGTGTGCGATACAAACTCCAACTCACTGCTCATTATTTTCTTCTTAATATCTAGAACCTGTCAGGAGTTTAACATTTAGCTTCCTGCTCCTTGGTACGCTTCAAGGTTCTTTAAGGGTTCTACTGATTAATTAATTGTTATTAGGCTCTTAAAAGAAGTTATTTTGGAGATCTTCAAGATTTCAGATGAACTGTTGAAAGTCTCTACATTTAAAAGAACCTTTAAAAGTTCCTCTAACCAACCAATGAAACGTTCCATAAAGTTCCTCCACAAGTAGCTTGGAGCAGCATGGTTCTGCCTGAGAGGATGACTTTCTCAAATCCATAAATTCCTGTAGAACCCTTGAAGAACACTTTTTCCCTCAAGTGTGTATGTTTTTAAATCATCATTCTGTTATGGTTCTTTATGGTTGCATTGGATAATTAAGGGTCTAAACTTCCTACAAGGGTTCAATATAAAACCTTTTGTTATAGAAAAACTCTGTGTCATAGGGTTCTACATGGAACCTTTAAGGGTTCTCTCAGAGGAACAAACAGAACCTATTCCCTAAGAATGTGTAGGAACTGCGTAAGCCTGCAGAACAACGTTCAGATTATTGCGCATTATTTTCCTTTCCGTATCTAGAACCTGGCAGGAGTTTAACATTTTGAGTTGAACTTCTGTTTGTTCTCTCGCTGTGGTTAGGAAGAATGACGACCTGCACGTGATTGGATCCTCGGCGCTCGGGGAGGTCATGTGACCGGCAGCTCCTCTAATGAGCTCAGTCTCACGCTCATGTGACCAAAGCAGGAATGTCAGGAATTTCATCACCACCTGCTTATCTTTTCCTCTCTCAAGAACTTCCTCCGGAGCCTGGATATGAACTGGAAAATAAACTGTAACTAATGATCCGTCAGTGAATATAACGAGATTAAATCAGACTCCTCATCGGATCCAGTAAGCTCGAGGTCGCACGGTGCCAAAACTTATGGTGCGATGAAGCAGAGTTACGGTTATCACCCTGAAGATGATTATTTTCCTAAAACGGCACGTCCCCAAGTGTTTTATTCCTCTTACACCACAGCAATTTACCAACTATTACAAGTTTGTACTTATTAAAAGAATGACACATCGCACTTTTTATCCATTTATAGTTACATTTAACGTTACAAGAAGTTAGTTCCTGTTGTCACTTACGTTATAGCAGCTTTAAACAGTGGTTCCCTCATCAGCCGCCCTTTTCTCTCTCTCTAGAATTAATAAGACAAAAAAAATCTCAAAGAAGCGTAAACTCCTCTGTCCTGAAGTTACAGCTTCACCTCTGACTGATACAAAGCGCTGACACTGGAGACTCCTTCCATACATGTTACACAAACACCTCCTTACAGAAGTTATGTGAAGCGTCCGCTTTACACGTCCCTGTGAATGAGCTGTTGCTATAGAAACGATAACGTATCAGAACGAGTGTGTTGATATAAACCTGCGCTGCTGTCAGAGCTGCTGTTATAGAAAACTAATCAACACCTGACGACCAATCAGAGCGCAGCACTCAGCAGCGCTGTGGCTTTCACATTAGTTGAACTCACATTTTCATATAAACATTTTCACCCAGCTGTGAATTTTTTTTCCCTCCTTCATCCTGCTGTGTGTGTGTGTGTGTGTGTGTGTGTGTGTGTGTGTGTGTGTGTGTGTGTGGTTTCCCTGGGAGATTAGAGATGTGTCTTTAATCAGACAGACACGAAACTGGACGGCGAGACAAAGAGGCCAACAGACTGAAATATTATCTGGGTGTGGTCTCTAACACACACATATGCTGCACTGCACTCCTCTCTCTCTCTCTCTCTCTCTCTCTCTCTCTCTCTCTCTCTCTCTCTCTCTCTCTCTCTCTATATATCTCTCTACACACACATGTACAAAGAAGAGTGTGTGATTCCCGTCATTCCTGGAGATAACGCTGTGAGGAAGTGAACAACTTGTGACGCTGTATGTATGTGCGTGTGTGTGTGTGGATCCCATGGTGCTGTGTGTCGTCAGAAGTCAGCTGTGTGTGTGTGTGTGTGTGTGTGTGTGTGTGTAGATATTTATTAGCTATTATGAAAGTCATTTTTATACAGTTATATTTCGAGGATTTGGCTTTGAATCTTTGTAGCCCGAATCATTTTCCTGCGTTGTTTTAAAACTATATCAAGCTTTAAAGTTTTTCTATCATTCAATCAATTCAAAATGTATTTAATTTGAACTTAAACAGACGAACAAAAATTTTATTCCGTAAATCAGATTTACACAGAAATTCCTGCATGACCCAAGAGCACGTCAAAAAAATAAATATTATTTAAAATAAAAAAAAATAAAAAAGAAAAGCATATATTTTGTTGATTCAGCAAATTTATTATTAAAAAGAATTTGATTAAATTTAAACCCAATTAGATTTTTTTAATTAATTAAAAAAAACAAAAGATACAATTATGTTGTAATTCATATACAAGTTATAATAATTAAAGTTATGAAGTTATTATAAAATTATAATTATAATAATAATTATAAATATTTTAATTTACAGCCTCAATTTCAAAATAAATTAAAACCTTAAAATAAATTAAAACCTTAAAATAAATGTAAATTTTTTTTATTATATTGGACTTAAATTCAAATCATACTTCTTCAGTAAAACTGAAAAATGTAGAGAGGGAATTATATTATAAATAATATATAATTTATAATAATTATTTTAAAACAAAGGCTTAGTTTCAAAATAATGCCTTAAAGTAAATGTAAAATTAAATTATAATAATAAAGCAATATTATATATTCTATGAAAGTAAATATAGAAATATTACTGTAAGTTTAATTACATTTTTTAAACAAATTTCTAATCAACATTTATTCAGAAAAACTGAAAATTAGGGAATTATATTATAATTAATATATAATTTATAGTAATTATTATTTTAAAATAAAGGTTTAAAATACCTTAAAATACCTTAAAATAAATGTACAATTATTAAATAATATTATATATACTTATGCAAAGTTATATATTTTATGAAAGTAATATATTTTATTTTTTTATTTTATTTATTTGTTTTTTAATCCAAATCTCACACACACACAATTCCCTACATTTGCAGGAACTCTTAAAAAAAATAAAAATAAATAAATGAAAAATCCCTGGTAAATAAACAGGCTGTTTTGGGGGGAAACGCAGGAGGAAAGTGTTGTGATGGTCATGTGACGGTCACTCGGGATCGTGAGCACAATGCAGCGTTTCAGGATGTTGAACTCAGCACTGAAGAGCCTGTGGACTGATTTACTGGAGTGGAAGTGAGGAGCTGTGAATGTGTGCAGTGTTGGAGGGATGAGTGCAGCGAGTGAACAGACGAGTGAACAGACGAGTGAACAGACGAGGGAAACGAGTCCATCAGCAGCTGTTCGAGTCTCTTTAGGGGCCTCTGGAGCAGATGTGCGTCTCTGGGGTCATAAATAATGTGGAACTAAAAGTGCTGATGGAGCACCAGAGCGTCGGATGTCCTGTCTGTAATGCAGCATCACTTCCTGCTCAACTCATGAAGCAATAAGCAAACATCAGTCCAATTATATTCAACTAATAATTAAATTGTTCAAAAATATTTTAATATAGAAGCCATTTTGCAGCAAGGATGTAATTTTTTTTAAATAGAAATACTGATGCAGTAGAAAGTAAAATAATTACTGCGTCTACTTCACTTTTCATCATTAATCCAGACTTAACACATTTACTAAATGAAGCTTATTATTATATTATTGAATGCTGGACTCTGATTGGTCGGAAGGTGTTGATTAGTTTTCTATAACAGCAGCTCTGACAGTAGTTGCAGGTTTATATTAATGCGCTCGTTCTGATGTGTTATCGTTTCTATAGCAACAGCTCGTTCACAGGGACGCGTACAGCAGACGCTCCACATAACTTCTGTAAGGAGAAATGTGCTTCTTGTTCATTCTTGTCCTTCCGTTTTCTGTGTAACCCTCACTCACTGATCAGATAACATCCTTCTGAGCTTCTCGGCATCTGATGCTTATCGGTTTCTGAGCTCCGTAGTCTTTCTAACTCCTCCACTTCCCTTCTCTGGCTCTGCTGAACATCTCACTCATCTGTACGTGCTTCTCCTCCACCTCTGTGCATCATGCCATAAACCGTCCAAGCTTTAAATCCTGCTTGTAGTAAAGAATCTGATGATAATAAGTAAAGTTCAGAAACACCACAGACGATGAGATCAGATACAATGATAAAGATACACATCGCTAATAGCAGAGGTCATCAGCCGATAGTGGACCCAGGGGTGCCATTATTTTTGCGCAAGGTCTTTTCCGTGTATTTCTGCCATCCCTGATGAACGCCAGTGTAGCCCCTGTGACATCCTGCATAGCAGTGTGAGCAGAATTTACTGTTTATTTACAGATACTACTATTAATATGCGTTTATTTATGAAATATATTTATTTATATTTTAGAAATATGGTGTTTACAGACGGTTTGTTCAATGTTGAAGTAGTTAGCAGTGAATAAAAAGGGATTATTTAAACACAAGGCTGTTGTTGTATTGTGCTGTTGGTATAACTGCATCATAAAAGCGCTTGTGTGTCTTTTTTACTGTTTATTATTATTAATAAACAATAAGTGTGTGTGTTCAGTCTTCATTCCCAGGCCTACAATTCTACAGCTATGCCTTACTGCCCCCTAGTGGCCTTCATTACAAACTGCAAGTCTCTCTCTCTCTCTCTCTCTCTCTCTCTCTCACACACACACACACACACACACCCCTTGCTGAGATCAGCGGTGCTTAACACCATCACAGCACCTCACAAAACTAGCAAAACACTTCACTATTGTGTGTACAGCTTTCCCATAAACCCCAGCTCTGTATAAAAACACTGCCACAGCCGCCATGTTGAATCCAGTCACGTGACTCACCCATTTGCTGACCATTCCACTGGATTCCTTTCAGTAAACAGCGACTTAAATCCTCTGCAACAAAAACACATGAATATCTCATTAATGCCACTGAGAGACAGCTGATTATCAGGAGGATGAACAGTATGAAATGATGAATGGTGCTGAGAGAGTTTGAGCGCTTACAGTCAGAGAGGAGAGGAGAGGAGAAAGAGGAGAGGAGAGGAGAGCTTCTTCTTCTTCTTCTTCTTTCGGCTTTTCCCTTCAGGGGTCTCCACAGCGAATCATCACTCTCCACCTATCCCTATCTTCTGCATCCTCAACACTTGCACCCACTAGCTTCATATCCTCATTTATTACCTCCATATACCTCCTCTTTGGCTTCCTCTTCACCTCCTGCCTGGCAGCTCCATGTCCAACATTCTCCTACCAACATACTCCCTCTCCCTCCTCTGAACATGTCCAAACCATCTTAATCTGGCCTCCCTAACTTTGTCCCCCAAACGTCCAACATGAGCTGTCCCTCTGATGTACTCGTTCCTAATCCTGTCCAACCTCGTCAGTCCCAAAGAGAACCTCAACATCTTCAGCTCTGCTACCTCTAGCTCTGCCTCCTGCCTCTTCCTCAGTGCCACTGTCTCTAAACCATACAGCATGGCCGCTCTCTCCACTGTCTCGTACACCTTCCCCTTGATTCTCACTGATATTCTTCTATCACACAGAACTCCCGACACCTTTCTCCACCCATTCCAACCTGCCTGCACTCGCTTCTTTACCTCTTTCCCACACTCTCCATTACTCTGGACTGTTGGCCCCAAGTACTTAAACTCCTGTACCTTCTTCACCTCTTCACCCTGTAATCTTACTGTTCCACTTCCCTCCCTTTCATTCACACACATGTACTCAGTCTTACTACGACTGACTTTCATTCCTCTTCTCTCCGGCGCAAACCTCCACCTCTCCAGGTTTTCCTCCACCTGCTCCCTGCTCTCACTACAGATCACAATGTCATCCGCAAACATCTTTGTGTAAGGAGACTCCTGTCTGACCTCCTCTGACAACTGGTCCATCACCATAGCAACCAGGAAGGGGCTCAGAGCCGATCCCTGATGCAGTCCCACCTCCACTTTGAACTCCTCTGTCTGACCTACAGCACACCTCACCACTGTCCTGCTCCTCTCATACATGTCCTGCACCACTCTGACATACTTCTCCGCTACTCCTGACTTCCTCATACAGCACCACAGCTCCTCTCTTGGCACCCTGTCATACGCTTTCTCCAAGTCTACAAACACACACTGCAGCTCCCTCTGACCTTCCCTATACTTCTCCATCAAAAGGAGAGAGAGGAGAGCACTAGCCCAAAATAATTTCATTAACTTCATAATTATGTAGTTAGTTTAGTTACTGTCTGTTTTTAAAAGAAGGAAGGATGGAGTCAGAGTGAGTAAACGGAATAAATTAGCTTTTAGATAGTGCAGTGACATCAGAGCCAGCTCACCTGAGTCGCGTGCGCAGGTGAATCGCCCTAGCTCCGCCCCTTTATATAATAAAGGTACGGGATTTTCACCCAGAAAACATGAGAGGTGCAAACTTTTGTAGTCAAAAGTAGCTTTACCTGTAATTCTCAAAGAGAACAGAGTTATTTTGTGATGTTAGTCTCTCTCTCTCTCTCTCTCTCTCACACACACACACACACACACACACACACACGAGCTCAGTGACACAGCTTGAATTTCCCTCCACACATACAGATATATTGCATAATGAGCTAACTGTATGTGTGAGTAAAACTTCATTGAGTCACCGCTGTGTCATAATCTTAACTGAAGAAAGTCTCAGTTACATAAAAGCTGAAAAAAACAGTTGTGCATTCGGAAGTGGCCTCAGAGAACTCACTCACTGATCAACACAAGTAGTGGCATGTTTCTGAGAAGTGGGAGGAAACCAGAGAACCCAGAGGAAATCAGAGAATTAACGCTATTTATAGAATTTATAGAATTAACAGACAGTTAGTAAAAAAAAAAAAAAGAAGGATTCCTCAAGGTGAATACTTAAATTTATAAAAATAAAAGGGTTAACATGGAAACCTTTAGGGTGCTAGATTTTGGATGAACGTACAGAAGAAAAACGTTCCTCAATGGTTCCTTGGATAATTAAATGTTTTTAGCTTCTACATAGAACCTTAAAAAGGGTTCTCCTAGAACACAGGTTCCCAACCCTGGTCCTGGAGAACCCCCTGTCCTGCACATTTTCGTTCTTTTTTTTCTTTAAACTCTGCACTGCACCACGCTCCCTCCGGTCCTCTAGCACTGCTCGACTGGTTTCACCATCTCTCAGGGTACAAGGAAGACCTGCATCGAGACTCTTCTCTGTTCTGGCACCGAGGTGGTGGAATGAACTTCCCCTAGATGTCCAAACAGCTGAGTCACGGGCAGTCTTCAAACGACGTCTAAAGACCTACCGCTTCCTAAAGTAGTTGAATTAGCACCAAAAAAACAAAAAGTAAAGAATTGTGTTGTCTGTGTGTTTTCTTACTATATTCCTCCTGAACAGAGTTTTTGGACTGATGGTGTTCTTAGTCCGTGACCTGGTGACCCAGTATCAGGATGTGTTTATTGATCGAGACTTCAGAGCACTTCTGAACATCGCTGTGGATAACGGCGTTCTGGATAACGGCGTCTGCCAAATGCCATAAAAGTAATTGTAAATATTTTAGAGCTTCCCTGCTTTAACACACCAATCCTGAAGTGGGTGTGTCCGAGCGGGAAAACACTCAAATGTGCAGGATGGGGTGTTCTCCAGGACCAGGGGTGAGGAACCTGTGCTCTAGAGGAACAGACTGAAGAACTAGGATGCTCAAAAAGGATTCCTCAAGTGTTCCCTGGATAGTAAAAGGTTTTTAGCTTCTACCCAGAGTCTTAAAAGTGTTCCCCTAAAGGGACAGCTTTATTCCTTATGCTTTTAGTGGAAAAGGAAAGATGTAGCTTAATTGTATGTATTTAATTTATATACAGCTCTAAAATGCTAAAAATTCAGTGTGGGTGTGTCCCCTAATCAGACAACATCTAAAACATCAGATAAAATCAACAGAAAAAATAGTTTTGCCCAGAAACACTATCTTCATCAAGTAGACAGGTTTTGTTAGGGTGTGCAAACTTTTGCACTCAACTCTAAGTATGAATGAGTCTTCACCGTATTAGTGGAAATTGTGTTAAAAATTTTAAAAATTAACATCAAAAATTAACTCTCCGACTCTGCGTAAACAGATCTGACTTTCTCAACTCTCTCTCCCCTCAAACCAGTGTTTCAGTTTGACCTTTGACCTCTGGTAGACTCCAGCATTGTACAGTTTGGAGTTTAGAGAACTCGATGACTCAAGAGTATTGTGTCAGGAAATTATGCAAAGTTATACAACAGTGCTTATCTTAAATTACGTAATCACATCAGAGCAGGGCAGGGTGTGGAGGAGAAACTGACACTTGGCTGTTTACATGTTTGTTTGTTTTTAGTTGTTGACGTGTTTAGCCTGCAGGAGAACACAGAGCAGAGGCACGAGCAGAGTGGGGGGGTGGGGGGGGGTGGAGTTTATGTTCTGTCAAAGTAATCGTCAAAACTACAAAAATCTCAGATTGTAAATCTGAGAAAATGATATAGTTGCAGTTATAGTTGTAAGTAGATATAGTTGTGATATAGTTGATAAATTCGTAAAATTTGTAAAGTACAGATGTCTCAAATTGTAAATTTGTAAACTAGACATCTCAAATTGTAAATTTTGTAAATTTGTTAAATACAGATCTCAAATCGTAAAAATTTGTACAGACATCTCAAATCGTAAATTTGTAAAGTACAGACATCTCAAATCGTAAATTTGTAAAGTACAGACATCTCAAATCGTAAATTTGTCAAGTATAAATGTCTCAAATCTTAAATTTGTAAAGCACAGACGTCTCAAATCATAAATTTGTAAAGTATAGACATTTCAAATCTTAAATTTGTAAAATACAGAAGTCTCAAATCGTAAATTTGTAAAGTATAGACATTTCAAATCGTAAATTTGTAAAATACAGAAGTCTCAAATTGTAAATTTTGTAAATTTGTTAAATACAGACGTCTCAAGTCGTAAAAAATTGTAATGTACAGATGTCTCAAATCGTACAATTTAACTTTACAAATTTAAAGTTGGAGACATTTGTATTTTATAAAATTAAAATAAAATTGTAAATATGAGAAATTGATGAATTTTGTTCATTTGTGAAGTTTGTAAAGTATTTACTGGTATTTAAATTTGCAAGCTTTTTAAATTGACTTGATTTTATGCACGTCGCCTTTTCATTCGTTGTAACAGTAAACTTAGTTTTTAATCCCTCAAAATCTAACAAAGTGACTATTTTGACTATTTTAGTCGAAACCATCGAGTTGTGTTTTGGCAGCACGCGACAGACCTGTGATTCATAAACACGTCATTCATTAAAGTTCAGAATTGCAACACGACCACTGTAAAGATGTAAATTAAGATTCGTTGTTGAAATATGAGGATTGTACAGACATAGAACTTGGGTCACAATTACGAGTTTTGAGTTCTACCGATATCTCAATATTATGACCCCGTTTGCTGCATTCATATACGATTAGTTTAGACAGAAAAACAACTCCATAGTGAATCCAGTCCTCAGTGATCAGTGCAGTTTTAAGATGTGATGATTAGAGTAGAGGAGGAAGTGAATCTGGGTGTTAGAGCAGGAAAAACCCGTGCAGGAGCGTTAAAGGTCGGTGTGGGTGTGTTAGAGAACAGAGCAGTTAGAAAGACAGCGATAAAGTAAGAACCCGGGTTCCACTCCAGTACCACTGACTGAAACAAAACAGAGCAGACTGGACGAGTTTCAATACATCAGTCTGATATAAAACCAGATTTTAACCCCTTAAAGTGCCGTTCAGTATGTACACAATTGTAATATTAAAAATCAAAATAATGGCGATAATCTGACAGGTTAAGGGGTTGAAAGAGATGGAGAGAGCTAAAGATGGTACTGGAGGCATCTCCAGGTCTGTAGGATCAGGACATAAACCCAAAGGGAAAAGCACGAAGAGACAGAGGACTGAGGAAAGTACAGGTGTCATGACATTTATTCGAGGCATGCTACAATTAAAGTTGATTAGGAAAAAATCAGCAGAGACTCTGACTGCGTAATAATAATAATAATAATAATAATAATAATAATAATAATAGCTGTAACTCTAATAATGATTATGCATAATAGATAAGCAATTTAAAAAAAACAAAAAAAAAACCTCTTCCTACAAAATACAAAAAACACACAAAAGAAAAATCCAAATCAACCATGCACTGCAAAAAAATTAGAAAATATGTTTCTTTAATAGTTTAATCTTCTATTTGCATTTTTATTACATCAAACTCATAAACTGAATCCGCTCGTCTCTCCATCGTTTTCCTCACAAACGTCACATAAACGACTTTTACAAATAAAAAGCTGGTCCTGCTGCAATATCAAAATACAGAAGACAAAAAAAAAAAAAAAAAAAAAAAACATGTTGAATTTTCATAAATATAAAAACCAGTTCATATCAACTGATGTGTTGTATCTTGTTCCCAGAAACCTTAAAATTTTTTGTTGGATTTTTTTTCTTTTTTTGGCCAGGTTTAAACAAAAACAAAACAAAAAGGGAGCACATATTTACAAGCACTTGTTTGTTTTGGTAGTGGAACATTCATATTAATATTCATAGGAGTTATAAATACGGGAATTTCAAGGCGAGGTGAGGATCGTGAGGTCGGATGCAGGCACTTTCTGTATGTGCATCGTGCCTGAGTCGAGTTTCATTTTTACGTCCCTCCCTTTTAACGCAAAATAATTTACAATTTCAGTGAGGAAAAAAATTGTAGCCCAGATCGTTTAGAGACCAAAAAAAGGAGAAAATAGAAAAAAAAAAAAGAAAATAAAAGTCAAGATGGCTGAAACTTTAAGCTTGGAAATAGCTTAAAACCTTTTTCGAGTGCAACAGAAGTCACTTTTTGCATGTGAATAAACTTTTTGTGTGCGTTTTTCCCTCAACGACGATGTTCCATAAAACAAGGAACCAATGCATGCGTCATCATTTATCATAACCGGACTCTCATTATTTATTCATTAATTAATATTCATCACTAATGAGATTAATTAATACATATTCCACCCACAAAAACGGCTGAGGTTTCGGAATAAGAGCACAAAAATACCCATCGCACCCGTAATTTAATTATTTATAAAATGCCTTTTTCTTGCTTATGGCGTTTCAGAACTTAACGTCTAAATCAGTCCAATTAGAGTCAAAGTCCTTTGGTAATAATAAAGCTTTTCTAATTAAATTTGTGTAAAGATGAGATGAACATTTCATCGTTTATGGTTCTTTTTGTTTTAATGTAAATCTCAACCGTATTGAATGAGGCTTTTATGAAACAATAACACACAGATTTCATGGAATGACGTATGAAACATTCAGCATCGGTGCAGGAACTCGTTAATGGGGGAAATTATTTGATATTATGAAATTCTGATATGTTTTATGGCTTCAGCTTCTGTTTGAGGGGAAATAGATTTAAAAAAAAAAAAAAAACCAAAAAAACATGAAGACACTTCAGTGGAATTGCAACAACAATGCAAAAAGAAAAAAAAAAAAAAGCATACACATAAAAACGTTGGTTCTGATTTCTGATATACATCCAGGAAGAAAGTTACAAATGAGCTTGATAGATGGATGAAAGGCACATAAACTTTGGTCCTGTGTTATTTGTGTTTAATTTCAGTATAAAACCTATTTTAAAAAAAAGTGAAGGCGGATTTTAACAAGAAAGTGCCGGACGTCATGGCGGGACGATGCTGCCTGAGTCGAAAGACAGGACTGGAAATGATTTAGCTGTGAAAATAATTGAAATTGAAATTAAAGACGTGAGTGTGATGGAGAGAAAATGTAATCAGAATCAGAGAGAACTGCTTTTAGTGACACGTTAAAAATCACAAATCTGGCTTTTTCTCCTGTTTGTAAATGAAAAGCTTTTACAGATACAGCATACAGCGTCATGCCGTTCACACCACCACCAGCCGAGCTTTTTCCTTCTCATTCACTCTCATCACACACACACACACACACACACACACACACACACACACACACACACACCCCTAGCCACCTTTATCCAGTTTCACATCCTTACAAATAAGAGGGAAAAAATATATCAAGAAAAAATAAAAATCACTACAGAGCACAAAACAGGCCACACCCCCTAAAATCAATCTGATTATAAGATACAGTAAATAAGTCCAAAACACACACACACACACACACACACACACACACACACACACACACACACACACACACAGAGCTGAAATCTCAGATCATTCTGCTCAGAAACATCAGAAACTCATCGTTGAATGCTGTGGGTTTCTCCAGATACAGATTAATTCATCTCAGATTTTTTTTTTTTTTAAACAGGAAATGACACGTACTGTAATCTACAGGATCCTAAAACTCTAAATATCACCTCATTTAATGCAAGATCACAGAAAAATGAACTGTGATCCACTCACATCCTGTTTATGTAATCAAGAGCATGTATTAAGAGCACTTATTGGGCCAATATACAGTTGAATGCGAAAGTTTGCGCACCCTTATGGTTGTAATGTATAGCGATTGAGAAAAGCACGCAGTGAGGATTTCATAATGAAATTTAGACCTCAGACGTAACTTCAGACTTTTAGAAGTTATGTGAGAGCTCTAAAAGACTTGCGCTCGAAGTCTGACCGTGACCCTGAACTTAAGCCTTGACCTGTAACCTCAATATATCACGCTGAAATTTATCAATGTTTTAGCTGTAAATACACTTAAACACACTTTTTAAGCCCAATATTACACACATAAACATGACACTATTAATTACTTATTATAGTCACATCAAAGTCCACAAAATTTTCAAAATCAGAGAAGAATCTTAATCAGAGACATCGCTAATCTCAAGCAGTGAATATCTTCTGGATAAAATGATGAATGAAGTTAAAGTTTCTCTGTAAGCGTAGCAGATGTTGCTTGGTCAGATTATCCTTCACACCGTGAGCACGTTTTCTTTACAGTAGAACGCATCGAATTAACAAACACTGACTTTATTTTGCCCACATCCTGTGCACACGTTATGATTTCGCGACCTTGGGTTAGTATCTTGCAGCTTCATTAATTGTTTTCGGATTCAACCTCGGAAGCGAGAGCTATGAGCAGGTGACTTCAATAATCTGAACGTGGAGCTCAGAAAATCCACTGAAGCAGCTGCGTAACACGATTCTGAATACCAGGAACTTTCCCTGAGGAAATACTGATGTAACTAAATCAGACTCTGAATGTTGTATTCCTTAGTGTTCTGGGTTTCACACATGTTCCTTCACTATGGCGTCAAAAAGTGTAGGTTAAGAGAAAGATATGAATAGTCAAAGGTCAGAGCAAAAGTTTGTGCCCCCCCTTTCTCAACATGATACCTTTATAACTGCCTCCATCCTCTTTAGAAGTTGTAATTGTAAAAAAAAAAAAAAAAAAAAAAAAAAAAAAAAAAAAAAAAAAAAAAAAAAAAAAAAAAAAAAAAAAAAAAAAAAAAAAAAAAAAAAAAAAAAAAAAAAAAAAAAAAAAAAAAAAAAAAAAGTCTTGTGTTTAATATTGTTCTGTGTTTTGGATTGTTGTCTATCACTTTGCTTCATTATTAACATTTTGTAATTTTTTCCTTCTTTGCCCCCCATTTATCAAAACAACTGTAAGATCTGCAAACTTTTGCACTCAACTGTTAAATGTAAGAACATACTCTTGAATGCTGAAATAGATGATAAATAGTGTGATTTTTGGGAAAAGCGTGAACAGAGTTCTTTTTAGAGCAAAAGATTTAAAGAGAGACGGATTAAACATCCTCGCACGGGAACCATCACGGATTCGTGATCTTCATTTCACAGCATTTCATCATGCAGAGACAACGAGCCGAGATTCTCACTAACACTCTCTCTCTCTCACACACACACACACACACACACACACACACACACACACACACACACACACACACACACAC
>CM040991.1:22975906-22993228 GCA_022985145.1 Pangasius djambal
CCAAACGTTAATTTATGATTCGAATAAAAAGACCACACAATACTGAGTCCCCACAAAAATACACATCTAAAAAAAAAAAAAAAAAAAAACTACAAGAAAACAAAAAGCTCCAAATAAAAATCAACGAATCAACCCTCTCACCAATCGCACAAAATAGTACTTAAGATATCTTAGGTAATATTTCTAAAACCTATTTTGATTATAAACACATTATAAGGCACATAATAAGAAAATGAAGTAAATACACAGTAAATATGACGTTTTTTTCTTTTCACCATGATGTCATGAATGATTATAGTGGTACAAAAACCCGGTGAGTGTTTTTTTTTTTTTTTTTTTCATTGTTTTGTTTTGTTTCTCTCCATAAAAAAGAACAAATTACCAAAAATAAGTAACTTCTTTTTTTTTTTCTCCAAAAAATCTTGACAATCGTTAAAGATAAATAGACCTGAATAGTTTTGCTTTATGTAAGACTGTAAACTTCAAAGAAAAATTTTATTTCTTTTGAGAAGTGTCAGCGAAGGGTGGAATCAATCGCTTCAGGTAAAATTAGCAAAAAGAAAAAAAAGACAAGACACTGTCCCTTGCCCTGCATTTCATTTTGATTTTCATTTTGTTTCGATGTTGAATTAATTTTTCTTTATAAAGCTTTCTTTAAAAAAAAAACAGGCCAGGAAAAGGAGCAGCGCCATCTAGAGGCCCTCCGTGGGAATTTTAAGGCTTGAGGATGAGTCTGATCCTGCGTCGTGAGAACCAGCAGTCTAATCTTTATCTAATCTTTATCTAATCTAACGCTCCTGATCCAGTTTTCTGTGTAAATCAGGAGCAGACCTCATGGATGAGGGTGTGGTGAGAGAAAGGGTTGCCAGGTCTGTGTAATTAAATCAGAAAATCATTTGGATTTTTTTCTCTTCACAATCAGGAAAAATCAAAAGCTTCACGAGGCTCCGCCCACATCACGACGCAAAAAGAGAAAGAGAGAGTAAAGTTAACATCTGGAGGTTTGCAGAGATTAATTTTCATGCACTAAAGGTCCAGAAATGAGACGTGTTCATTTTGATCTTCTGAAAATTAAATTCACTTGTTAAAATTTTTTATGTTAAAAAAATTTTACAAAACAGTGAGCTTCGATGCCTGGCTCCGAAACGCTGCATCACCATCACCGCCTCTTACAAAACCTATACGCATTCCAAAGTGTTTTATTCCTCTTACACCACAACAATTTGCTAACCATTAGAATTTTAATTTATTAAAGAACGTCCTCATCCTTTTTATCCATTTATAGCTACATTTAATGTTCGTGAAACAAGTTACTTACGTTATAGCAGCTATAAACAGTTGTTCCCTCAGCAGTGTCACCAGGACAAACCACAAAAAACATGCCGGAAAAATTACATCTTTACCTCTAGACTATTACGATGCGCTGACACTGGAGACTCCTTCCATAAATGTTAAATAAACAAAGTCTCCATACAGAAAGTGTCACGATATTGTTTCTTTAAAAGCCGTTTAATCCACTGTGCAAGTCCCTGTGAATGAGCGGTTACTATAGAAACGATAATCAACACCTTCTGACCAATCAGATTCAAGAATTGAACAGCACTGTGGTATAAATAGTTTGGAAAACACAGACCTGGCAACCCTAAAGGCTGGTGGTTCTCCAGGCTCAGGATGAAGCTCCTTTTCCTCTACGTTTATTTATTAAAATTTACACACAGAAACTTTAGATTTTTCAAACCCTTTCCCCCCCGACTGAAACCACGGCCTAATTTAATTCACTAACACATTTCACCACACGATGAACACAATATTAAAACCGGAGTGTTTCAGTAGGGACGGCTTTTCTCCCTGTGCCACAGAGATGCACTTTCTCTCTCTCTTTTTTTTTTCGTCCTCTCACTTTTCTTTTCTTATTTTGGTTTTGGATATGTGGAGGTGGGACAGCAAGTCAAAAGAGAGAGAGACAGAAAAAAAAGCCTCCATCGAATCAGGTCTGTTTGACTCGTTCTGATTCTGAGGATGCAACCTGGAAAGAAAAAAAAAATAAAGAAAAATAAAATAAACAAAAGTTAAAAGGAAAAGCATCTGATTACAAGAGGGACACCAAATGGAGAGGGAATCAATCAGCAACCAGAAAGCATCGTTCATCGGGGGGGGGGCTACATGATTCACATTCAAAATGACATTTAAATGACAGGAGGCGGGGCTTCCTGACAGCCGGGCTCTGCTGATTGGAGTGTTCCAGCATGATTGACAGCTGGACGTGCTTTCCTGGAATGATCGTGCATGTTTATGTCTATAAAAACGTCTCAGCTGAACACAAATGAGCGGCCAAGCGGTCCGGACCAGGCGATGCAGGTTTCACAACAGTCTCCTCTGTTTTACGTTTAATTTTTTTTTTAAAAATTAAAATGAAACCCATTTCACAGGAGAACAAAAAATCTTTCAGGATGTATTCACAGATCCCGAGCACATATGACGAAGTGTCAGTACTGTTCCCCATCCATCACATGGGACACTTTACTGCTACGTGAAAGATAGCTCTCGTTGGTGAGGGAACGTCGCTACAGGGTTTTTTTTTACCCGGCGGCACCTTGTAATGACATCACGGACATTCAGAGAGGGCGTGGCCTATCCAATGAGGCTCCAGTTCTGAAGGCTGGATGGAGCACCTGGGTGAAACATTAACAGTTAAATAGCACTACAGGCACATCAACATCCGTGTTCATGTCCACGTCCATAAACATCTCCAAACTTCTCCAACATCTCCAACAAAGTCAAATAATTTCTGCTGCAGTTCTGCTAAAACCTTCCAGCAATGGCTGTGCTGCAATGGCTGTGAGATAAAACGAGTAAAAACGGGAACTTCGTCGCTATCGAATCGAAGCTCACACGTCTCCAGCTAAAAAAAAAAAAAAAAAACCTTCAGTTTACCTCTATCTGAAGGTCATATAGTAGTCTCTAACGCCTTATAACTTTAAAACCCCTAAAATCTCTAAAACTACCCAAAGTCTCTGTTGTTGTTTTTTTTGTCTATTTTTCATTATTAAAGTTTTTTTTAAATCATATCTTTAGTTACAGAAGTTCGTCAGTCAGGCTTCGTCTTTCAGATTTAAACCCGTGAACAGAACAGCGGCGACGCTGAGGGAGGGTGAAGGGGAACGCTGCTAGATGGTGGATTTGGAGAAGGACACTCGGAGGTGGTGGTTCTCGCCCAGGTCGTAGTTGTGGAGGTCGATCAGGGCCTGGATGGCCTCCTCCACCGAGCCCAGCTGGATCAGCGCCATCTTACGGTCCTTCCTGTTGGAGGAGAGAGAGAACACTGTTAGAATGCAAACAGAGCGCAAAGAGAAAGAAGTGAGAACACACAGACAGTGCAAAGAGAATTCAAAGAATCCAGGGAGAACACAGAGAGAACATAGGGAGAGCGGAGAGAGAAAGCGCAGAGAGAGAACAGACAGAGAGAACTAAGAGAGAGCATGGAGAGAATGGAAAGAGAATGCAGGGAGAGAATGGTGAGAACATGAAAGAAGAGAGCACAGGGAGAACGGAGAGAGAGAGAGAAAGAGAGAGCACAGGGAGAATGGAGAGAGCACAGGGAGAATGGAGAGAGAGAGAGCGAGAGAGCACAGGGAGAACGGAGAGAGAGAGCGAGCACAGGGAGAACGGTGAGAGAGAGAGAGAGAGAGAGAGAGAGAGCACAGGGAGAACGGAGAGAGAGAGAGAGAGAGAGAGCACAGGGAGAACGGAGAGAGCACAGGGAGAACGGAGAGAGCACAGGGAGAACGGAGAGAGAGAGAGCGAGAGAGCACAGGGAGAACGGAGAGAGAGAGAGCGAGAGAGCACAGGGAGAACGGAGAGAGAGAGAGAGCACAGGGAGAATGGAGAGAGAGCGAGCACAGGGAGAATGGAGAGAGAGCGAGCACAGGGAGAATGGAGGAAGAGAGAGCGAGCACAGGGAGAACGGAGAGAGAGAGAGAGCGAGCACAGGGAGAACGGAGAGAGAGAGAGCGAGCAGAGGGAGAACGGAGAGAGAGAGAGCACAGGAAGAACGGAGAGAGAAAGAGCACAGGAAGAACGGAGAGAGAAAGAGCACAGGAAGAACGGAGAGAGAGAGAGAGAGCACAGGGAGAACGGAGAGAGAGAGAGAGAGAGCACAGGGAGAACGGAGAGAGAGGGAGAGAGAGAGAGAGAGCACAGGGAGCAAACGCACCATACCTACAGAATCAGAACGAGTGTCCAAGAGGAATTTACACATTTAAACTTCACTCTGTAGAGTTCAAAAGAGTGGTAAAGAAAACGTACTGGAAAAATTTGAACGCTTTAACGGTGTATCCTGAACTGGAGAACAGGTCCTTCAGCATGTCGTCCGCAATAGACGGTCTGGAAAAATAAAAAAAGAGAAAAATGTTTAGGGAATATTCACAGCTGAATATAGCTGTTTTAAATACGGTGTTCCTTCTGGTATTTTTCTATTAAATTACTGTTTATTATAAAATCTGTGATACAGGAGTGTGTGTCTGAGTATATACATTATATTTTCATACTTTTCTTGCACTTTTGGGCACAAAACATTTATTTTTCCCTTATTTTACACCACAATTTTATGAATAACACAACAGTCTTTGCTATTAAATGACATTACTGCACTTATAAACACATCAAATAAACATTACCTAGCAAATGTGACGCAGGTCAATTAATAAAAACAATAAAATCAATGTATACTATATTAGGATCAAGTCTCTGATATAAGCAAACAAACAAAAACAAAAGGTATGTGAATGATCCTAAAACTAAATTTGTTTTTCTCAGGAAGTTAGGAGACAGCTAACATTTTACCTGCTGCATGAGCTGCAACTCAGCTCAAATTTAGATATGTAGATTTAGATATTTTGGCATAGTTATTCGTCTAACACCCCAGAGTTTCATTCTTCACTGAGTTTACTTAGAAAAGTTTTTATAAATAAATAAAAATGAATGAATCAAAACAAGCCTCGGGTTTTCATCACGTCTTCTATTAGAGAATGGTTACAGAAGCACTGACCAATTCACGAACTTACAGCTCCAGGTCATGATGGATTTCCTTGTTAGATCATTTTTACACAGGTAGGTGTGTGTGTGTGTGTCTGTGTGTGTGTGTGTGTGTGTGTGAGAGAGTGAGAGAGAGAGAGTATATGTGTGTGATTGTCACTAACGGGATGTTGGAGAGGTGCAGCGTGGCTGATGGAGGGAAGATGTTCTGGAAATTTTTGGAGCCAGGTTTCTTGAAGCGATGCAGCGGGCTGCCGCTGAAGTCTTTGGTCAGGCCCTGATCCTCCTGACCCTCTCGAGGAAGCTGCACCGTCTGGTGTTTCGAGATGGTGACGCGCATCACCCTGCCATACAGACGCTGACCGTTCAGGTGACTCATCGCTGCTCAAAAACATAAAAGAGTCAAAGAGTCAAAAACCGAGCTGAGAGAATCAAATGTGTTTATTCTTCTAGAGTATTATTATTATTATTATTATTATTATTATTAATACGATATTAATCATCACGCTGACTCCATCATCAACCTGTACATCAAACACACACACCGAGCTGGGCCTGTGTCGCATCCGCCATCTGCACCAACGCGTTCTCTTTCTTATTGAACAGAATCTTAACTCTGTGAACATCTCCATACACTCCTGCACACACGAGAGATAAGATTTTATATTAACATACATTCTCAACACACACACACACACACACACACACTGTATTATATACACAATACAGAAAAACAGCAAAACAGCATTAAATCACACGTGCAGGACAAATCAAACAGAGAAAGAAAATTCAGGGGTTAAACTGGACGGTACTCGGCCTCCTTTTATTTACGTACTGTACATGTCAAATAGAGCTGAGCTTCGGTACAGCAATTAGACTGAACTGCTGATTACAGCATTACATTACGGTGATAATAATGTAATACAGTTTCACGCTGATTTATAGAGGAATGAAACAGAAAATATTTTAATACAAGTTTGATGTCAAACCTGATGAACAAGGAAAACTGAAAACTGAAAATCTGGCCATCCAGCTGTACTGAGGCATTAGAACAGAAAAACTAGTTTTAAACACATTTCAGTTTTAGCAGTGTTGAGGAATTTATACATTAATATACAGTAAACTGAACTGTACAATTTAAAAACAGACCCACTGCTCATAACTATAACACTCTCCTATTAAATCTACATTAATAATATGGTTTGTGATAAATAACTAAGTAAAAATAATAAAGTTTTGTTAAGTATTGAGAGCTAGCTGTTTGTTTTGCTAACTCACTGTCGCTAAATGACTCATTTACATTTACTTCACTAATAGTGTCTGTAACTTCACCAACTGATCTAATCACATTTTTCATGATTTTATAATGTTCAGACTTCATATAATTAACACAGAAACAGAACACTGCTCTTCTCACTCACTAAATCCTAAATTATCTCCTGGAAAAAAATTCCCACTAGCCTGAGATAGATGCTAATTAGCAGAAAAAGATGCTAAGATATTGCTACGATGCTAAACTTCTCCATGGATGATCATTTCTCCATCACATAGAGATAAACTATTAATATGCAGATTAATTTGTGGTGCAGTAAAAGTTCAGAGAGGAAAATATATGGACTTTTCATGATTTAATGCAGAAAACTACTGGGTTTGTCAAGGACAGCTAGCGCTAGCGTTAGCGCTAGCATTAAGGCTAGCATTAGCCTTATCAGCTGGAGGGCCTTAGTGTCCCCCATTTTATTCTAATTATTTTTCAGTTACAGGATTTTCTAAATTATTTGTATTTACATTATGCCCACATTTGTGCTTTAGCCTATTACACATTATTTTTACATTCATTTTAGTTGAATTTAATTACTACACTTTAATTTTATGTTTATATATTTTTATTATACTGTTATTATTTCTTGCATTATTACTGCCTATTTTATTTCTGACAACATTTTGCTTCTTTGTATCTCAGCGTTTATTTTATTTATTTTTTAATTCACATTGTATTAAAAAAAAAAAAGTTTATTACCATATTATATTGTAATTTTGTTTGATGGGAAAAGAGATATTGCCAGACATTTTCTGCATGTTAATACACTCCTGAGAGCGTTTGTACACCCGACACACACAAGCTCATGCGTCTCAACTGCTTTATTGCACTTGAAGGAGTCGCGAACAACGAGGAACATTTTCGGGCTAATCATTCAGACGATCTGGCTAACCCACCCGGTGATATTTATTAAAGTCTGAGGACAATAAACGCGCATGTGTGTGTGTGTGTTTTCATATGATGGACGGTGCCATTCTGTATCTGTAAACAATCATGCAGCAGCGTTGGTGAGGAAATGGCTTCTCCATCTCCTCGACCAGTGCTGCCTTCATAAAAACAACCTTCAACAAATCTGATTTAGGCGAGTAATAAAATTGTTCTTACCGAATAAGATGAACAGTCCGTGTGGTGATATACTCTACAGAAAAAGACAGAATTACAGTTAGACGAGTTTAAGCAGCAGCATGCAGACTTTGTAAAATTAAAGATTTACAAACCTTATTTCATTAATATTTCATTGATATGCATGTTAATGCACCTGTTATCCTCTGCAGTCTCTTACAGGTAAAATTCTAAAAAGTTTAAATGTTAATAATGCGATACGCAATGCATGATATGTATCACAAGATTCGGATTTGCTAAAATAAAAGTAGGAACATGTAAAATTTTTACGTATGTAATGTTACTGAGCTACTGTTACCACCCTGAAGTTGATTATTTTCCTATAACAGCACTTCCCCATGTGTTCTATTCCTCTTACACCACAGCAATTTCTTAATTTAATTATAAAATCACACTTTTTATCCATTTATATTTACATTTAATGTCCGGAAAACAAGTTAGTTCCTGTTCTCACTTACGTTATAGCAGCTATAAACAGTCGCTCCCTCACCAACCTCTCTTTATTCTCTCTCTCGAAGTTAATAAGTTAATTACCGCAAAGTGTAAACTCCTCTCTCCTGAGGATTTCGGAAAACTTTCAACTTAAAATTACAGCTTTACCTCTCACTGTTAAACTGCTGACACTGGAGACTCCTTACATAAATGTTAAACGAATGTGTCTTTACCCTGGAGAAATCTTATATCATCTTATATTATACAATATCAACAATTTTAAAAGGAGCACATTAATTAATATTAAGCTGTGATTTGCAGCTGCATTACTGTCAGAGCTGCTGTTAATTAATCAGCACCTTCTGACCAATCAGAATCCAGAATTCAACAGAGCTGTGGTGTAAAGTGACAATCTTAAAGATGCTTTCCGTTGACAAGGTGAATATTTGTAAAAAAAAAAATATATATATATATTTTCTGGATGCAATTAAACGATTTTAATAAGAAACAGAGACAGTGAGAGGTTCATGTGGGGTGTAAAGGGAAAACGGATGGTCGGATTAGGGGCGGATTGGGGGCGGAGTCACTCACATCAGGGTTGAGGTTGGAGACGAGGAGAACGGAGTGGAGGGCGGTGGGGGGCATGCCGTGGATGGCCATCCGTCCAGCTACAGCTGACGTGGGGATGGTGAGGGGTCCGAGAGCGCCGGGCATCGCCTGCATGGAGAGACCTGAGAGACGGACACGCCCATCACAACACCACCACAACACGGCGTTAGAGACAGGAAAGAAAATAATGTCCGAAAAACAATTCCCATCTTCAGTTTGGGTCTAAAATGAAGCTCCGATGTTTCTTCTGGATGATGACTTATGATCAGATGTGTCATGGCTCGGGTTACACACAGTGAAAATTATTAATAAACAATGAAGAGGAGGAGGAGGAAAAAGAGGAAGAGGAGGAAAAAGAGGAAGAGGAGGAAGTCTCTGTGGACCCACTGCCATTTTCTAAATAATGACACAAATACATTATCTTAAAAAAAAAAAAAAAAAAGTCACACCAAATATTTATTACTGTTTTAGGGGCGAGTCCAGTATTCATAACGCATTCATTACGTGCTTGAACTGTGAGTCCGCCTTTAGAAAAATAAATAATTTTACACATTTCTAATTTTCAGCTCAATAATTCCTTAGATTCTTTAGTAAATGCAGTTTTGTGAAAAGTTTTTAAGCGGAAACTCTTAGTTAGGAACTTGAGTAAAACTTCTTATGAACCAAGTATTCACAATGCATTATAAACACATTAATAACGTGTTATACAACATAATATAATGTTTTATAATGTCTAGCATAAGCCTGTGGTTATAACTGCATGCTTTACAGTTCATAAAGTGTTAGTATGCATTATAATATCTGGTCATAATTACAATAATAGCAATGTTACAATGCCATACAACACACGGGGTATAAAACATTACAATATCGGCTCATAAGAACACAGTGATAGCAGTGAGATGATGAAATGTTATAAGGTTATAATGCATTATAACACAGGCTCTGGTACAGTATCTGAACTGCATATAATACTAGAGCCTGTATTATAATGTGTTACTTAATTCATTATGTACCTGGACTTTATAAAGCAGTACACTAATGCTTTTTTAAAGCATTATAAGATGTCGTGTTATGCTGTATAACACATTATAAATGCATTTATAATGCATTATGCATAGTGGATTCATATAAAGGGTGATTACACTTCTAAGCTAAGAGTTTCTTCTTGAAAAAAAAAAAAAAAGATATTTATTAAAGATTCAGAGGAACTATTGAACTGGCAGTAATGTGTGAAAATAAGTCTTGTTGTTTAAGGAGATATACAAGCAAATTACAAATATAACAAAATATCAACAATTATTATAAATGAATCATTTAACTGAACGAACTCGAATGGAGTCATTTAAGATTTAAGACGTGATCTGTGAGAAACACAGCCCTGGATTTATACACAAAGTTATAAACAAAGACACAAAGTTCAACACTGAGCTGTTCAGGATTATCGCTTTATTTGTAATCAATAACCAATTCTATACAGCAAACGATTCACGCTCGCGCTGCTGAACCCTGATTTAGAGCCTGGAGCAATCGTTACACACAACCGCAGACTTAATCTGAGGACGTGTTCATGCCGGTGGCTCTGAGCATTAGCTCTGTACCTCCATATCCAATCATTTAGTCCGAACAGAAGCGTGAGATCTGCGACATAAACTTTATTACGTGGATTAGGGTGGAGTTTTTGTGAGAAAATAAAAGAAAGAGAAAGAGAAAGAGAGAGAGATTGTGTGTGTGTGTGTGTGTGTGTGTGTGTGTGTGTGTGTGTGTGTGTGTTTTACCTGCAGCCTGAGGAAAACCAACAGGAGCGAAACCAGCCGCTCCAGCATAGGGTGAAGAGATGATCCCAGGAGCCCCTATACAACACACACACACACACACACACACACACACACACACACACACACACACACACACACACACACACACACACGCACACACGGTCACCAACAGACTGCACTTTCATAACATCAAGTCAAACTGAAAATGTAATAACATAGTCAATGCTTTCAAATTTCCATCTCAGGTCCTCTTTTAAAACAAAACAGAAAATGATTCCTGTTTTTCTTTCTTTTTTTTTTCACTTTTAATTTTAACTTCTTTTATTTGCTGATTAAACAACTAAGTGATTTAAAAAAAAAAACATGAAACCTACAAAGTGCTAATTTATATAGAATACAAAATTAATTGTGACTTGTTTATTTTTTTTATTTAATTTAAAAAGAAAAAAAAGAAACTCGATCCTGTTACAAATGGAAAAGCTTGTAATTATTTTTTTCCCCTGGGAACTGGGAATGTTTACATATAAACATGAATTTTTGTGTTAGTGTTGATTTTATTATATTTATACTTAATACTTTATAATTTAATTAATTTATTATATTTGCAACGTGCGTTAATTGTCTGAAAGCTGCAGGTTTAGTCGTGTCTTTAGCTAAGAATTTTTTTCCTGCATTTTTTTTTTAAATGCTTCAGTTAAAAATTAGCTTTAACCGAGTATCGATAGTTTCAGTATCTGTATCAGAAAAGAAAAAGTTTTCTTTTAAACTTTTAAAGAGTTTTAATTTAAGACTAGAACTGAAAAGTGCAGTGTTATTTTGGAAAAGAACGTTTGTGATTTATACCTTTAATTTCTCCATTAAATGAATTTTTCCTCCGAACGCTTTTAACAGAGAAATTGGATTATATACCCATTTATTTATTTATTTATTTTCTAAAATAAATAAACTTTTGTCTGGGAAAAAAAACTGATCACATCTGAATATATAAAATGTTGAGTGCAAAAGTTTGTCCCCCCCTTAAAGCAAAAACAAAATAACAAAATGTAACTTAGAGCAACAAGACAATTAGTGCCTTACATTTTTTAAAGATCAGTTCAAGCGTTATTTATATATATAAATTATTATTATTATTATTATTATTATTATTATTATTATTATTATTATTATTATTTCTACTACTACTACAAGGGTGAGTGAAATGAAAACATAAATTAGAGTTAAATGAAGGAACAGAGATTAAAAATGATCCACTTTTGTGACATGTATTCACAACAAACAATGCAAATGAAAAAAACCTGAGCTTTTCATTTGCCTCACCTTCATATATTTTATATACACACAATATATATATTCTATATTCTATATTTTATATTACTTCTATATATAATATTATCAGGTGTAATATTCAGCGTTCGTTCATTTAGTAAATAAAACTGTTCTGGATGTGACGTGTGAAATAATTTATATATTTCAGACTGCGATCGCTTTCCCTGTGCTCAAATATTTCCCCATGGAATTAGCGTCCTACACAACTAGGGGATTTTTTATTTATTTTTTTAATTATTGTTATAACGTGGTGTTTCAGGATGAAATGTTTATCGAGACGCTGCACCAGGCTGGAAAATGGCAGCTCGCTAATAAAAATCACAATCTCTACATGTTTTACTGCGACTCGACGGCACAGAGCTCACAGAGAGTCCCGAGTACACGCAGGGCCGATTAATCAGGCCAGATTTATACGCTGGGCACACACACACACACACACACACAGATTCATCAGTTTCAGAAGGCAGTGGGTGAGAAAGAACATTTCCATCATCGCTGCCAGATGGAGAAGGAATCAGAGCAGCAGAGTAAAACTCGAAGACACAAATCACTGCTAGAACTGTTCCCGAGTGAGAACCTTATCATTCCTGACGGAAATCTAGAACCCCGAGGTTTCACATTCATTTAAAATGTAAGCAGTACGGCTGATCATGTGATTCAGTCACATCAGAGAGTCATTAGGAAGCCTTTCAGGAGAACAGTTCATGAAGTTCAGTGTGAATGCGATCCACAGCACACATTATAACGTGTCTCTTTACCTGTAAATTACTGGGACGCTCATGTGTGAACAGAAGCTGAGGTGTTAGCGGGGAAGAGGGAAGAGGATGACATCTACTGTTCATGATTATTTATCCTACACCACACTGAGCTGTGCTTTTAACACTGCTGAGCTACAACATTAACACAGTGAAGAGACACCAGGAGCAAAATAAGGAGCTTAAAGACGAAGAAGACGAAGAAGAAGAAGAAGAAGAAGAAGAAGAAGAAAGAGGAGCAGAGCAGCATAAAAAAAAGAAGAAAGAGGAGCAGCAGCAGAAGAAGAAGAAGAAGAAGGGGAAGGAGAGGAGAAGCAGAAGATAGAGAAGAAGATCAACAGGAGTAGCAGAAGAAAAAGAAAAGGAAAAAGAGATGAAGCAGAAGTAGAAGAAGGTGAAGAAGAAGGAGGAGAAGGAGGAGAGGAGAAAAGAAAAGAAAAAGAAGAGAAGTAGAGTTATATAATATTACAATAAATATTAAATATAATTTATTAGTTTAAACATAATTATATAAAACTGCAAAGGCTGTGTGTGTGTGATTATGTCTGTGTGTGTGTGAGTGAGTCTTTGTGTGAGTGAGTCTGTGTGTGTGTGTGTGTGTGTGTGTGTGAGTGTGTGTGTTACCGAAGGCTGCAGTCATGGTGGGCTCCAGCGTGGGTTGTCCGTCTCCTGAAGGCAGGTCGAGTCGTGTGAAGTCTCGGCTCTTGTCGTTGTTGTATTTGACGTTGAGGCTGGTGAGTTTGGAGAACTCGATGCGCAGCGTGCAGCAGGCGTTATAAATATTCTGTCCATCTAAAGTCTGACACACAAAGTCCACAGAACACAAATTAATTAAAGTCTTCAGGTAAAGGTGTAGAAATGAAGCTGTAACTGGAGGGAACGCGCTCACAGATGGAGCTAAAAACACCACCACGAGGTCAGATTACACCACAGTAAACACTTTAAAGTACTTAAATATTTACAGTCATTTAGTAAAATTAATTTCTGCTTCTTTAAGACGTTTAAGAGAAATAAAATGCAGTAAACGAGGGATAATGAAAGACTTTGTCCTCAAATTGATTATAAACAACGAATAATTTCAGTGACTGATTTATACATTTTTATATCTTTCATGGAGAATGTAGAAATTTAAAACTTAGTTTAGAGAAGAAGAACGGTGAAGCTTGTGATATCCAATTAATAAAAACTTTTTAGTTACACTGGAGAGGTTTTAGTCCAAACATTTTAGAGTTAGAGCCTAGAGTTATTAGTTTAAGTCTAGATATTTTTAAATTTTAGTCTAGACATTTTAGAGAGAATCTGATTGGACGAGCGTCGTTGCGAGAGCGCTGATATTCAGTGTACCAGTGTCTGTGTGTTACCGTGGCAACACGCAACACTCTATCCAGCTTTGGCTTCTTTCGAACTATTTACAAAATTTAAAAAAATATTTGTCCACATTGTGTCTGAAATATTTCTGGTTTATAAAACTGATGTACAAAAGCAACATCACAGTCGCAGTCATTCTGAATAACGGCGTTCTGGCGCTTACGATATTGTTTGCTTATGTTTTATGGTTAATGAACTTAATCAACTAACTGTTAAGAATATTTCAAAAATAAACAATTAATTTCATATTACAGTGTATTAGAAAAATTTGAATAATAATTCATGTAAGAAATGGACCATGTTTGATTAAAAAATTTTAAAAGTTACCTTTTACAATCGGTTGTCATGTATAACTGACATTTTCCGAGGTCAAAGGTCAAACGATGTATGTTACAAACAAACTTAGGAACCTGTTTTGTGGATTCAGTAGAAAATTCGAAAACACATCAGTTCACTTGACGTTGATATTTTTTAATAACACAGTCGAGTTTAACAGCTGACCTGAGACTTTTATACTGCAGACTACCGGTGCAGGGAAAGGAGCTTAAATTCTTATCTGTAATAACCTCTCTCTCTCTCTCTCTCTCTCTCTCTCTCTCTCTCTCTCTCTCTCTCACACACACACACACACACACACACACCACTGATACAGAGGGAGAAATTAGGATAAAAATGAGGTTAATGTTGTGTTTCTGCGCTGTGTGTATTTAATGTCCCGTGTTCTTCAGCTGCCCAAATTTCCTCTTCAAGATCAATAAAGTGAATCTATCTGTGAAAATGAGAAACTAACCGTGTGTGTGTGTGTGTGTGTGTGTGTGTGTGTGTGTGTGTGTGTGTGTGCGTGTGCGTGTGCGTGTGTGGGACATTAACGTGTTAAACACCCGCTGGCTTTACTGATATTAAACTCTGAATGCAGTGTTAATAAA
Source organism: Pangasius djambal (assembly GCA_022985145.1). NCBI lineage: Eukaryota > Metazoa > Chordata > Actinopteri > Siluriformes > Pangasiidae > Pangasius > Pangasius djambal. The sequence continues at coordinate 22,990,578 of CM040991.1, forward strand.
ACACACAGAGGTGACAGCGGGGATATTTACTTTTCCTCTCTGGCCGTTAGAGCTGATAGTGTCGGTACCTGCCCACTGCTTCATTAAACCTGAAGATCACCATTTACATCCTGCTGATAAAAATCTCCACAGTGCTTCCAGACCACAAAAAAAACATCACTCTGGATCTGTCATAATCATTACACAATCACTTAATCATAAAGATCTCATCACTCGTGCTAATTATCACCTTCATTCCATAACGAGGCGTTTCTGTTTTCTTCCTGTAACGTCGTACTGTAAACATCTGTTTCACGCTTTATTTCTAACTATTTATTCGCGTTAAGCCGCTTCTAGACCGTGTGATTTCAGCCGGGTTTCACGATTATCCCTCGTCAAGCTGCATCACATGATAATAAACAAACTCTGGGCTGAAATTTATAACGATCCTCTAACGATTAAAGAAAACAACTACGTTCTGCTCACGCCATCAAACAGCGTGATCCAGAAATCAGCTCACGCGGAGTGTTTTTAGAGTCTTAGTCTAAAGTTTTGCAATTTTAGTCTAAATTATTTAGTTTTAGTCTAAAATATTTACAGTTTTTGTCTAGAATTTTAGTCTAGAGTTTCTAGAGTATAGAGTCTAGAGTATTTACAGTTTTAGTCTAGAGTGTTTAAATATTTTAATCTAAAGATTTTAGAGTTTGGAGGTTTTAGAGTTTTACTATAGAGCATTTACAGTTTTAATCTAAAGGTTTTAGAGTTTTACTCTAGAGTATTTACAGTTTTAATCTAAAGTTCTTACAGGTTCAGACTAGTTTTTAAAGTTTTAGTCTAGAATTTTAAGTATAAAAGTCTTTATAGCTTTAGTTTATTTACAGCTTTAGTCTAGAATTTTTGAATTTTAGCCGAGTGTTTTTAGAGTTTAGACTAAATGTATAAAAACGCTAGAGTTAGATGCAGACGGTAATCAGAAATTCCTCACACTGACAGAACTTCGTCGGCCGTCTTTGTTCGCAGCGACACTTAAATCAGCCCCATCATGCATCCTGAGATCACTGCTCTCTGCTCTCGACTAACGAACTCAGCAACATCAGGCCGATAATCTTACAGTTTAAAGTTGAGTAGAGTCGTAACTTTGTTAGAGATTTAGTTTATTATTTAACGTAAAAAAAATGTGCATTATTTATTTAAATAGTTAACACACTGTTTACGGTCCAGTCACCTCTCTGTGCTTTCAGGAACAAGGCTGTGTTATAAATTTAAGTTATTATCTGTGTCATGTCTTCTCCTTGTGTGTGTGTGTGTGTGTGTGTGTGTGTGTGTGTGTGTGATTACACTTGTTATGCTCCTGTTTTTAAACTGACAAAGTCAACAGAAAAGAAAAAAGAATCATTACACACCATTAATCATCAGGTGAAACTACAGAATCATGACAGGTTCGCTCGCTCGATTTTACGTTTACAGGAACCATGAGAAGATCTCAAACCGAGTGGATTTCAAAAACAGAAGTTCACTCCTCCCTCCATCGTAAATCCTGAAAACGGGAGGAAGCTGGAGATGTTTAACCTGACTGTGGCCTCTCTCACAGGACGAACATGTCAGAGGGTCAGATTTAGGTTTAAAAAAAATTTAAAAAATTTAAAAAATCTAAAAACCACAGTTTAGCAGTGTGGAGTAAGAGGGAGAGGAAGAGGGGAGGAAGAATCTACACCTGTGATTTGCAGCTGCGCTACTGACAGAGCTGCTGTTATAGAAAATTAATCAACATCTTCTGACCAATCACAATCCAGAATTCATGCATAAAGTGCTGTATACAGTGTATACATACAGAGAGACAGAGGGAAGTGAGTGATGTGGAAAAACTCTTCCTTTTCTCCGATTTAGTTGCTGTAGCATTTTGTTTTTCTTCTCTTTACTTCCCGTCTCTCCCTGGTAATTTAGGAAGAGGAGGATTTTAGAGCGCCGCCTCCTCCAGCAACACGAACAAACGTCTCCTTTGTGCAGCGAGGCAATGCGACATGGCAGCAGCACAATAGATAACACCCGCAGACCAGGGGAGTAATTACGTACACGCCGCCTTTTTTTCATCCTCTCGCAGCTTCAATGGCGTTCATTAGATATCCTTGGCTCTGACAAATTAATCACCGGGGTGAGGGATTCGTGCAGGACGGGTCTCATTTGGAGGAGGAGGAGGAGGAGGAGGAACGTACAGATGTCGAGGGCTGACGGATTTTCAGGTCCAGGACAGATCACCCTACAAACCCGTGCTGAAGCCACAGTGATGGATGATGACACTCAGATTAAAGACAGGGCAGGCAGATGAACCACAGAGGCCCAGAGTGAGGAATGACCACAGCAGATAAACCCACAGAAAAAAAACCCAACAAAAACGGTCCAGATGTTTCTCTTTCATCCAGACACATGCACAGCTCCTGCAATCAGTCAATACAGCGGCAAGAAAATAAATAAAAAAAACCCTTTCAGGACTGACCAGTTTGGCGTGATGTGCGTTTATGGGATCTGCGTATTGTAGCAAAGCCTGGAACTGGTTATTCTTTGTGAACGTGATGATCTTCAGGACTGTTCCAAACTTAGAGAAGATCTACAGCAGGATGAAAGAGAAAAGCAAGACAAAAAACAGTTATTTATTAAACTAAAAAAAAAAAAAA
>CM040991.1:23020621-23035858 GCA_022985145.1 Pangasius djambal
TTATGGGCAACAGTAGTGACAGAGAGGGGGATTATGGGTAACGGTAGTGACAGACACACTGATGCAGGAAGCTGTGGTACAACGAGCTCCCCCTGGCCTGGAGCAGGTAGAACATTCCAGTGACGGAGCTCACCCTGAGGCAAATACCTGATTATACAGCGATGCAAATAGTTTGCTGAGTAAAAGGGAAAACGGCATTGATGGCAGAAAGAGTCGGAGAACGTCTGCACTTCACGTTCTTCAAAGCTAAACTATGTAAGGGATAAACAGAATGAGAGAAACGTTAGTGCAGTAATAGCCTGGTCTAATCCAGGTCACCACACTGCTCTGGTTCCTCAGAGATGAAAAGCGAGGAGCTTATTAAAACCGACGCTCCATGGTACAGTAGAACAATGACACTCGCGGCCAAAACGAGGACAGCGAGGAAACGAGCCAGCGAAGGAGCGAATGCCAAGATCGAGCCATCACCCATGAGCAGTCAAAACACGACAGGAGGAGAGGCTCAGGAGCCACACACACACACACACACACACACACACAGAGCTTTGGCCTTGGCCTCACAACACAATCGAAGAAGCTTTGTTGTGACTTCTTTACTGGAAATCTGAAGCACAAGGACATCAATATGTTCTCAGAAACAATAAAGAGTTCACGGCAAAGAACTGGGTCCAGAAAAACTTGTAATAGTGCAGCAAAATCCGTGGACGAGAAAGCAGAGATCTCTTAATTAATCAGCTCACTGAGTACTAGCGACACACAATAATAAAACAGCATCGGTCACACAGTTAGCAACAGCTAGCAACATTAGCTTCCTAAACACGGCACTGCGCTAATTTTGGTGTCTTAACAGATACTTATGTGATAGCTAATATTACATTCAGTAAACCAGCAGACAATTTCGCTAGCAAGGTAACTAACATTTAGCTAACGATTACGTAAACAAACATTTAAGAATGCTAAAAAACTGGGCAAAGCTGATGTGGGTGTGTTTTTTCTTCCTCCTGGCTGGGTTTTTTTTTGTCCAGTGCACTCAAACATCGGAAGATATTTATCTCTAATTAAAATATTTAGTCCAAGACAAAAGCGCAAACTGGTCTTAAACCTGAGACAGTGTGAAGTAAATTTTTAATCCCAGGAGCTGAAGCGTGTGTTAAAGGCTGGGTGTAACGGGAGAAGCCGATCAGCCGAGCGCTAATGTTTCACTCGCTAACAAAGTGTGTGTGCCATGTGTTTGGGCCGTGCCAGGACGAGGAACGAGGAGTGTGTGTGTGTGTGGAAAGTGGAGTGTGTGTGAGTGTTTGGTGGGGTCTTGAAATCCAGCCCCTGTAATTTCCAGCAAAACAACACTGACCACATACACAAGCTTCTCTTCAGGATCAGACTGAAGTTCCGAGTACGAGTTTTTCCTCCAGGATGATTGTTGCTCAGTGTGAGGAGGAAACACCAGGCGAGTCCTCTTCACAGCACCGAGTCAGCCTCACAACCGAGTCAGCCTCACAACCGAGTCAGCCTCAGCACTGAGTCAGCCTCACAACCGAGTCAGCTTCAGCACTGAGTCAGTCTCACAACCAAGTCAGCTTCAGCACTGAGTCAGCCTCACAACCAAGTCAGCTTCAGCACTGAGTCAGCCTCACAACCAAGTCAGCCTCAGCACTGAGTCAGCCTCACAACCAAGTCAGCTTCAGCACTGAGTCAGTCTCACAACCAAGTCAGCTTCAGCACTGAGTCAGCCTCACAACCGAGTCATGTAATTAAAAACCCTGCAACTAAATTCGTACTTGACTGAAGTGGAGAAGGTGGAAGTGTCTTTCAGGAAAGTCATGATGCTCAAAAGACAAACAGAAATTCATTATTTTAGATCAGACACATGAATATTTATGAGCGAATAATTATTAATTCATCACCAGGCAGATTCCAAAAACATTCAGCCAAAGAAACTGCAATATAATATTTTTCATCCAAATTACCAAAAAAGCTGTTTAATAAAATGCGTCACTGTTGCATGCAGTATAAACGTATACACACACACGCACACACGCACACGCACACGCACACGCACACACACACATACATAAATAAATGAAAATAAATTATTCTTATTATTATTCTTCGTTAATCTTCGCTAAACTTTTTACATAGCGGGTCTTGATGCCCAGTTTTTTTTAGTCTTTTATAACAGACTGCTCGCAAAAACAGCGGCATCCAGCTGATAGATTATTTATTCAGAAATGATTTACAGTAGAAATTTCAATTGTTGTTTTCTTAATGAAGAAAGAAAGAAAGAAAGAAAGAAAGAGAGAAAAAGAGAAAGAGAAAGAGAAAGAGAGCTTACATGATGCTCCAAATTATAATTTGGTGAAAACAAAGAAGCTACAGATGAAAAGAGAAGTTGAGCATTTTGGGAACTGATGTTTCCTTTCCTTAGATTTAAGTGAGCAGTGCCACAAACACACAAACAAACAAACACACACACACACACACACACACACACACACACACACACGAGTGTGATTAATGAATGACAGGAAAAGGAGCACAAGCAGAGCTCAGACCCGACCCTCGGGCTACACAGCTCAGAATTCCTCTCCAGACTTCCGGCTGTAAACGAGGTTTCGGGAGCCGCAGCTCGTCACCTGAACCTCTGCAGAACTTTACTTACGTTCCAGTTTGAACGTCACGTCCATCAGCGAGAAGAAAAACCCTTCCCTGAAGCGTCAGGTAGCACGACGAGCTAACAACACTGCTTCTGCTGCTTCTCATAAGAACGAGAAGAAAATACTGAAAAAAACACGCAGGGAGACAATCCTCACCGAGAAATCCAACGAAACTTCTCCTAAACTCACTCTGTTCCCCAATCTCACACATCTCAAACCTCAAAACATCAGAGAGAGAGAGAGAGAGAGAGAGAGAGAGAGAGAGAGAGACAGAGAGAGAGACAGAGAGAGAGACAGAGGGAGAGAGAGCAAGCGAGAGAGAGAGCGAGAGAGAGCGCAAGAGAGAGAGAGAGAGAGAGAGACAGAGGGAGAGAGAGAGCGCAAGAGAGAGCGAGAGAGAGAGAGACAGAGGGAGAGAGACAGAGGGAGAGAGACAGAGCGTGAGAGAGAGAGACAGAAAGAGAGAGCAAGCGAGACAGAAAGAGAGAGAGAGCAAGCAAGAGACAGACAGAAAGAGCGAGACAGACAGAGAGAGAGAGAGAGAGAGCGCGAGCAAGCGAGAGAGAGAGAGAGAGAGAGAGAACACAGAAACGAGTGAAGCTCCGTCTGAACTCTCTTTACTCTTTATTGATTTTTTGCTTGTACCATTTTATCATCTTTTTTTTCTTGTTCACTTTTTCTTTTCCTTCATTACTCCCATCCTTTATTCTTCCTTCCTCACTTCCTCACAAAAGAAAATCTTTTTTCCTTACTTCCTTTCTCTCATTTTTCATACATTCTTTTTTCTTCCTTCCTTCCATTCTGTCTTCTTTTCCCCTCATTTTCTTTTTTCTTCCTTCCTTCTTTTTCCCTCTTTCTCTACTTGTTCCTTCCACCCTTTTTCCTTCCTTTTATTGTTATTTTTTTCCTTCCTTTCTTTTGTCCTCCTTCTGTTCTATTATCTTACTTCTTTTTTCCATCATCCCTTTAATTCTTTTCCTTCCATTTTCCTTCTTCTTCCTGTTTTCTTTCTTTTCATTTCTCGTTCGTGACTTCATTTCCTCTTAATTCTTTTCCATCTTTTTTTTCTTTCTTTCCTTCCGCCATTTTGCCAACACAACAAAACAGGAAGTCTTTTTCCCCCCCTTTATCCTTCTCCTTTCTTTCCTTCTTTTCGTTCTTACTTTCTATCTTCCTCCTCTTCCCTCCATCCTTAGGAACAACAGTAAGAATGAGCTGAAGTATATCTGTGTAACTCAGTAAACCAGTAATGTTTTGAGCTGAAACTTACAGGGACGATGTAGAGTTGTATTTTAAATCCCAAAACCCACCCACCCCGTCAAATGTTGGTGTCAAAATTATTGGCACCCCTAGAGTTAATAAAAGGCTACCTCTGGGCGGAATAACAGCGCTGAGTCACTTCCGGTGATTTTTTAAACAAGGTTGTAGTGAGCCTCTCCTCCACGCACAACATTTAAAACTCTTCTCTTTGGCAAACGTGTAACAGTTTCAGACGTTTAAAACTTTTATTGCAGCATTAATTGTGCTTAATGGTATTTTTACAGCTTATGTATGAGTATAGTCATTACTCGACTCCTGCAGGGCCACAGTCTGTCCGCTTTACCGTCACCTCGTGTTTACTCATTTCTACTGGACCCCGAGCATTTGTTTGTGTTTATTTATTGATATTTTTCCAGAGGTGTCCAATGTTTTGCCTCATATAAGAGTGATTTTTTTTTTTTTTTTTTTGAGGAAATGCTAAATAGTTTTTGAGTAAGGGCGTGCAAATTTATTTATTTTTTAATCCAATCATCTTTACCTGTTCTAATGAAGGATGCAAATAATTATGGAATTAAGTCTAAATCTAACTGACTGAATTCATGTCAAATGCCCACCTCATGCCACGCTGCTGAACCTCAGAGGAGTGAAGAGTGCAGAATGTCCAGCGGATAAATGAGGAAAAAACAGAGTTGAAAGAGATTTTCAGGAAAGTGGAAAGAATGAGTCACCGAGACACATTCCACATTCTCTCCCTCTCTCTCTCTCTCTCTCTCTCTCTGTGTCCTGAGCTGAACAGGAAGTGAGATGGCAGAAAACAAGGAAATGGGTAGCGGAGTTTCCTGTATCAGAGCAGCCTGAAACTCGCCGCTATCGAACGCAGGAGAAAAATCTCTGTAAGGGTCGTAGATAAAGCTCGAGAAAACACGATAACACCACGCTGACCACGTCTTTCTGCCGGACGGTACGCCTTCAGCAGACGGACTCTACTCATCTCTCTCCGATAATCTCAAAATGTTTCTCTCTTTTATAATCTCATTCTTCGGCACAATTTTAAATGAAAATATATATATGAAAAATCACAATTTTGTCATATCAAAGAATTCAGATTTGTTTTTATTCATTTAACACAGTCATGTTTTTATATAAATCGCTAACATGTCGCTTAACTTTACCGCTTTTAAGCCCAAATCCACTGTTCACTACATACGCTCCCTACATAGGGTGTACCATAACACTACATGCTCGATAGAAAGGCGTGTGAGCTTCAGCCTCAGAATGACTTTTTGTTGGATTATTAATAATTTTCAGACACTTAATTTTCTGTCTACATGCACTCGGATGAAAGTATTGGCACCCTTAGCTTAGTCTGGCTTGCGCTTTACTATGAGTTTGTTTGGGTCTGATTTGTTTTTATTTTTGTCTTATTTCTATGTATGGTTTAATTATATAATCATATATTTTAATAGCCTGTGTTATTTAGCTTGAGTTTATAACTAACACACCGACCGATCAAAATCACACCAAATCTCAGTTTTCTGTTCACTATATATTCCCCCTACATAGGGTATAACAGTGTTTGAGAGAATGCTGCTTGAGATTCAGCCACAATAAAACTACCTTCCTTCCCTTTCTGTTCTATATTACAATGGTCACACTTAATATTCTTACTATTTTTTAAAATTTGGATTAAAGTACTGGCACCCTCGTGAGAGAGAGAGAGAGAGAGAGATGGAACATATTTTATCATCAAATAAATTAAAAGCCTGCCATAATTTAATGTCACGTCAAAGAAACTCCACTCGGAGTAGTATTTCTTTGGATGATTTGTTATTGATTTGCTGACTAATCTCCGCCCCCAAAACCTCCAGAGAAACTCCTCCTATTTTCACAGGCACTGTTACATAATGGAAAAACAAACACACAGACTCAACCGTCAATAGTACAAGATACGGTTTGTTAGTGTACCGTACCATGACATACCACACCGCTGTGTCCTACATCATTCCATTTAGTGGGGGAAAAAAAAAAAAAAGCTCCAGGCCTCGTTTCAGCAACGCTACAGAAGTTTACCACGATGATGAGAACCTTAATGAAGCATTTTTCCATTAGCACTCAGAATCTGCAGAACATGAGAGAGGTTCTGCGCTGCTCAGAGGCGTCAGATCGAGCGCTGACGATTAGCGGAACAGCAGGAGAGGAGAGGACAACGACGATGTCGGCTAAACATGAGAGCGAGGAAGGAGCTTCACACACCTCACACACAGGAAATAATGATGTTGGAACGAGGAAGGCGCCATGTGGTCCACATATGAGAGGGTGCATTTAGTGGACAGTGAAAAAGCTGAAAAAGACCAACGTGTACCTATTCCTCCCAAAAAAACCCACAACAATCAAATATCACATTTACCTAAAGCTTTTTTTTGCATCAAGTTGACCATACAGACTAAACAGATCATTTTAACACTAAATCCATTAGTTACTGTCCAAATCCGAGAACTAATAAGACTAGAAAAGGCGTCAAACACAGAAGAGCTGACAAATAAAACTGCAGGGAAGACGGGAAACAGCCGCCGGTGGCTCCGGCTTCAAACAGAGCAGCTAACAACGCTGCGGCCGTACACGCGAAACTCCTCTCGCACGTGACGTTATTCGATCTAAAGACCCGTAGGCAAATACAATCAGCAAGCAAACACAATTCACTAACTTCATCACCAGTGCATTACACTCACACACACACACACACGTAAGTGTATCACATAACAAACAAACCTGACGTGTGTACGCTACAGAAACGTCCTGTGTGTGGTGTACGAGCGCAGGACAAGTAAAGGAGCGGCGCTAAGCAAACCAGCTTTCCTCATTGTGGACCAGGAGCTTCACAAAATCGGGAATGTGCACGGAAAAGTTTTAGTTTAGTTTATTTTTTTGCACAAGAATAAAACAGATACAATAAAAAAAAAAAAAACACTACAATCCATATACTGTGCAGGGAGAGGCAGAAAACCCAGAGGGCTTATTTAGAGCCTCCACCTAAACAATGAAAAAACAAAAACAAAAACTCATGAAATTAAAAGAAAAAAATAAATTACAATAACAAATATATAAATATAAATGACTACAAATTAATTACAACATATGTCAAAAAACCCAGAAAGGATATACTCCAAAAACAAACCATATATGGTATATAAAATACATAAAAAAGACAAAATACATTAGTGCAAAGCAGCATTAAAATGATCCTTCATACATCTTGCAAGTTTGTCCTTCAACCGCAAAAATCTGACAACAATACGTCAGGCGTCTCTGATGTTACCACCGACTTCCCGGCTCTATGTTCCGATGATCCAGCTGTAATATTTCACTGAAGAGTTTTCTCACTTTTTCTTCAGATTCAGACAGACACCTTTTCTCTTACAGACTCCTTCATGCCTTCCACAACAACATTACGGACTTTCGACTGGCCTTCCAGATATTCTGTCTTGTCTGAAATTGCGATCAAACATTTACAAGATTGTGTCCAGATCTGTCCTGGTTTCATTACAATTTGAAGACCACGTCTTACACGAGACTTTAAGATCATCAAGATCTTTTCGAGTCATTTCTAGACTCACCTTAAAATCATGCATTTGCTTTGACAAGTCATCAGTCCTCCTGTTTGAAGAATCAACTATGATTTGTGCACAAGTTTTGAAACTTCTTTCTTGCTGTTCGAGGAAGGTTCTGTAGAAGTCTTTCTGCTGTTCCAACAGTTCACGCACTTGCGCCATGGTAACATATTCCTCATGGCCCAAAGATCTCCTAAAGCCAAAAACCTCCACAAAGTACAAATAAAGTCCACAATTTTGCAATTTAAAGTAGACTGGACTCTTCTTAACACAATCCTCAAAATAAAAATGTTACTTTTGGCAGGATTCTTCAGATACTCGTTTGACTGAAAACCTTAGACAAGTTCAGAAAAACACTCAGGTTCGGATTTCCTGTCCGTAGGAAGCATCAAGAAGGATGATGAAATATTTCTTTACTCCCATTTCATTAACGCATTAATAAAACAAAACATCAGCTATGTGATTAAAACAGTTTAAAATGATATCGGTCCTAAAAGCTTTAACGCCATCCACAGAGCCGGGCGATGTGACGATATAACATCAATACCGCGAGGAATAAATCATCACAATCATGTGATAAGTATCACGATATCTGGTTGGAATTATAAACTCTGGAAGCAGCTGGTTTCATGTTAGAGTTTTAAAATTGTTAAAATGGTAAAATATTTTTTTCCCGCCTTAAATTTATTTTTGTTCATTTATTTTTTTTGTAGCCATTACTAAGTAGTTAAATTAAATTAAATAACAAAGTATAAATCGAACAAATTAAAATTAAATGTAATTAATCTGCTAAATCAAATGGCTAGTAAAATAGCATTTAGTTGTTTTATTTGTTTTTATTTGATTATTTTCTTTCTTTTTTTTTTTAGATTTTAATTTTCAATCGATCATGATACATACTGTTTATCGTATGGTTTTAAATATTATGATATATTTGTCAAGTCACGTCTGCAAACTCCAACATCACTGTCCCTACTCATCAGTTCCATCTCTGAAAAAATGTTCAATTTACACAAATAAATAAATTAAATGAATCCCATCATTAATTACAACGACAATAATTACAGTAAGCAGGAACTAATGTATTAAACCATTCGTTCCGACTTTTTAATCTGCTTTTAAGTCAACTTTTCTTCTGAAAAGAATATTTTTATTCGCTGCAACCTCACACTTCACTGAAATTATTTTTCTCTGCTCGATTTACTTCTTTCCTGGTTTCTTGGAAACTCTGAGATGTTCAGGTCTTTCTGACTCCCTTCTCAACCCACATTATTAATTTCTTTTTTTTAGTTGTGTAATTATAAAGCACAGCCACCAAACCCACATCTGGGTGTTATCAGTGTAAACTGTGTTTTGCTGAAAATCATAAAGGGTTTGAAAATGATTACAGCGACCCGAGTCCAATATTAATCACTCCTTAACCTTAACAGGTGACGAGTCTCTCTCTTGCGTCGCCTGCAAATTTACCTCCTGTGGGTGTGGCCTGTATTCTTCTGATAAGAAAATAGTAGGAGATTATATATATATATATATATATATATATATATATATATATATATATAAATAAAACATTCAAAAGCGAGTTAAATGAACTAACACACTAATCTGTGAAAATCAAATCAGTCGTGTAATTTACGCTCTCGACTTCGTTTAGATTAGATCAGCAAAGCGATCTCTGCTACTTCCTTCCCAGCTTTATTTTTCTTCGTAACATCTCTCTACACATTTAATAAGAGCACGTATATGACAGGAGAAGATTAAACCACATTGAGGTTATGAGATTTTCTGTCTTTTTTTTTTTTTTTTTTGCAGGAACTAAAGTTGTGAGCGGGGAACTGAAGAAACGTCGGACCGCACGCGCCGTAGGATCGGACCGAGGAATCATTCGAGACATCATTTGGATTTGTTGCTTTACGGCTTTACAGAGTCTTCTCCTATTTGCGTAGAACTGAGAACATCTCAGTTGAAATGTCTCTGTAATTGCTGCCTCAGGTCACGAACGTACGCAGAAAATGAACGCTCACCTGTTGCTTCATCACCTGCTAGCGTGAACTCGGGGTTAGATCTAAAATCACATGACGCAAGAGATACATTTCTACATTGCCAAGCTTGAAAACAGATCCTTTAAGATGCTCTGCTCTAATAGCAGCCTGTAACACCAAAACCACTTCAGTGTATAACACACTGCTGCCAAACACACACACACACACACACACACACACACACACACACACACACGCGCATTTAAGCGTGATTTCTCTAATTACTGTAATTTCTGTTCTGAGCTATTTTCCTTCCACTGTAGCCAAAACCTCCACTCAAGTCTCAACCAACACGAAAGGAAAAAAAAAAAAAACAAAGACACAAAATAGCATGCTAGAAATGAATTACCTGACATTAAACGCAAGCTGATCTGTCATCGTTTGTCACACGCATGCACGTCCAAAGCTAGTAAGGGATGCAATACAATGAGTAAAGCACTGGGTGGATCTGAAGAATCATTCTGAAACCTTTCCAGATTGTTTAACCTGTTTATTAAAGTGACGCAATGCAATTAACAAAGCTCTGAACAGGACGGATCGCTTCCGTATATACACTTCATCTACAGCCGCAAGGCTCAAGCACAACACTGAAAACACACGGATTGAGCTGCTTTTTCACTCTCTCTCTCGACAGGAAGTGAAGCTGTAACACTTGATGATGTCATTCAGAAAGAGGAAGTGTGAAAGTCCTAAGGGTCAGGACACTCAGCACTCAGATTAAGGGAATTCCTCTGGCAGTTCTCCGCCCCTCAACTCCCCTGCTGTTATCCAACACCCATAATAAAGAATTCCCCAAAATAACCAATAACACATGGGTTTGTCCCTCAAAGTGCCTAAAAAAAAGCGATTCTGCCTCACAGGGAGAAGCTCGAGCCAGACCTCTCTCCAGGCATTATCAGTTTTCAGCCCTGGACAATGCTGTGTGAGAGCAGCCATTGCTAATTCATGTTAAGAACTCAAGCTGAAGCCCGACGCCACCGGACGCACTTTTAGACAATCTACATTGTAACGCAGAGTTCGTACCAGAGGAGAGACACGGAAAACATTTCACAGAAAGGAGATCCAAGAGAGCTCACCTGTTCAGTAGGATATTAGCCAGTCACCTTGTTTGCTAGTTAAGGACATTGCTCATGAGGACAGGTTTGGCCAGTTTGCAGATGAGCGAGCAGGAGATCAGATCAGGTTCAGCTAAGCCACAATATCCAGCAGTCATACTTCATACCGGAGAGAGCCGGCAAACGCTTCACAAACATAGCAAGCACTCCACAAAAAACACACTCCACACAAACCGGCAAACGCTCCACACAAACCGGCAAACACTCCACACAATCCGGCAAACGCTCCACACAATCCGGCAAACGCTCCACACAATCCGGCAAACGCTCCACACAAACATAGCAAGCACTCCACAAAAACACACTCCACACAAACCGGCAAACGCTTCACAAACCAGCAAACGCTTCACAAACATAGCAAACACTCCACAAAAAACACACCACAAAAATGGCAAACGCTCCCCACTCTATTACTGCTCCTACATTTTTATATCTCCTGTCTCTGAAGAAAAAGAAAATAAATATTCTGCTTCCATTAAACACATCACACACAGTCCTCTACTCTACTACAGCTACTCACACTGTTGTCATCATTCCGTTCGTCTCATTACGACATTAAACCACGTAGCAACGTCCACTTTATTCAGCTCTATAAACTACCAGGACTTTCACACACAATCACACCACACTGAACATTTACACTTCAGACAGAAAAGACCGACAGCGTTACCATACCTTTAAAAACTGTTCATAGAGCTGAGGAAATGTAAGGGTTAACTGCGTTAACAGCGCACACACACACACACACACACACACACACACACATAGGGTTCAAGAGTTCTTCCTTTGTTGTAGTATTCTACACAGAATCTTTGAGGGTTCCCCAGAGGGATAACTCTTAAAAATTAAAAATTTTATAAGAGGGTAAGACCATTAAGCCTTACGTGATTACACACTCCCTCAGTCCTCACCTTTACCACGTTCCACGGCCCTCGGTCTACACCTGTAATATGTGCCACGCCCTCAATCTACAACTTTACCACGTTCCACGCCCCCTCGGTCAGGATCTTTACCACGTTCCACGCCCTCAGTCTACACCTTTACCACGTGCCACGCCCCCTCGGTCCTCACCTTTACCACGTGCCACGCCCCCTCGGTCCTCACCTTTACCACGTGCCACGCCCCCTCGGTCCTCACCTTTACCACGTTCCACGCCCCCCTCGGTCCTCACCTGTAACACGTTCCGTTATTGTTGGGGTCACAGTACTTATCTGAAGGCTTTTAAAATCACGTTCTGTGTTTCTTAACTCCATGTGGGCGTGGACTCTTCTCTTCTTCTCGCACTCTGTTCTGGCCTTGGATTAAATATTCTGACACTAAAATGAACCAAGCGAGATGTTCTACATTCTTTTAGCACAAAATAATCTGGTAGTGAAGATTATTCACTGTGTAACAAAATTAGCTGTAGTCTGTGACATCTGCTGCCTGAGAGGAGAAATGAATAGCACAGACAATCCTTCTGTTAAAACTACATGTGCCACAATGCATCGTGGGAAGCCTTTTGCAGAAAAGGCACAATATCGTAAAGTATACAGGTTCAGAAACGAGTTACAGGCTTCACCTTTAAACTTAAGAGAAGGTTTGAATGTGACTTGAATTATTAAATAAATGAGCAATAAGTTAGAATTTACACCATGTGTATGGTTTCCTCCACAGTTTAGACACCTCTTTAACCTGGCTGTGTATTGGGTTCGAGCCCATACTGTTGCGTGGTGTGTTTACAGTCTAATGCTGGCAAGAGAGGTTTATTTTTTTCTTTTTCTATCGGACCCTGGAAACCCCCGGGGAGCGAGAGCAAAGCACATAATCTAATGCTTTCAGTTCTCTCATTACGCTCACATGAAGCCGGTGTGAATCTAATGACAGCCTACGTTCTGTGTACACCTGGGTGCTCGAAAGGGTTCTTAGAGGTTGTGCATAGAAAAGGTTCCATCAGAAAGCTAGAACCAAGTGTGCTGGGGTCTAAATATTGAAAAGGTACGACATCTGATAGGACACCAATCAAATAAATAAATAAATAAATGTGTATAGTTTCTGTTTGCTGTTCTGTAAGGTTTAATGCACATGGGAAATGTTTTTAAAGCCTCTCCTAACGTTAGGACATTTGTATAAATCTAAAATATCTGTGCAAATCATCACCACAAGCATGATATAGACTGAGGCTACATTTTTTTAATTATTTAAAAATAAATAAATAAAGAAAGAAAAACCCTCTGATCCCCGCTGGCTGATGCATGCAAAGGAAAGTTGGGCTTCATGCTCTAATCATGAGCTCGTATTATTCTTGTATGAAACACACTCATAGAAATAAAGGAATAAATTAAAAATTAGCTAAAAATATAAAAACACGGCGCGCGCGCGCGCGCGCGCCCCCGCCCACCACCATTGCCTGCACGCACGCGCGTGCGCGCGCTCACGCGACTTCCCACGCACGCGCTTGTAAACAATCATCCATTCGCCTTTTTTTTTTTTAAACAGAATGTAAAAGCAACATGGCGCCTGTAGAACCATCACCATCACCACCATCATCATCATCAGCACACAGAATAGGAGGATGTGCATGCGTTAAATCCTACATGACTGTGGATTTGTTCTCGACAGAAACGCCCCTTTAATGGCTTTAAAATGGCAGCCTGCTTATTATTGCCTTCACGCTGGGAAAAAAAAACCCACAAGCTGAGTGTAAAAGCGAGATGAACGCAATCAATCCGTAAATCAGATCAACTTTTACATGTCATGATGCTCGAGAAGAGTTTTACAGGCTATGGATTTGATCAGAGATTATATTCAGAGAGCAGCTCCACTTCCTCAAAGACAACTTTGCTGTTGTTACACCCAGAATCGCGCGCACACACACACACACACACACACACACACTACAGAATGTTACAAAACACTTCCGCTTTAGTCTTTATTCCTCCTTCCGGAATCATGCAAACAGGGTTAAAATGTATTCCTGTGGATCCTCAAGTCAAAAAAACAAAACAAAAACAAAACAAAAACAAAAACAAAAGCAGCTCACAGATAACAAGCGCGTGCCATTTCCGCTCAGCACATTACTCTGAGTTTAATCTGATTCAGTGCAATAATGTATTATAATCCAATCCAAAACAACACAATACAGTGATATATACTGTACTATACTATAATGTAGTGTAATATAATATAATATACAGCATGCAAAACAAGGAGAAAGCACATCAAGGTCTGAGACTCAGAAGGAAAGCGGAAAGAGAAGAAACCCAAACACAGCATAACACAACATTACACTACACAACACAACACAACACAACACCTACCCATCCATTGCACAGCAGAGCAGCCTGAGCCGAGCAGAAACAGCAGTGTGGACATGAGGAGGAGGAGGAGGAGGATGAAGAGCTGCGGGATCAGAGCAGTGTGCTGTGTTCAGTCCACTCTCAGCACAAAGGCAGCACTTCCTGCTCCTGACACTGAGAGCACAACACACATAACACTGGCATGCTCGCTCACTACAAAATGGCCTCCTCCTCTCCTCTCCTCTCCCAGCTGACACACCTTTTTTTTTTTTTTTTTTTTTTTTTGAAGAATTGCAAAACGCATGCACGCCTGTTTGAGAGCTTTATGGATTATCAGAGATGAATAATAGACATTATAATGCACTGAGAATAAAAATAAATAAATAAATAAAAATAAGAGGTAATAGAGGGAGTGTGTGATGTGGGGATTAATGTTCATGAAGAAGTGTGCGCGTGGGAACTACAGGACACACACACACACACACACACACACACATATTAATTATTAATTACTCTAATGAACCGAATGAATCATTTGAAGGAACCGATTCCCCATGGAAAACAATATGTTAAAATGTAGAAGAGTGAAGTCGCTTGTCATTCTGTGCTGTGTGTGTGTGTGTGTGTGTGTGTGTGTGATCCGACATTTGAACTCTTTCATGTTGCAGATGAGTTAAATGAAACCCAGCTCACTGCTCCTGCTCTGTCACAGGACACTAAACTGTTTTCTGCTCAGGCTTTAGGAAACATGTGGGAACTTGTTGCACCAGTTGGACCGGATTTACTGCAGTCCTGTACACACACACACACACACACACACACACATCATAATTAGTCTACATTGTTTCATATTCCAATGACTATTCATTTCAATGAAACAAAAAGTAAAAATGTATAGTTCACTGTTTCGGTGCCAAATCTAATCTTTATATTAGGAACCGGAAAAGGGTTCAATGTTACACAGCATTAAGAACAGGAGAGTAACTGCAGCGCCCTCTAGCGACACCCTCACACACTGCCGCCCAGTGCAGGTCTAAAGAGAGCGAGAGAGAGAGAGAGAGAGAGAGATACATAAACAGACAAACATACAGAGAGAGAAATAGATAGATAAATAGATAGATAGACAGACAGACACACAGACAGACAGATAGATAGATAGATAGATAGACAGACAGATAGACAGACAGACAGAGAGACAGACAGATAGATAGACAGACAGCCATACAGATAGATAGATAGATAGATAGACAGACATACAGATAGATAGATAGATAGATAGA
>CM040991.1:23041655-23053459 GCA_022985145.1 Pangasius djambal
CTGCGGCTGCTTCTGCAAGATGCTCAGTAACACTTCCAGCTCATTTCCTTATCAAACTGCACACACTGCACCTGAGACACTGTTTATTTATTTAAAGCGAAGGATCGTCACATTAAATACTGACTCTGTGTCATTTATTACTGTTTACTGCTCTTTATAGGGTTTTATTTAATGTAGAAACATTTAATTTCATTATTTTGAAGGCGTCTTTGCTCTACAGCGTTTCTTTGCATGTGACTAAGACTTTTGTACAGAACTGTATATTATTTTCTTTACACCCCTCGTTTCTGTGTTTAAAAATGGAAGTAAAATGGTCACGTTGCTGGTTTAAAGGCGTTAAAGTTTTTATCATTTATGTGCTAAAGAAACAGCTAAAAGACTAAAAGACAACGACGTTGTATTGAGTTGCGTTCAGATGTTTGTTTGCTGAATTTCTGTCCTTTGAATCGTTTCAGGTCTAAACTGTGCATCCCGCATCTGCTGAAGAGTAAAAACCCTCACATCCTCAACCTCAGTCCTCCTCTCAACCTCAATCCCATCTGGTTTAAGAACCACACAGGTAAGAACCTCACCTGGAGAACCCAACCTCTTCCTGTACTCGAAGCTTTAACTCCTATATACTGTAACTGTAACTGTGTGTGTGTGTGTGTGTGTGTGTATAGCTTACACCATGGCCAAATACGGCATGTCCATGTGTGTCCTCGGGATGGCTGAAGAATTCCATGGATCCATTGCTGTTAATGCTCTATGGCCTCGTACAGGTGAGTTATTGTTGTCCTGGACAGGTGCGTTGTCCCGGGGCAGATGAGGACAGGTGGGTAGATGTTGTCTAGGCCAGGTAAGTTATTCTTATCCAAGATAGGTTAGTTATCCTTGACTGGGACAAGTCAGGTGTCATTGTCCTGGACCAGTCGTCCTTGTCTCAGGACAGGTGAGTCGTCCTTGTCTCAGGACAGGTGAGGTGAGTCGTCCTTGTCTCAGGACAGGTGAGGTGAGTCGTCCTTGTCTCAGGACAGGTGAGGTGAGTCGTCCTTGTCTCAGGACAGGTGAGGTGAGTCGTCCTTGTCTCAGGACAGGTGAGGTGAGTTTGTCTCAGGGCAGGTGAGTTGAGTGTGTCTCAGGGCAGGTGAGTCGTCTTTGTCTCAGGACAGGTGAGTTGAGTGTCTCAGGGCAGGTGAGGTGAGTTTGTCTCAGGGCAGGTGAGTCTGTGCTGCAGTGTGCTTTATAAATCCTGTATCATGATCGTGTTTTTGTGGCTAAAGCCATTCAGACGGCGGCGATGGAGATGCTCGGGGGCTCAGGTGTGGAGAAACAGTGCAGGAAGGTGGACATCGTGGCCGACGCTGCTTACGCCATCCTCAGCAAACCCGTCAGCTACACAGGACACTTCGCCATAGACGAGGACGTCCTCAGGAAGGAGGGCATTAAAGACTTTGACGTGTACGCGGTGTATCCAGGTGGGCGTGGCACAAACGCCGTGACCTGTCTCAAAATAATTTTCTAAGGGACTTGACATCGATTTATTTTTTTAATTTATTTTTAAACTTTCACTCAGGTCATCCTCTGCTTCCTGACTTCTTCCTGGATGAAGATCCCGAGAAACTCAAGAAGCAGATGCAGGATCACGGTATGTGTCCTTTAATTTCTCCGGGGGATGCGCTGAAAAGTTTTCAACCAAAAACAGCAAATTCAGCTTTCGGTTAAAATTTATATTTTTATTTTAATGGCAATTGTAAATTAGAAAGTGATTAAAATGCTCAGTGAAAATGTCGCCATTTCCTGGTTTCTATAAAGACGCATTAGATTAGTAAAAGGACTATATTGAAAATGTTACGTTTTATTCTTACAGTCGCAGAGAAACTGCACATTATTCCTCTTCAGCATTGGCAGGTCTCATGGTGTGTGGGCGGGGCTAGAAACAGTGCAGATCACTGATTGGTCAAACAATGATGACAGAACGTCTTGATAATCTCAAGGCACTGGCTATTATTTAATATTATTATTTCAGATTTTTTTAATAATATAATTTATTATTTTTTCTATTTAAACTCTGCCTTATTTAATTTTCTTGGTTTCTGTTTTTAATGTTTTTTTTTTTATATTTTAATCTTTTAATCTCTAATTTTAAACTTTATATGAGAGCACCTCGTACAAGAATTTCATTTTATAGTTGCCAGATGGCTCTCTGTTCACGTGACAATAAATTTGATTCTGACTAGAGCGGCTTCCTACTGGACTTAACGAGGCAGTGACTTAACGAGGCAGTGACTTAACGAGGCAGTGACATCACAGTTTTATCAAATAATTTACCCACAGTCCTGTTTCCTTTTTACTGATACAGTATTTAAATCGAATTTACATTTTATATAAAATCTCTAAACCTATGTGAGATTCAGCTCCTGATGTGTTGTGTGATAAAAGTTGCACTCAAATGTTTCCCATTTTATTAAAAATAAAAATAAATAAAGTATTGGCACCCTTTGTGTTTGGGATGTACGCAGCCGTTACCGTAAACTCACTGTGTTTCATGTCCCTTTAAGAGACACACTTGAAATGAGGTAAACATTTTTTAGCTTTTAAATCTTCTCAGTTTGAATATTTACTTCTTACTGTTAATTTTTTTTCCAGACTATTTTTTTTGTTGATTTTGCCTTGGGTTTTTTTTTCAATCCACATATCTTCTTTTGATTTTCCCCCATTTTCTCCCCCAAATTGGTCACCTGTCATTTTCGGCCCCCCAGTCAGCTCTCCCCCATCACACGACAGCTTCCAACCGGAGCGGAGACGAGCATGTGTTTCCTCCGACACACGTGTAGCTGCCAACCGCCACACTCTGAGGAAAGTGCTGTCTGCCTTCTTCCACATACATGAGCTCACCGACACCTATGATTGGCTGGTGTTGATGTGATTGACAGGGGAGAGAGAGAATATGTTCCTTCCACCCAGACAGCGTGGCCAGTTTTACTCCCTTGGATCCAGGCCATGGATGGGATATCCTGGAATTTGTAGATAAAATAATAACCTAGTGGTGTGTTTGTGCTTTTTTTCCATTTAAAAGCCATGAGGACACAAACTTTCGCTCTCAGCTAGTAAGTAGTCGTTTTTTTCCCCTCTCTCTCTGTGTGTATGTATCAGGTGCCACTCCTGCTTTCCAGGCAGAAAAGACGAGTGCAGAAGCCTCCTCCGGCCCCATCGCTGATACGTTTACTGTGATTAAAGGTGTGATCAGTCCCGACTTGGTCAAATCCACACAGGGGATCTACAAATTTCAGCTGTCTGGTGCGTGTCCTTACTCTGGATGACTAATCTTATCCGGTGCATTATGACAGATGCAGAAAAGTGATCTGAAGCTCTGTTATTTTAGGAGAACATGCTGGACTTTGGTACATCGACCTGAAGAATGGTGCAGGTGCAGCAGGCAGCGGAGAACCTCCAGTTAAAGCAGATGTGGAGATGAGTTTGGACAGCGACGACTTCATCAAGATGTTCACAGGTGAGGGGCAACAACGAAAATTTTTTTTTTCATGTAACACCCTGATAAAATGCATATTAATTTAGTTAATATGTTTGATTATAAAAACAGAAACGGAATAAACTTACATTAATCTCATAAAGTAACTGCGCACCTTTCTTAATAGTTAACCATTTTCCCAATCCAACAACAGAAAAAAAAAATATATTTTTTTATTACATACATTTAAAAACATTATATGATAATGATGATAATCAGAAATCCAGAAATGTGATTAGTTCATACACTAACTCTAATGAACGTAAAATTAGTGTTGAATATTGAGCCTAGATTAATATAAAATAATAAAAAGAATTCATTATTGAAATCTTAACCTCAGGGGTTTTTTTGTGTTCATTTCCTGTTTTTATTATGAGTTTGATGGTTGATTTCTCATCTGTACACAGTGTTTTATTTATTTTTAAATTTATCTAAAAAGTGTATAAAAAATAACGGTGGGGACGAATGCATGAAATTAAACATTTTTAAATTAATTGATTGCGGTATTAATAGTATTGAAATAATATTTCCTATTCACATTAATCACATTAATAAATAATTAATAAAATTCAAAATAAATGCTTAATTAAATGTTATAATGTGGTGTTTGCGCTCACAGGGAAGTTGAAGCCCACGATGGCCTTCATGTCCGGGAAGCTGAAGATTAAAGGTGACATGGCTCTGGCCATCAAAATGGAGAAGATGATGGCGCTGATGAACAAGTCCAAGCTGTAATCAGAAACGTTCTCCTGCGTTCAGTAAAGTCCGAGTCTGTAACAGTCCGATTTCAGTCACCGTGTCTGACAGGACTTCAGACACTTTTTTATTTTCATACAGATTGGTCCTGGTTTCCTTAATAATATAACACTATAGAAAAGAAACAGCTGAGTGCAAAAGTTTGCACACTCACACCGTTACTGTGTGTTCAGTTTCATAGACGATCGTTCAGATAGTGTGTTATGATATTAACTGTGGAAAGAAATTAAAATAATATTTCTGAATGCGTCTCTGTGGTTGTTGTTGGTTGTCGCTGTCGTTACATGAGACAAACTCAAATACATTAAATACAAGTCGGGGGGGTGTAAACTTTTGAGACCTTTAAGAAGGAGACTCTCTCTTTCTTTCTCTCTCTCTCTGCCTATCTCTCTCTTTGTCAGTCTCTCTCTCTGTCCCACTCTCTCTTTGTTTTTCTCTCTCTCTCAAAGTCAAAGTTAAAAGGTTGCTTTACTGGCGTGATTAAATATTGACATTTGTGTTGCTGAAGCTTGTATACAGACTTTGGGAACAAATTAGAAAATAACTACAGAAATCAATCAATAGAAACAAATGTACATTCAACAATACAGTCAAAAAGAAACACAAGTAATGACACTTATAGAACCCTGAGGAAAAGGAAAAATATATATAATAGCAAAAATAAACAAACAAATAAATAAATAAAAAGTAAAATTGTGTGCGTGCGTGTGCATGTGTATTATATATTAGATGACATGGTCACTCTACTATATATATATATATATATACACTCTCTCTCTCTCTCTCTCTGTATCTCTCCCTGTTTGTATCTCAGAAGCAAATAAATAATAATATTGTAACAGACTTTCAATTAGACAATTAAAAGGTTAAGATTAATAATACTAATTCTAATTTTTCTTCACCCAGAAAGCACAGGGGGGTGCAAACTTTTGCACCTAACAGTAGCTATCACGAGCAGCAGGTGAATTAGCTTCCCTTTCTGGTTGATTTAATGCCTGTAAACGTCCTGTAACGTACCAGAGACGTCCGCACAGAAACAGTAATGAACCTCAAAATAACCTCAATCTGTTATAAAACAAAACTAAATCGTCATTGTGCCTCAGAGACATTTTAAAATCCAGTGTGCAACGTTTTTTTTCTTCTGTGAGTGGCAGTTCAGACTCAATAAGATTTTCAGCTTAAATGTAAAACACTAGAATACAATTTATATATACTTCTACCATACCTGCTAATTTATATTCATATTTCACAATTAATTGGATTAAAGCAAAGCACAAATCCAATTATTTATGAATATTATTAAATCTAAATTGGATTATTCTCATTTCTATTCCTAAAAGAACAGTGCTTACTATTATTTCTATGTAAATCTGAATGCATAATTCATACACATTGCACTTAACCACTTATTTCAAAAAACTTTTTTAACCCTCTTGAGCTTTTTGGAGTGGAGAGAAGCACGTAATACACTACCAATTTACACTGGAAACAAGCAAAGAGTAAATAAAGTGGCAAAGAAAAAATAAATTGTAAATATTATAAAATAAAAAAGATTGCTGGTACTGGTGTAGGAAAGTTCTAGAGATCGTCATGAGTAGGAGAGACGATGCTGTGTGTGTTTACAAAGAAATGACAATCATGTAGAGGAGGTTTTGTAAATGAAGTTACATCTTGCTAAAAAGTGTTAACTTCCCCTATTTATGTTGACTTTCAGGACACCCTGTATTAAGTACACTATATGAACACCAGGTTAACTGAACTTAATTTAGTACAGTCTACATGAGCATCACGTTAAGTGAACTTACATATACAAGTTTTGGGAGACCCCGTTACTCAATCTATTGAGTACAGTCAACTTGTTAGGGATTTCAGAGCTAAAGGATGATAGTACGAATATATTGTGTTAGAAAATAAATAAATAAAATATGAGAGTGTCATACTGGTAATTTGTTGCCTTCTGTTGGTGGCATGTTTTGTCTAGTGGATACCATTAAGGACCAATAATGGTGATGGTTTTAATGGTTAGCTGATGGTTTGTAATGGTATTTGTCGTGGAAACCATTAGAATTTCTGTGATATTTCCATTATTTTTTTCAGCAGGGATAATACAAACAATCTGTATATTGACAAAGCATTTGCAACATTAAATATACATATTTATTTACACATATTTATACAAGAAAAAGATATGAAATACAATAAAAAATTATTTAAAATAAATGTAAATAATGCTATGTTGGTCATTTTCTGAATGTTGCAGTGTTGAATTTATTGTCCTGTCCCACTGCTAGAAATGTGCTGGGACGCTCCGCTGCGCAACAGGAAGATCGCAGCTCATCTCAGTTCTCGCAGAGACGCGTTCTGTGTCCTCCTGTCCTTCCGAGTTCCTTCTTCCAAGGAAACCTGGCAAGATCCATCTTTACGAGAACCCAATAAGTCCGTTCTTTGTGTTCTTCGAACTGAGACACAGTCACTGAGTTAATCTACGCAACTGATCTTAATACAAAATGGCGGACAATGGAAACTGAGTTAATAAACGCAACTGATCTTAATACAAAATGGCGGCGACAAAACTGAGTTAATAAACGCAACCGGTCTTAATACAAAATGGCGGCGGCAGAAATTGAGTTAATTAACTCAATACCCACAGCGCTGCTACAGATAAAACATTTATAAGATAATGTGGCTTAGCTACATATAATCTGCAAACAATAAGTAGTTATCAATGCTAGCTCTAATGTTATTAATATACATATCAAACATACTGTGTCAGTAGGCTAAGGAGTTGTAGCTTGCTAGTTAGTTACAACTAAGTTAGCCACAAAAAAATATGTTAGCTCAATATTTTACAATTTGCAGTTTAATTAGTAGTACTTTTATAACTATGCTCTTAATTTTAGCGTAAATCTGAGTAGCAAAATGAGTAGAGGCTGCTATAGTAATTTCTCTAAGCTATCTGCTAAGCTAAGCCACTAAGAGACGGCAATTAGCAAGAACAAGCAGGTTCGCGTTAGCTTAGCAACAATCCAGCTAGCATTAACAGGCATTCGCAAATTAACTGAAACTAACTTCTTTTTCACAGAAGCGAAATATCTCTTACCTTAAATATCACACTTTGAGTGTCAAGTCCTGTGAATGTCCAAATCATACCTGTCAACATTGGGATTTCCCCCAGACACCACTAGACAAGAGAACGGATGTGGGATACCATTTTATTGGTCGTGAGGTTCTCTTGCATCTACAAGGGACTTGCTATACACATAGGTTGCAGACGTTGCATTCCTTAACACCTTCTGAGAATGAGTGTATTTGTGAGCTTGACCAGTGTTTGATTTTACATGACAGTAAAGCACAAACAGTACTGTTGTCCAACGCCATTCTGTTTTCTGTGGGGCGCGCTTGTGCTTTGCAGATTTGTCATGTTGGCTCACATCACTTTTCCTGTGATACACTAAAAGCATATTTCACAAAAAGCATGACTTTGCCCGATGTTGCTGTTTGGGTGAGATCTGTAGATGTTACAGCTAATGTTCTGTATACTGCCACCTGCTTTACCGGAGGCGAATGTAAATGTGAAGTGACTTGTGGCCAGGTATGGTGACCCATACTCGGAATTTGTGCTCTGTATAACCCATCCAAGTGCACACACACACACCCGCGCCCAGGGAGCAGTTGGGGGTTCGGTACCTTGCTCAAGGGTCTCACCTCAGTCGTGGTTACAAGTTCGACTCTCGAACCATTAGGCCACGACTGCCCCAAACACGGCGGATTGTGGAGGATGCGGGCATCGATCCCGCTGCCTCTCGCACGCTAATCCCCCTTAAAAGAGTACATGCTCTTGTCGTGTTTGCCGTGACCCGGATTCGAACCGGGGTTGCTGCGGCCACAACGCAGAGTACTAACCACTATACGATCACGGCGAGCTACTCAGAGTTACGCCTGGTGGGATAGAATGGTAAAATATGGGAGAATCCCGGGGAAAAACGGTATGGTCCAAATAGTTATAAATAAATAAATAAATAATCCATCTGAAAGCTGAACCGGATAGAACCGGTTTCCTGTGGGCTTCCCTCAGCACGAGCTGTGATTAATGTTTGTGTTTTTACTGAATAAAATTAGGTAACAAAAATCTTTTTTAACTACTCTGCTGAAAAAAAACAAACAAAAAAAACATCACAGACATTTTAATGGTTTCCACTACAAATACCATTACAAACCATCAGCTAACCATTAAAACCATTACTATTATACTGGTCCTTAATGGTATCCACTAGACATAACATGCCACCTGTAGAAGGCAACAAATTACCAGTAGAGACCCACAGGGACCATTACAGTTTCCATTAAAACCAGTACAATTCCCATTATAACCATTAAAACCATTACAAATTCTATGAGGGTTTCTGTTGTCTTTTTCAGCAGACTCAGAGGTTGAAAGGGGCATTCAGCAAGGTTGTCCAATTTTAAAACTTTATACTGATTGCTGCTACAGATATAATAAATAGTGTACAGTTTACAGTCGTGTGTATTTATTGTGCTGTTCTGTGTGTTTGTCCTCTATAGAGGAATTGAAATGTACTTTTGACTTGAAATGTACTTTCACATGCATTTCTGATGTTTTTTGATGGTACATGAAATGAGCAGATTTTTTTCTTTAGTTTTTATGCACAGTGTTGTGTGAGTTGTGTGTGTGTGATTTTAGTGCCAACTTCAGCCTGGTGTCCAGAGAAAAGCTCAGAATCGTCTCAGACCTCAGTCACCCGGCACACAGTCTACGGTGAAGCTGCACACATGGAATATCAGCTTAAAACTGGACACTTGGCTATTAGACGACTCAGTGCATGTGCAGAAATAATTACTGCTTATAGAAAGCAGACAAAAGTCAAGTGTAAAGTATAAAGGGTTTTTATTCATTTATTTTTTTTTAAAAATAATGTTAATAATTATTTGGGGGATTGGGGAATAGGGGGGTGGTAGGGTTAGGCTTAAGGATAGGATGGGGGCTTGGTGTGTGTGTGGTGTGTGTATGTGGTGTGTGTGAGTGGTGTGTGTGTGTGCGGTGTGTGTGTGCGGTGTGTGTGTGTGTTTAATTGATCAGGCTCCAGCATGTGATGGTGTCTCTTGAGCTGATCTTCTCGGGACTCTCCTGTCTCTCTGGTCGCAGTGAGCAGGTCCTCTCCACCCTGACTCACAGGCTCGGTCACGGCGTGTCCACACACGTGTGTGTGTCTGTGACTTTCTTTCTGTCTGTCGTTCATGTTGGTCTCTTGATGCTTTGGCGTCAGTCAGCTCTTTCCTCCCTCCATTCTGTTCAGCTGTGGGACAGAATTAGAGACATCACTGTGCAAGCTTGTTTCCCAGAATTCAGCAGGAGTTACGCAACACAAACTTAGCACTTAGCTAGTAAAGTTTTACGCTGAGGTAAATCAGATTAATGCGTGGAACACTTGGATGGATTAACATAAAGGGTATTAACTATGAATAGCGTGTCCTTGTTGGCTGCTTGTGTCTGTTGTTGCTTTTATCTATTTCTCATGATTACCTTCTTTGTCCTCAACGTTCTTGTAGTTGATTTTTCTCCCTCTTCCTCGTGTTCCTCTCCTGACCTTCTTCTTTGCCTTTACTTCATCTTTAGGAAATAATGTAAGAATAATGTCACAATCTTAAACAATTTTATTATTACCACTTTAATCCGTTTATATTTGCTTCATTACAATTCTCACGTATACATTTGTTTAAATTGTGTAGTTGTTAAGCTGCAGCTGTAACTACTTTCAGTCGTGTGATTTATTTGTCTTTGTTCTTTATTTACCTTGAGCACCTTCCAGCGCAGCTTCTTCCTCCATCTTCGGTGTCTCTTCTCCTGCTTTGATTGTGAAAATGTCAGTATTTGTCTATTTTATTGTCTGCTGTGTCACACATGAACATGAACAGCTGTCCAGATGTGCATTATAATCTTGGAATTTCAGGAATAAAAAGAACTACAGCTGCAATAAACAGGCAAAATATTATTGTACACATTTGAATAATGAGCCTAATATCAGAGGATTTGATGCGTGGAGGGATTCTGTGAAATTTAAAGAGGTGTGTAAGTGGGACTGATCGCTCCTTCTCACCCAGAGGTGTGCTGTTCTCTGTTTCTGCATCTTCTGGTGGTCTTTCTACGGCCTCAGGTGCAGATCGTCCTGACAAAAGTCACACGATTCACAATTAAAACTTGATGCAAAGTTTAGATTCCTCATTTAACACAAACTGAACTAATATCAGCAGGTCTCCAGGTACATTACTGACATCATGACATGATATTAATATTAATACCTGCTTTGTTGTCCTGAAACTTTTTGTAATTGATCTTCCTTCCTTTGCCTCGTGTTCCTCTCCTGGTCCTTTTCTTTTTCTCGTTTCCATTCCCGGTGTTTTCAACAGGCTTCACTGTATTATTGCTCTCTGATAATTTATAATGTCACAATTATTAATAATATCATTATTGCCACTTTAATTGAACTTATATTTTCATTATTACAATTTTCACTTATGAATGTTTTTATAAATCATGTGTATAGTCTCATGCAGTTTAACGTCCACTAGCTGTACTGCAGCCTCAGCTACAATTTATTTACTTACTTACTTACCTACCTATTTATTTATTTGTTTGTTTACTTACTTATTTCTTTGAGCAGTTGATGTTGACTGATTGCTTCTACTCACCCAGAGATGTGCTGTTCCCTGTTTCAGTGTCTTCCAGCTTTCCTTCTTCAACAACACCTTCAGCTTCATCTTCACCTTCACCTTCACCTTCAGCTTCAACTTCGGCTTCATCTTCAGCTTCACCTTCAGCTTTAGCTTCTGCCTCAACTCCAGCTTCAGCTTCAACTTCAACTTCACCTTCAGCTTCTGCCTGAACTTCAGCTTCAACTTCAACAACAGCTTTAGCCTCAACTTCTTCTGAAAAAAAAATCACATGATTCACAATTAAAACTTGAGATAATGTTTAGATTGTGTTATTTGAGGCGGATAAAGTGTTTCACTTCAATTGCTCATTTAATTTAATATCAGCAGGTCTCCAGGTACATTACTGACATCATGACATGATATTAATATTAATACCTTCTTCATTCAAAGTTCTTTAATGCTCTAGGAACTCTGATCTTTTACAGTGTTTCTGTTTAGTATTTCAGTACTTAAGAAGTGATATATGAGTAGTAGTTATGGAGAACTATGCATTAATTCCAGTATTAATGGAAG
This sequence comes from Pangasius djambal, assembly GCA_022985145.1. NCBI lineage: Eukaryota > Metazoa > Chordata > Actinopteri > Siluriformes > Pangasiidae > Pangasius > Pangasius djambal. The sequence continues at coordinate 23,053,168 of CM040991.1, forward strand.
CCGTTGCTGAACTGATTGACGTTTAATCAATATCAGTTGGGCTTTTATTTAAAAACTTTCTTACCTTATTAGAGAGCACTTTATCAATTTATCTTTAAATGTGTAACACAAATGCTGTTTCCTCACTGGAAGTTGATTTCTTTACTCACCCAGAGGCAGGTTGATCTCGTCCCTTATCTCCTCCAGGAGGACGGTCAGGAAATCATTAAAGGCTTCAGCCTCAGCTTCAGCGTCGGCACTCATCACGATCTCCCCACTTTCTCCTGCTGAAACAAAAACATTTCAGTTTAAA
>CM040991.1:23076697-23089344 GCA_022985145.1 Pangasius djambal
CGGCCCATTCTTTCACAAATGTTTGTAAAAACAGTCTGCATGCCTAAGTGCTTGATTTTATACACCTGTGGCCAGGCCAAGTGATTAGGACACCTGATTCTGATCATTTGGATGGGTGACCGAATACTTTTGGTAATATAGTGTATCTTCCTCTGATCAGTAGGGGCAGGGGCAGAATTTTTAAATTGGACAAACTTGATATGGGTTGTAGAATGCGTGTCGATGAAGGATTCGACTTAGGATGAGGGTCTCGTTCACTTGGGGATTTCCGTTTCTGTGTGTCAGCATTGACCTGGCTCCAATATTTCTTTGCTTCTTCAAAGTCTCTCTCAATCTGTGTGCCAATTCTCACCAACTCACTCACCTCCTTCACAGTCCCTCTCAATAGACTTGCAAGTCGGGGGTTGCAATTTCTCAGAATGGCTTGAACAATCTCTTTCTCCGCCATCTCCTTCTTCCACCTTGGACAGAGGGCTCAGTAGTGGTAAGCAAAGTCACGAATGGATTCTCTGGAACCTTGTTTCCTTTCCAAAAGACGCTTAGCTGCTTCAGCTTCGTAGTCATCAGTAAAGAAAGCATGCAAAAAATCTTGTTGAAATTGTTTCCAGGTAAGCACGGGTCTTCTTTCAGCCAACCACCAATCTTTAGCTGTACCCTTTAGAACAGAAGTAAGGGATGCTAGTATTTCAGAATCAGTGAGAGGTCTTATTGCAAAATACTCTTCACACTGTTCGACAAAAGAGACAGGATCATTGTTGTCATGCAAAAGCATGCAAAAAATCTTGTTGAAATTGTTTCCAGGTAAGCACGTGTCTTCTTTCAGCCAACCACCAATCTTTAGCTGTACCCTTTAGAACAGAAGTAAGGGATGCTAGTATTTCAGAATCAGTGAGAGGTCTTATTGCAAAATACTCTTCACACTGTTCGACAAAAGAGACAGGATCATTGTTGTCATCGAAATCAAATTGGGGAAATTCAACTTTTACAGGTGGGCAATATGCAACAACATTCGTACTGTCTGGTAAAATAGGAATTTGATGAGACCTTGCAGCGTAGGCCAGAGTAAACAATGGAGGAGAAACTGGAGTGGACATGACAGGGGCATGACTTAAGTTTAGCATCAATTTGTGCATCCCTTCTCTTCAGACAGTCGACCATTGACTTTCCCAAATCTTGAATGCTTAACTCAAGGCTTTTCTTAACTCTCTCACATTCTCTTTCTATTTTGTAATTCAACTTTCCTTCTAGCTTGATGATCTCAGTTTGAGAACAGCATTGACTTAACTGTTGTAGGCAAGCTTGTACATCACCTGCTAGAGTTGTGACTTGCTCAGTCAGGTCATGAACCAATTGCTCTGCAGGATGGGAATCAGAAATTATGTCCTCTGGAGGAGGAGGAGGAAGAAGAAGAAGAAGAGAAATGTCGGGTTGAGCATCGGAGTCGTTGTCATTATCTGAGTTGAGGTAAAGTTCACTGAAAGTGTTTGAGATCTTTTAAGGGTGAAGGATCTCTTCGAGTAACAAAAGGTCCAGCAGTGAAATCAGTAGGGGGTTCATACTCATCCTCATCCTCTGCACCACGTGATGATATCGACATTTCTACAACACAATACACCATTAAACAGGATACAATTATTCAATAAACAGTATAGACTTTTCACACTTAATTTGCAAAAGGGCCCCACATTGGGCGCCAATCTATAACCATCCCAGTTACTTTGCACTGTTTGAGCTACACAAAATAAAAAGGGGGGAAAATCACCTCCTTTGCAAATACCAGAATTAACCTAATGTGAAAGAGTTCTACCCACAAATAAATTCATGCACAATCAAATGGTGCTTCTTTCAACATGTTTTCAAACATTCTTCACATTTTGACAGACACAAACTCCAGACAGGGCAAGTCATTTACACACACACACACACACACACACACACACACACACACACACACACACACACAGTTCAACAAGTTTGCCATAAGCGATAAGGAATTGAAATGTCCAGCACAGTCCACTGCAGGTTGAGATTATAAACAGTTCATAAAAGTAAAGGAAACCAGTCCTATCTGTAGATGAGCAGCATTAAGCAGGCTGATGACAAAGTTCCAAACTTGGATGTATGAAAGCCTCACTCCAAATACCCAGATGGAATTTCTTCAGCAACACAGCAAGGCACTTTCCCACAAACACAAAGAAGCAGCCCCAATACTCGATCAAGAGGTTTGAGCCTTGAGGTTTGAGGTTTGAGCTGGAAACAAAGGTTTCTCAAACAGGCTTAGGATGTAGAGCAACCATGAGGCAGCTCCAAACAGAACCTAGCAGTAAATAAACTCAATTAAAATAAGCAAACTCCATTTAAGTTTATCAAAACAATGGATCCAACCATTAAACTTACATTTGAGCTGGAAACAAAGGTTTCTCAAACAGGCTTAGGATGTAGAGCAACCATGAGGTAGCTCCAAACAGAACCTAGCACTTACTCTACTACTTCCAGTTTTTATTCAATACAGGGTGATCTACATAGGTCCCCCTAGTGGCTAGGATGAACATAACATGAGCATAACTGTGACAGACGGTGACTGTTACAATATTACACGGTGGCTTCCTGAAGTTAAATCGCATATGTGACAGTACAGTCTGATATGCTCCTCCCTCCCCAGATCTAATAAAATAAGTGAGACTCTCCTACTCCCTGACAGCTCAACAAAAAGGTACACTATAGATGGGTGCAAAAGGAATTAAACAGAATTAATTCTTTTAAATTCTTTTTTTTTATGATTACTCAAGCAGAAAAAAATAATTAATCAATTAAATGAAAATGAAAGGATATAGTCTTTGTGTTGTCTTTTAAAATCACATAACCACCTTCAACACAGTAAAAACTTTCACTTGCAGTATGACAAATACCTTATGTGACTTAAAAAAAAATGAAACCACTTGCAATTTGTCAATTTGCAAACCCACTTTGGAAAAATTCTCACCGTTTCAAATGATCACCTTCAATCACCTCTGAAAACAACAACAAAAAAAAAAAACCAAAGCATTCACAAAGAAATCTCACCTCAGAACCAGCACTTATATGAAACATCTCTCTCAAATGTTTACTCACAGTTCACGTCAAGTTCGATATTCCGCTTGAATTACCACAGTTCACTGTTTATCAGTTCAGTCATCAAAAAAAAAAGGAAAAAAAAACGAGAAAAATACTACTTAACAGAACAATGAATTGGAGTGCGTTGTCTTGACGTGGGGTGCATTGAAATAAACCGAAGATCACGTAGTTCGAATGTGCAAGTTAAAAAATTCACTCAACTTTGTACAAAAAATACCCCACAGATAAACTGTCTCAAAAAAAGGATCAAATTGAAGATGAATCAAACTGAGATGTCACTTGGATGGCAGGGTAGCAACACAATCTTCAAAGTTACGTCTCTGTATTAACTGCACTACACAGCGGTCCCGATCTCGCGCTCCGACACGTGCGGGAAACTCAACCACACCTGAACAGTCCCGTTGAAATGTTAGCTCTTGGCGCTGCCTTTCAAACAAAACACGGGAAGTGCACAATGCAGCCAAAAGACATGTAACACATCTCTCAATGACAAAAATCAAGTGGGGTTTGCACTTTGAGCATACTCACAGCTTCCGTGGCCTTCACGATATGTTACTGCATCATTCTAACAGTCAACACATACCACGAGAACAAAACTGAAAAAAAACTCTTCCGCTACGAAATGCGGGTCACTGTCCACACTTTCACTTAGTGCTGTCGTTCTTTATTCGACTTAAGCCTCGATAATCTTCCGTTTTAGCAAATTTATCGGACGAGCTTCTCGATCACGACACTGCACTCACTTCTGTGTGCAACACACTCATACACCGCGCTCTCCTTTTTTTTCTGCGCTGCACTTCCGGTACGCGCCAAAAAGCAGATCACTCACCAAAATAATAGTATCCCGAAAATAATCTTTCAAAATACTATACCCGTTACATTCCCCCTTGCTAAACCCTGCCATTCCATTGACATCTCTGGCAGATTCATCTCTGGAACACAAAACAACATATTAGAAAACATGTCGTTATAAATGAATGACTTCATATGTTATTACCCAAGGTTACAGAAGCCTCTGAACTCTTATTTCACAACATAGTCACTTCTGTACTTCACAGGTAAAATACCCTTGTTTTGCCTCTGAGAACATCTGAGCTCAGGAATACTTTCTCTTTCAACTTCTGAAACATCAGCATCATCTGAGTCATCTTGTACCCTCAACTCTGATTTTGCTATTACATTCTGATTCTTGTTGCTGTCACCCTGTCCTACTCCTTCTGGCTCCCCTTGACCCACCCTTGTGTGTGCATGGTACGTGGAGTGTTGTGAAGTTGCAGGAAAGCAGACAATGTCTGACATGTCTGTGTCTGTCTCCGTTTTATCTCTCATACTGTGTCGGCATGTACGCTGGGATGTGGGAGATGGGAATGAACAGTGCCGAAGCTGATCTCAGTGTACTACCTTCGTAGGGCCCCCCTTTTCTGGTTTGATGGTAAATACAGGTTTGTCTGCATGGTTTTGCTTTATCACTATGTATGGTATGTCTTCCCACTTATCCTGAATTTTGTTTCTACCACAGTGTTTGTGATTGCGCAGTAGCCCCCGATCTCCAGGCCTCACAAGAGCTCCAAATGACTTGCGTTCATAAATCCTCTTTCTCTTTCTGGAAGCCTCTTGAGATGCTGTGTTTGCAACCTCCACAGCCGTCTTCAGTCTTGCGTGATGACCTTTCACCCAGTCGTCCAGGTTATCAACCTCACCCTCTTCTAGAACCCTTTCCCCAAGAACATCCATTGGTAAACGTGCATCTCTTCCGAACATTAAATAGAATGGGAAATAACCAGTAGATGAATGGACATGACTGTTGTAAGCCAATACCAGCTCTGGAAGGTGACTCTTCCAATCTCTCTTCTTTTCTGGAGGTAAGGTTCTTAACAAGTCGTGCATGGTACGGTTGAATCTCTCACATTGAGAGTTTCCCTGTGGATGGTATGGGCTTGTACAACCTTTTCCTATACCATATATCCTGCAGAGCTCTTTGATCACGTTGGCCTCAAAACATCTGCCCTGGTCAGAATGCAGGCGAGCCGGACAGCCATAATAAACAAACCAGTGCTTGAGCAGGGCCTTTGCCGTTGTATTTGATTCCTGGTAGGAACAGCAACTGTAAATCTGTTAAACATATCGGTGAGAACGAGCACATTTTCATACTCTCCAGAAGACTGCTCAAGCTGAGTATAATCCATGGCTAAGACCTCTAATGGAGCTGAAACATTACTGCACGTCATAGGGGCTCGAAGTCTGGGAAAAACATCTTTGGCCAGTGTACATCTCTTGCACTGCCTTATCCAGCATGGAACATCTGCAGACATGGTAGGCCAGTAATAACTTCGTCTCATTCGAGTTAATGTACTTCTCTCTCCGAAATGGCCTCCATGTTCATGCTGTCCCTCGTACACTTCACGCTGTAGAGGCTCAGGAACAACCATCTGCCAGATTTCTTATCCATCCCTAGGGTCCATGATGCGTCTGAACAGCACTCCCTGACGCAACTTAAGACGGTCAAATTCTTTGACAAGCTTCTTCAGTTTTGGCTCCATACAGCTGTGATACATTGGTCTCTTGTTCTCAGCTACTGCTTTATAAATGGGACCGATCACAGGATTGTTCTTCTGCTGCTTTCCTATCTCGCTCGAGCTATACCCGTTTATTTCTCCTCTTATTGATGCTTGCACCGCAGCTTTACATTCAGGTTCCTCTTGGTCAATCCTCTTGCCTGGCCACAAGCATGCTCTCACCTCCTCAGCTCCTAGCCAGATGAAATCCTTCCCATCATCATCCTTTTCAGGTTCTTCCCTGGAGGGGATCCTTAACAGGGCATCAGCATTCGTGTTGTGTCGGCCAGGTTTATAGCTACCCAGCGCTGCTCAACCGCACCAAGATTAGCTGAGTAGAGGTACCGTAGCAGTTTATGGTCAGTAATCACAGTGAATTTTGAATAAATAAGGTATTCTCTCAATTTTTCTGTGATCGCCCACTTTAATGCAAGCAGCTCCAACTTGAATGCACTATAGTTTTTGTCATTCTTCTCAAGTCCTCTGCTTGCATATGCCACAACACGCTCAATTCCCTCCTGCTCCTGGCTGAGGACAGCCCCCAGTCCATGACGACTTCCATCAGTGGTAAGTCTAAGGGGCTCACTGAAGTCAGGATATGCCAGAATTGGTGGGGACATTAAACACCTTTTCAACTCATCCAATCCTGTCTGGCATTCCTGGCTCCAAGCGAATGTTACTGGGGTCTTGCTTCTCTTTCCTCCACTTACCAGGGCATGTAGTGGTCCGGCAATTTGAGCGAACCTTGGGACAAATCTTCGGTAATAGCTCATAAAACCAAGCACTTGGCTGACCTCTCTCACATTTCTGGGAACTGGCCACGTGTCCAGTGCTTTAACTTTCTCATCATCCACTTTTATGCCTTCTGCAAAGATCTGGTGCCCTAAAAACTTTACTTCCGGCTTTAGAAGAAAGCACTTACTTGGCTTTAACTTCAGACCATGTTGTCTTAGCCAGTTAAAGACAAGTTCTAACCTCTCACAGTGGCTTTCAAAATCTCTGGAGAAGATAATGACATCATCCAGATAGACCAGAAGAACGTCAAAAGCCAAGTCACCAAGCACCACACCCATAAGGCGCTGAAAGGTGGCCGGAGCGTTGCACAACCCGAACGGCATCCTGGTCCACTCAAACAGCCCAAATGGGGTGGTGACAGCTGTCTTCTCACGATCCTTCTCACTTACAGACACCTGGAAATACCCTGCAGGCAAATCCAGTGTAGAGAACAGTTTGGCGCTGCCCAGTGCATCCAAGGACTCGTCCACCCGTGGAAGCGGATATGCGTCCTTATACGTCACTTGGTTCAGCTTTCAATAATCGCAGCAGAAACGCACGCTGCCATCTCTCTTCATAACGATAACCGCGGGTGATGCCCAGGGGCTACTGCTCTCTTTGAGGATTCCCTGAGACACCAGGTTCTGAACATGCCTTTTGACCTCTTGGAATATCTGCGGTGGTACTCTACGATGTCGCTGCTTTATCGGTGGTGCTTCACCAGTAGGGATATCATGCGCCACAGCTGTGGTGTAACCATAATCTTGGTCATCTCTGGAGAAGACATCTCTGTGTTTTGATAACAACTCAGCAAGCCTTTCACACTGGGCCGGTGTGAGACCTTCATAGTTCACTTCAACAGGGATTGGTGGCTGTGTGAATAAGTCCTTGTCAGCCTGAAACTGATCTTGCTTCAATTCCTTGACATGAAGTACGCCGTCATCTTCCTCAAATTCAAGAACATCCTTTGTGACCACTTCCTTTGGCTTATAAACAGAAGCCACTCTAGATCGGGGTGCAATCCTAACGGCCTTTTCACTCAAGGTCACCATCCGTACAGGGACCTTCCCACAGTCTGTTTTAGCAAGAATGTGAGCCACTAAGAGTCCTTTCCTAGGTGACACTCCACAGCAGCCCTCAAGTACCTTCTCACAGCTTCTCACAGGAGGAATAGTGACAGCTTGTTTTCCGGTAATTTTAACATACCCAATCCTTCCGTCAGGCCCTAGATGTCCTGCTTCCTTCTCAACTCTAGTCAGTACCCTCCGGACTTGAGCCTCATCTCGCTGACTATACTTGTCTACCTTTCCCATCCCCCCCACTGAGATGAACAGAGACTGGACTTCGTTGAGTCTATTCATACCGATTATCCCAGACACTCCTTTCATTTCCTTGACATCAGGACTTGTGTCAGTCAGAACGAATATACACTTCCTAGGAAGCACTTTTCCCAGACATTCTACATCTGCCTGTAAGCAACCTAAGACTGGAATGTCTAGTCCGTTGGCCGCTGTCAGTTTAACCCAGCATGCAGAGGACAACTTTAGCTTTTGCTCCCCAAAGTGCTGTCTGAAATATGACTCGGAGATAGTGGATACCTCTGACCCTGTGTCTAAGAGGCACTTGGTCTTGACACCGGCTATCTTCACCTCAACAGTGAGACAATCCCCAAAAGTGCTATCCTTCAGTTTTTCAGCAGTCTCATCACCAGCCATTCTGCTTTGTGACATCTAATCAATGAGGGCCCCGGGCTTTTCTGTACCACACCGCCCGAGTCCTTCTCTGTGACTTCAACTGACTCCACTGTACACTGTGGTGGAGCTGGTCCCCTCCCCAACTTGCCACCTTGTGGACAATAGCGACTGGTGTGTCCGGGTTCACCACATGAATAACAAATATAGAAGGCTGCGCTTCCTCCTCTTCTGACCAGGTAATTGCCTCTTGCATCAATTGTACGAAACTCAAATCTGGCTCAGCCTTAAGTCTGCGTTTCATCTCTCGGCGCAAGAAGTCATCTTTTAGGCCCAGCACCAACTGCTCTTTCAGAACCTTTTCAGCATCCGCCGCTCTATTTGGCTCTCGGCGTTGAACATGATTAAGTCTCTCCCGAAGGACATATGCATAGGTGCATAGTTGCTCCTGCATTTTGAGCACAGTCGTAGAAGTCTTTCAGCCTCATACCAATGGGCACTTTATCTCCATATGTGTCGAGGAGAACAGTGAAGATGTTGTCAACAGACTCCTCTTTTCCTTCCATCATGAACTTGACTGTGGCTTTGGCCTCATCTTTTAGATGCTGTTTCACCAGCTCAACTCGGTCCTCAGTGGGCACCCTCATGACCTGAAATGCAGACTTCATTGATGCCACCCACTCTTCAACAATCAGCTCTCCTGGTTTTGACATGCAACCAGTGAAATCAGGGAGCTTCCGGTCTCGAGGGATATAAAGAGCAGCTGGGGTCGTTTGTACAGAGGCCTGGTTCTCAATTACAACCTTTGCTAGGGACAGGGCTTCTCTCTGCTCTGCCTGGGCTTGATCAAGTGCCCCTGCCTGCTCAGCAAATCTCCTTTGCATCTCTGCCATTTCTCTTTTTAACTCCTCCAGCTCAGACATCTTCTTAGTTGACAAAAACTACTTGTGGGCCTGGAAACGTGTGGCTAGTTAAATGTGCCTAATTCGATCCTTTTCGTGACGCCACTTTTGTAACGGGGTTTCTAACCCGTTGTGTAGGGGAAATGGATTACGGCTATCCTGGAAGTTTGGACAACGAAAGGATCTTGGTCACTGCTCCCCAAGCTTTTTGTCTCTGTACACACTAACGTGTGTATGTGGTTTCTTACCTTATTGTGTTGGGACACTACTGATTGACAAGGGTAGGCTTCAGGTATGGTAATATTACATGGTGGCTTCCTGAAGTGAAATCACATATGTGACAGTACAGTCTGATATGCTCCTCCCTCCCCAGATCTAATAAAATAAGTGAGACTCCCCTACTCCCTGACAGCTCAACAAAAAGGTACACTATAGATGGGTGCAAAAGGAATTAAACAGAATTTATTCTTTTAAATTCCTTTTTTTTATGATTACTCAAACAGAAAAAAAATAATTAATCAATTAAATGAAAGAAAATGAAAGAATATAGTCTTTGTGTTGTCTTTTAAATTCACATAACCACCTTCAACACAGTAAAAATGTCCACTTGCAGTATGACAAATCCCTTATGTGACTTGAAAAAAATGAAAACACTTGCAATTTGGCAATTTGTAAACCCACTTTGGAAAAATTCTCACCGTTTCAAATGATCACCTTCAATCACCTCTGAAAACAACAAACAAAAAAAACAAAGCATTCACAAAGAAATCTCACCTCAGAACCAGCACTTATATGAAACATCCCTCTCAAATGTTTACTCACAGTTAACGTCAAGTTCGGTAGTCCACTTGAATTACCACAGTTCACTGTTTATCAGTTCAGTCATCAAAAAAAAAAAGGAAAAAAAATGAGAAAAATACTACTTAACAGAACGATGAATTGGAGTGCGTTGTCTTGACGTGGGGTGCGTTGAAATAAACCGAAGATCACGTAGTTGGAATGTGCAAGTTAAAAAATTCACTCAACTTTGTACAAAAAATACCCCACAGATAAACTGTCTCAAAAAAAGGATCAAATTGAAGATGAATCAAACTGAGATGTCACTTGGATGGCAGGGTAGCAACACAATCTTCAAAGTTACGTCTCTGTATTAACTGCACTACACAGCGGTCCCGATCTCGCGCTCCGACACGTGCGGGAAACTCAACCACACCTGAACAGTCCCGTTGAAATGTTAGCTCTTGGCGCTGCCTTTCAAACAAAACACGGAAAGTGCACAATGCAGCCAAAAGACATGTAACACATCTCTCAATGACAAAAATCAAGTGGGTTTGCACTTTGAGCGTACTCACAGCTTCCGTGGCCTTCACGATATGTTACTGCGTCATTCTAACAGTCAACACATACCACGAGAACAAAACTGAAAAAAAACTCTTTTCCGCTACGAAATGCGGGTCACTGTCCACACTTTCACTTAGTGCTGTCGTTCTTTATTTGACTTAAGCCTCGATAATCTTCCGTTTTAGCAAATTTATCAAACGAGCTTCTCGATCACGACACTGCACTCACTTCTGTGTGCAACACACTCATACACCACGCTCTCCTTTTTTTCTGCGCTGCACTTCCGGTACGCGCCAAAAAGCAGATCACTCACCAAAATAACAGTATCCTGAAAATAATCTTTCAACATACTATACCCGTTACATCAGCATTGCTTTGACAGTACAGCTCTTCTGGCTGCAACATGTATATGTTTTTATGAACGTCCTCATTCTAATATGTAATCCTTACTATTGTTGTAGCTCATACACAGGGACACAATAATTACCCATAAGTGTTTTATTAGTGAATATATATTTCCTGTACGTTATGAATATATTATCTATTCATTAATGTGTAATACCAGATAATGCATATTACTTATTACTTAGTACTTACTTACTAAGTATTTAGCCATGAGCTATTACAATATTATCTCGCCAACAGAGTTTTGAACTGATGGTATTCTTAGATACATTCTCTCATGGAGAACTGATGAACAGGGATGTCAGCTGTTTGCTGTTTGAACTGTGGGTGCATTAATGCAAAGCATTTCAATTTCCACTTTCAGCAGACAGCTCCCATGGCTCCTACAATGACAGAAGTTCAGTGGCAAAGCCTTGAAGTTGTTGGCAAATGGTGTGTGCTGAAGTATGATGGCGATCTATACCCTGGTGTCATCACAGATACAAGTGTAACACAAATGTTGAGGTCCTTTGCATGCAAAAGCCTGGATTCAGCAGGTTTTTCTGGCCAGCCCATGAAGACATCCTTTGGTACTTGTTTGAGGACATTGTAGTGTGTATCATCCCACCCCTGAGGCCAGTCACAGGTCGTCACATGGAAATTGACAGAGAAATCTGGGCCAAACTGCAGAAGTCTTATTAGAAAGGGTCAGTATATTTTTATGAATTGAGTGCAATTCTAGCTTAAACACTGTTAGATGTACTTTCTGCAACTGAACATTTTTTGTTCAACCTCAGGAGCCAGAAGCAACCACCATGGCATACTGACGGAAAGGACATAGTTCCACCACATTCTCAATCTCTGTTCTCTCTGTTTCTCCCTCTTTCTCTTCTTCTCTTTCTGTCTTGATTGTGATGAACTACATGGACATCTCTCTCTCTCTCTGACATACAGGCTATGTACACACATGCACACACACACACAAACGCACGCAGAGTGTCTGGGTATTCATTCCTGTTACGCACTGTTCATTCCTGTTATTAAATTTTTTTTTTTCTAAAAAATGAGGTTAAACGACTGCTTTTTTCATCTGTGTTATGTTCATCATTTATCCAATAGTTTACTTAATTACATGACTTTAAAACTTATAATCTTGTAGTTTGGGTCTCCTGTAAAATAAAAAATGGCCTTGCACTTTTAAAAAAAAAAAAACACCTCATGTGCATATTTAGTGAACTTTATTTGACAATTAAAAATTATTAATACATTTTACCAACCATTTCTTTAAGATAAACACTTTTGTGAGTGGAAGACAAAGGAAATAGTTGACATTCTTTTTTACATGCTTTTTAAAAGACACTTGATTTTTGGTAACAGGACTGAGAAAAATGCATCCATCCCCTAATTTGAAACCTTGTAAAAAATAAAAATAAAAAAAAGTGATTGAGATTGACCAATATACATTTCGAACAGTGAAATATGTGCATTGTTAGATACAGTGTTGAAAAAAGATTAAAAATCAAGTTTAATTTTTAAAAGTTACAAAAGCAAATGTAACCCATCCAGTGGAAAGCTTACATAAGTCCTGCAATGCAACAGACAATGCCATTTACAAATTCAAAATATAAAATTCTTCATTTGTATCCTGTAACTAAGAGATCATTAATTGTTACAACAAACAAAAGCGGCACTGGCCTCAAACAGAATAAGTATAGTGTGAGAACAAGGAATAATCTTTTCTGTCACCATAACACCCATGCCATTCAAATCAGTAAAGGGGACTAAGCTACCAACATCAATTCCTGACACAAGATTCCCCTACAAATGAACAAAGACAACAATCATACTACAGAACACCACAAACAATTCAGATGATGCTTTCCGGA
>CM040991.1:23098781-23110823 GCA_022985145.1 Pangasius djambal
CTTTCCTTCCATGCTGTTTTAAACACTATGAGTTTAGTTTGGTGCCATTTACGCTCTAATGCTCGGGCGTTCTGTTTTAGGGATCGAGTGTGGTCGCTATACCACGGAGCGCGTTTCCTATCTTTAACTATTTTTCTTCTAAGTGGTGCTACATTATCTAAGGTGCAGCGGAATGTTGACTCTAAAAGTTCTGTCGCCTTTCTGTCGTTCTTTGGGGTCCGACGGTGACCCTATACTGGCTACTAATTCCGGTAGGTGGTTGACAAACATCTCAGCGGTCGCCGGTGTGAATGTACGGCTATAGCGATAGTGCGGTTCTGTGTGTACATTGCTACTGTGACACACACTAAACGTCTGACTGCGGAGTTATTCCTATGTCGGCTATTTGTATTCCAATAGCTAATACTAAGTCTAGTGCATGACCTGCTTTATGAGTGGGTCCTAGAACGCACTGATTGACTCCCAGAGAGTCGAGTATCGACTTAAACGCTACCCTTAGTGGGTCATCTATTTTCTCAAAGTGTATATTAAAGTCGCCGGCAATTAACGCTCGGTCGACGGATACAACCAGGTTTGTTAAAAAATCTGTAAATTCACTAAGAAATTCTGAATACGGTCCCGGGGTTCTGTAGATAAGCACTAATGGAAGGGACTGTGACGGCTTTTTATTGTTGACTACACTTATGGTGCTGTAAAGTGCTTCGAACGTTGTAAATTTATCTAACGGCTTTTGTACGACTGTTAAATTATTCTTATAAATAAGTGCGACGCCTCCACCTCTACCGGTTAAACGAGGCTGATGGATGTAGCTATATGCAGGCGGACAAGCTTCGTTTAATGCTATATATTGATTTTGTTTAACCCAAGTTTCTGTTAAACATAACACGTCGTACTCCTGATCAGTGATTAGTTCATTAACTAATAGCGCTTTAGACGCAAGAGATCTGATATTCAACAATCCTAACTTCAGTTCAGAGGTGCAGGCTGTACTTTCAGTATTATTATTTATTATAGGTATATTTATTAAATTATTTAGATGTACCTTATTCCTATTTTTATGTTTAAAAGCTCGAGGAACAGTCACAATCCCAATGTAACCTACCCTGGGTGACGACTCCAAGCGGCTAGCAGATGGTTGGGTTAACCTATTCATCTGCTTTCTGGGTTCACTGTAGGATCTATGTGCCACTTATGATACTGATGCCTAATCAGTGACAGTGGGCTTACAGAGCACTTACAGCCAGCGCTGCGAGTGAAATGGGGTCAGATTGGCCAAGTTCAGCAGGAACTCACCAAGGAAAAAGACAAACACTCTAGAGCCCCCAGTCAGCGACAACACGTAAGAAATAAGAAAACAGATAACCAGATCAAAGCAAGGTAGAGACAAACCAACAAATAACATATAACGTACAAGACACACACCCCTATTTTCTTTTGTCTTTTTCTCTATAATTCACACTCCTCTTGAGTGTACACGCCTCTTGCGTGACCTGCCTGTACAGACCTTCTCCCTGTGCAATGCCTTCGCTAAATCTCTGTCTAGTCCTCTTCCACTAGAACAGCAGCATACGAGCTTATTGTTTTGATGCAGTGCCTCCGCTAAATCTCTGCCTAGTCTTCTTCCACTAGCACAGCAGCATGCGGGCTCACTATGTTACACATCAAACCACAAGGTGAGAAGCGGTATCCGCAGGATTTTGCGCGCTTCTTCTCTTATTTTCTTATCTCTTTGTCTCTTTTACTCTTTAACTCTATCTACTCTGTGTCTCTTTTACACTACTTATACATTACTGTTATCCCTCAAGGCCCACTTTACAGCAATATATTCTGCATGCAGTTTTTTTTTTTTTGAGATCAAAAACCCCTTGCTTAATTTGGTTCTTTAATTTGGTGAAGCCTAACAGAGTGCCCTTACTGCCCTAGGCCGATCTGCAGCAGACCACACAAACAATTTAAACTAAAAGCAAAAATTCTCACCGTCATTCCCCGGGGTTTTGTGCAATCTGCTTCAGTAGGCCCAGCCGCGGAGACCCTCCTGGCTCCTGTCCAATCCTGCCGACTACGCCATTAAATATGTCATGGCAAATACTTCTGCAAATCAGAATAAGAAAAATGAATTACAAAGACAAGGGGTTCTGGATGCCAAAAATCTATAGACTTTATTGAATCAAACAACAAAGCCGAGATGGTCTTCAGAGCATCTGATTTACATAATTGTGGCCCATGCTTTTATACAATTCTAAAACAATGATCTCATTGGATGGAGTTTTCTCTTCTTTTCTTATTCACACTCCTGCCTCTCGTCACAATTATTTCACTTTCCCCTTATCTCAGTTTTAACCGTGGCGAGAGTTCAGTCAGTTTATGTTTCAAAAACAACATTAGCCTTCACCTTAAAAACTCCATCTACAAGGTCACACCAGTCCGTTCTCACAGGCCCAAAGTCACCCTTCCAAATGTACTAGAAATGGTACAGTGTAGTGTATAAATGAAGCTCTGAAAGTTAATACATGAGGTGATTTAAGGTCACTTTTCAATACTGTTGCATAGATACTGATTGATATAATACTGATTAACAAATGATATTGATAAAGATAACAGGAAATTCCTCCATAATAGCTTTAATTTAAGAAAGTATTTAGATAATTCTAATAATTCTAAGATAATGTGCCATCTAAAACTTAAGACCTCTCATAAGTAAAAATAAGACTTATCTTAATACAAACTGATCAACTGATCTTAATACAAAATGGCGGACGACAGAAACGGAGTTAATAAATGCAACTGATCTTAATACAAAATGGCGGACGACAGAAACTAAGTTAATTAACTCAATAGCCACAGTGCTACAGATAAAACATTTATACGATAATGTGGCACTTAGCTACATATATTTGCAAACAACAGGCACTTATTAATATACATATCAAACATACTGTGTCAGTAGGCTAAGGAGTTGTAGCTTCCTAACTAGCTACGACTAAGTTAGTCGCAAAAAATATGTTAGCTCACTATTTTACAATTTGCACTTTATTTAGCAGTACTTTTACACCTATGCTTGACTCTTAATTTTAGCGTAAATCTGAGTAGCAATGCGCCAGGAGAGGCTGCTGTGGTAATTTCTTTAAGCTAGCTGCTAAGCTAAGCCACTAAGGGACGGCACTTAGCAAGAACAAGCAGGTTCGCGTTAGCTTAGCAACAATCCAGCTAGCATTAACAGGCATTCGCAAATTAACTGAAACCAACTCTTTTTCACAGAAGCGAAATATCTCTTACCTTAAATATCGCACTTTGAGTGTAAAGCCCTGTGAATGTTCTGTACAGTGAAGCTGCACACATGGCCTATCATCTTAAAACCGGACACTTGCCTATTAGACTACTCAGTGCATGTCCAGAAATAATTACTGCTCATAGAAAGCAGACAAAAGTCAAGTGTAAAGTATAAAGGGTTTTTATTCATTTTTTAAAAAAAATAATGTTAATAATTATTTGGGGGGATTGGGGAATAGGGGGATGGTAGGCTTAGGCTTAAGGATAGGATGGGGGCTTGGTGTGTGTGTGGTGTGTGCGTGTGTTTAATTGATCAGGCTCCAGCATGTGATGGTGTCTCTTGAGCTGATCTTCTCGGGACTCTCCTGTCTCTCTGGTCGCAGTGAGCAGGTCCTCTCCACCCTGACTCACAGGCTCGTTCACGGGGTGTCCACACACGTGTCTGTGGATTTCTTTCTGTCTTTCGTTCATGCTGGTCTCTTGGTGCTTTGCCGTCAGTCAGCTCTTTCCTCCCTCCATTCTGTTCAGCTGTGGGACAGAATTAGAGAAATCACTGGGCAAGCTTGTTTCCCAGAATTCAGCAGGAATTACGCAACACAAACCGCAGAACTTAGCTAGTAAAGTTTTACGCTGAGGTAAATTAGATTAATGCGTGGAACACTTGGATGGATTAACATAAAGGGTATTAACTATGAATAGCGTGTCCTTGTTGGCTGCTTGTGTCTGTTGGTGCTTTTATCTACTTCTCATGATTACTTTCTTTGTCCTCAACGTTCTTGTAGTTGATTTTTCTCCCTCTTCCTCGTGTTCCTCTCCTGACCTTCTTCTTCGCCTTTACTTCATCTTTAGGAAATAATGTAAGAATAATGTCACAATCTTAAACAATATTATTATTACCACTTTAATCCATTTATAAATGCTTCATTACAATTTTCACGTATACATTTGTTTAAATTGTGAAGTTGTTAAGCTGCAGCTGTAACTACTTTCAGTCGTGTGATTTATTTGTCTTTGTTCTTTATTTACCTTGAGCACCTTCCAGTGCAGCTTCTTCCTTCATCTTCGGTGTCTCTTCTCCTGCTTTGATAGTGAAAATGTCAGTATTTGTCTATTTTATTGTCATCATAATATGGAACGCTCATTTTCATGGCATACTCAGAATCTGCTCGTTAACAGTCTCC
Organism: Pangasius djambal; assembly: GCA_022985145.1. Classification (NCBI taxonomy): domain Eukaryota; kingdom Metazoa; phylum Chordata; class Actinopteri; order Siluriformes; family Pangasiidae; genus Pangasius; species Pangasius djambal. Next base: position 23,103,233 of record CM040991.1, read on the forward strand.
GTCTCAGGGAGTTGGATTTCCTCTTTAAGCTCAGATTCTTCATCCACCTTCACCATGGGTTTGTCTGCTGTGACACATGTAAACATGAACAGCTGTCCAGATGTGTATTATAATCTTGGAATTTCAGGAATAAAAAGAACTACAGCTGCAATAAACAGGCAAAATATTATTGTACACATTTGAATAATGAGCCTAATATCAGAGGATTTGATGCTTGGAGGGATTCTGTGAAATTTAAAGAGGTGTGTAAGTGGGACTGATCTCTCCTTCTCACCCAGACGTGTGCTGTTCTCTGTTTCTGCATCCTCTGGTGGTCTTTCTACGGCCTCAGGTGCAGATCGTCCTGACAAATGTCACACGATTCACAATTAAAACTTGATACAAAGTTTAGATTCCTCATTTAACACAAACTGAACTAATATCAGCAGGTCTCCTGGTACATTACTGACATAATGACATGATATTAATATTAATACCTGCTTTGTTGTCCTGGAACTTTTTGTAATTGATCTTCCTTCCTTTGCCTCGTGTTCCTCTCCTGGTCCTTTTCTTTTTCTCCTTTCCATTCCTGGTGTTTTCAACAGGCTTCTCTGTATTATTGCTCTCTGATAATTTATAATGTCACAATTATTAATAATGTCATTATTGCCACTTTAATTGAACTTACATTTTTATTATTACAATTTTCACTTATGAATGTTTTTATAAGTTACGTGTATAGTCTCATCCAGTTTAATGTCCACTAGCTATACTGCATTTATACAATTTATTTACCTATTTACTTACTTACCTACTTATTTAATTATTTATTTGTTTGTTTTTTACTTACTTAATATTTCGAGTAGTTGATGTTGAGTGATTGCTTCTACTCACCCAGAGATGTGCTGTTTCCTGTTTCAGTGTCTTCCAGCTTTCCTTCTTCAACAACAACTTCAGCTTCAGCCTCAACTTCAGCTTCAGCTTCACCTTCTGCCTCAACTTCAGCTTCAACTTCAACAACAACTTTAGCCTCAACTTCTTCTGAAAAAAAAATCACATGATTCACAATTAAAACTTGATATAATGTTTAGATTGTGTTATTTGAGGTGGATAAAGTGTTTCACTTCAATTCCTCATTTAATTTAATTTAATATCAGCAGTTCTCCAGGTACATTACTGACATCATGACATGATATTAATATTAATACCTTCTTCATTCAGGTAAAAGTTCTTTAATGCTCTAGGAACTCAAAATTCATTTAATCCACAAAACCCTATTAAATGCAACGATCTTTTACAGTGTTTCTGTTTAGTGTTTCAGTACTTAAGAAGTGATATATGAGTAGTAGTTATGGAGAACTATGCATTAATTCCAGTATTAATGGAAGCCGTTGCTGAGCTGATTGATCTTATTTAAAAACTTTCTTACCTTATTAGAGAGCACTTTATCAATTTATCTTTAAATGTGTAACACAAATGCTATTTCCTCACTGGAAGATGATTTCTTTACTCACCCAGAGGCAGGTTGATCTCGTCCCTTATCTCTTCCAGGAGGACGGTCGGGAAATCATTGAAGGCTTCAGCCTCAGCTTCAGCGTCGGCACTCATCACGATCTCCCCACTTTCTCCTGCTGTAACAAAAACATTTCAATTTAAAACTCAACATTTCCTAACTCTAGTTTAAGTTCAAATATTTTGAACATTATAGCATCTTGTTAAGAATAAAGGGTTAGTAGATATGGAGTATTATGCGTTAGTTAACTGTGATCATCACCACGGCAACATTAATATGAGGCTTTTTTCAGTTATTGTTTTGCATTTTGTCTGAAATTATTTTGAGATTATATTTTTTATTCACCCAGAGACTGGCCAGAAGTTTCCCCTGCCTGATCCACGTTCTGGAGCTGGTTGATGGCTTCAGCCTCCGCCCCATCATCCACCTCCTTCAGCATCTCTGTTTTTGAATAAATTAATATTCTCAGTTTTCTCACAGTAAAATCAGAGCTCTCTAACACAGCACCTCAAATTTTCTTTGTCAGTTTGTAGCATTTCAGTTTCCTTTATTTTCTCTCATTTCATTTTGTATGATTTTCTTTGTATGATTTTCTTCTGCAAATCCTCACATCACTTTGTCAGTGTAAATTGTATTTAATGTTGTAATTGAAATATTATTGGCATATTATTATTTATGTTCTTTGCTCACCCAGAGGCAGGTCGATCTTTTCTTCTGCCTGATCCAGGAGGACGTTCTGGAGCTGGTTGATGGCTTCAGCCTCCGCCCCATCATCCACCTCCTTCACCATCCCTGTTTTACAATAAATTAATATTCTCAGTTTTCTAACAGCAAAATCAGAGCTCTCTAACACAGCACCTCAAATAATTTTGGCATTTTATAATTTATCTTCTTTACTCACCCAGAGACTGGCCAGAAGTTTCCTCTGCCTGATCCAGGAGGACGTTCTGGAGCTGGCTGATGGCTTCAGCCTCCGCCCCATCATCCACCACCTTCACCATCCCTGTTTTACAGTAAATTAATATTCTCAGTTTTGTAACAGTAAAATCAGAGCTCTCTAACACAGCACCTCAAATTACATGTCTTTTTTTTTTGTAGAATTTCAGTTTCCTTTATTGGTTTGCATTTCATTTTATTTGAAGGTTTTATCTTTTATTTTTGCAAATCCTCACATCACTTTGTCAGTGTGAATTGTATTTAATTTCATAATTGAAATATTATTGGCATATTATTTATGTTCTTTACTCACCCAGAGACTGGAAAGAAGTTTCCCCTGCCTGATCCACGTTCTGGAGCTGGTTGATGGCTTCAGCCTCCGCCCCATCATCCACCTCCTTCAGCATCGCTGTTTTTGAATAAATTAATATTCTTAGTTTTCTAAAAGTAAAATCCGAGCTCTCAAACACAGCACCTCAAATTTTCTTTATGAATTGTATTTAATGTTGTAATTGAAATATTATTGGCATATTAATATTTTTGTTCTTTGCTCACCCAGAGGCAGGTCGATCTTTTCTTCTGCCTGATCCAGGAGGACGTTCTGGAGTTGGTTGATGGCTTCAGCCTCCGCCCCATCATCCACTTTTTTCACCATCCCTGTTTTACAATAAATTAATATTCTCAGTTTTCTAACAGTAAAATCAGAGCTCTCTAACACAGCACCTCAAATAATTTTGGCATATTATAATATCTTTTTCTTTACTCACTCAGAGACTGGCCAGAAGTTTCCCCTGCCTGATCCAGGAGGACGTTCTGGAGCTGGCTGATGGCTTCAGCCTCCGCCCCATCATCCACCTCCTTCAGCATCTCTGTTTTTGAATAAATTAATATTCTCAGTTTTGTAACAGTAAAATCCGAGCTCTCTAACACAGTACCTCAAACTTTCTTGATGGTTCTTTTGTAGCATTTCAGTTTCTGTTATTTTCTCGCATTTCGTTTAATTTAATGTAAGTTTGTATGATTTTCTTTTGCAAATCTGTACATCACTTTGTCATGTGAATGGTAATTAACGTTGTAATTGAAATTTAGGCATATTATAATTTATTTTCTTCACTTACCCAGAGGCAGGTCGATCATTTCCCCTGACTGATCCAGGAAGACGTTCAGGAGCCTTTCAGACCTTCAGAAGACCTTCAGCCTCCGCCCCATCATCCACCTCTTTCAGCATCCCTGTTTTAAATATTGTAATTTAATATTGCAATATTCAGGTTGTATCCTTTGTTTTTAAAGCTCTTCATGGAGCAGCCCGTCTTTATTGCAGATTAACTCTGGTTGTGTAAATCTGTACAGCACTTTATCAATGTAAAGGGTATTTAAATGTGTAACACAAATGCTATTTCCTCACTGGAAGTTGATTTCTTTACTCACACAGAGGCAGGTTGATCTCGTCCCTTATCTCCTCCAGGAGGACGGTCAGGAAATCACTAAAGGCTTCAGCCTCAGCTTCAGCGTCGGCACTCATCACGATCTCCCCACTTTCTCCTGCTGTAAAAAACATTTCAATTTAAAGCTCAACATTTCCTAACTCTAGTTTCTTCTTCTTCTACTTCTTTCAGCTTTTGCCTTCAGGGGTCGCTACAGCGAATCATCACTCTCCACCTATCCCTATCTTCTGCATCCGCAACACTTGCACCCACTAGCTTCATATCCTCATTTATTACATCCATATACCTTCTCTTTGGCCTTCCTCTTCGCCTCCTGCCTGGCAGCTCCATGTCCAACATTCTCCTACCAATATACTCACTCTCCCTCCTCTGAACATGTCCAAACCATCTTAATCTGGCCTCCCTAACTTTGTCTCCCAAACGTCCAACATGAGCTGTCCCTCTGATGTACTCGTTCCTAATCCTGTCCAACCTTGTCACTCCCAAAGAGAACCTCAACATCTTCAGCTCTGCTACCTCTAGCTCTGACTCCTGTCTCTTCCTCCTGTCTCTAAACCATACAGCATGGCCGCTCTCACCACTGTCTTGTACACCTTCCCCTTGATTCTCGCTGATATTTTTCTATCACATAGAACTCCCGACACCTTTCTCCACCCATTCCAACCTGCCTGCACTCGCTTCTTTACCTCTTTCCCACACTCTCCATTACTCTGGACTGTTGACCCCAAGTACTTAAACTTCTGTACCTTCTTCACCTCTTCACACTGTAATCTTACTGTACCACTTCACTCCCTTTCATTCACACACATGTACTCAATCTTACTACGACTGACTTTCATTCCTCTTCTCTCCAGCGCAAACCTCCACCTCTCCAGGTTTTCCTCCACCTGCTCCCTGCTCTCACTACAGATCACAATGTCATCCGGAAACATCATTGTGCAAGGAGACTCCTGTCTGACCTCCTCTGACAACTGGTCCATCACCATAGCAAACAGGAAGGGGCTAAGAGCCGATCCCTGATGTAGTCCCAACTCCTCTGTCTGACCTACAGCACACCTCACCACTGTCCTGCTCCTCTCATACATGTCCTGCACCACTCTGACATACTTCTCTGCTACTCCTGACTTCCTCATACAGTACCACAGCTTTTCTATAACTCCTAACTCTAGTTTAAGTTCCTAACTCTAGTTTAAATTTAAGTCTCGTAACTCTAGTTTAAGTTCAAATATTCTGAACAATATGGCATCTTGTTAAGAACGGAGGGTTGATATAGATATAACTGTTTTGCATTTTGTCTGAAATTATTCTCAGATTATATTTTTTGCTCACCCAGAGCCTGGCCATTGGATTCCTCTGTCTCATCCAGGAGGACGTTCATCAGTTCACTGATGGCTTCAGCCTCCGCTCCATCATCCACCTCTTTCAGCTTCTCTGTTTCTGAATAAATTAATATTGTAATTTTTCTAACAGCACTAATAGCAGTGAACCACAAGAACTGAACTCATATCAGCAGGTACATTGCTGACATCATCACATGATATTAATATTAATACCTGCTTTGTTGTCCTGGAACTTTTTGTAATTTTTCTCCCTCTGCCTCGTGTTCCTCTCCTGGTCCTTTTCCTTTTCTCGTCTCCTTTCCTGGTGCTTCCAGCAGGCTCATCTGTGTTGGTGCTGTTTGCTCCATCTTTAGAAAATAATAAATGATCAATGTCACAGTCTTAAACAATACTATAATTGACATTTACTGGATATTAATAATACTTATCATCAGTGAAGGATGAATGCAGTAATTTTTTCATTCATTTGTATTTATTTTTTGTTTGCTTACATACTTATTTCTTTGAGTAGTTGATATTTGGAGGGATTGTGTGAGATTTATTTTACAGTTAAAGAGGTAGATCAGTGTGAGGGATTGCTCCTACTCACCCAGAGATGTGCTGTTCTCTGTTTCACTGTCTTCCGGCTTTCTTTCTTCACCAAAAGCTTCACCTTCAACCTCAGCTTCAGGTTCAGGTTCAGCTTCGGGTTCAGGTTCAGCTTCAACTACAGCTTCAGGTTCAGCTTCAACTACAGCTTCAGGTTTAGTTTCAGCTTCAGCTTCAACCTCAACTCCAGCTTCAGCTTCAACTACAGCTTCAGGTTTAGTTTCAGCTTCAGCTTCAACCTCAACTCCAGCTTCAGGTTCAGCTTCAGCCTCAACTACAGCTTCAGGTTCAGCTTCATCTTCTTCTGAAAGAAAAAAAATGTCACATGATTCACAATTAAAACTTGATATAATGTTTAGATTGTATTAACTGAGGCAGATAAAGTGTTTCACTTTAATTCCTCATTTAGGTCAGGTTCAACTTTATTGTCATTGTCAGAGTACGAGTACAGAGACAATGAAATGCAGTCAGCATCCAACCAGTAGAGCAAATAACAAATAAGTTCAAATGAGGAAACAGGGTCATGGTGCAGTAAGTTAACAGTGTACAATGTACAGGTAAAGGTAAACAATATGATGCATAACCAGAAATGCAAATGGCAATCAAGTTCAATGGAATAAATAAGAATTCTGGTGCAGTTAGTTGAGATAAACAGTATACAGGTGGAGGTAAGCAGCATGCATGCATGCAATATGATGCAGTGGATACATATAGTGGATAAAAATCCAGATGTGCAAATAGCAATAATGTGCAAATAACGGTCTGATATTATAATAATAATAATGACAAATAGTGCAGTAAAGTGCAAGTACTTGCAAATAATTGCAGATAACAGTAGTGTCTAATGCTAATGTTTAGTTATTAGGTGGAGCCTGGCAGTTAAAGCTTAGAAGCTGAGTTCAGCATCAGTACAGCTGAAGGGAAAAAGCTGTTCATGAGTCTATATTTAATTTAATATCAGCAGGTCTCCTGGTACATTACTGACATCATGACATGATATTAATATTAATACCTGCTTTGTTGTCCTGGAACTTTTTGTAATTGATCTTCCTTCCTTTGCCTCGTGTTCCTCTCCTGGTCCTTTTCTTTTTCTCGTTTCCTTTTCTGGTGTTTTCAGCAGGCTTCTCTGTATTGTTGCCGTTTACTACATCATTAGCAAATAATGTATAATGTCACAATCATAAATATTATTATAATTATTATTATTTTTATTATTATTACTATTATGCTCACTCAGAGATGTGCTGTTCTCTATTTCAGCGTCTTCTGGCTTTCTTTTTTCAGAGTCAGCCTTAACCTCAGAGTCAGCCTTAACCTCAGCATCAGCCTCAACCTCAGCATCAGCCTCAACCTCAGCTTCAGCTTCAACCTCAGCCTCAACCTCAGCGTCAACCTCAGCTTCAGCCTCAACCTCAGCATCAGCTTTAACCTCAGCATCAGCCTCAACCTCAGCTTCAGCTTCAACCTCAGCAACAGCTTTACTCTCTGCTTCAGCCTCATCTTCTTCTGAAAGAAAAGTCACAGGATTCACTATTAAAACTTGATTTAATGTTTGTTGTATTTGAGGCAGATAAAATGTTTCACTTCAATTCCTCATTTAATTTAATATCAGCAGTTCTCCAGGTACATTACTGACATCATAACATGATATTAATATTAATATTAATACCTGCTTTGTTGTCTTGGAACTTTTTGTAATTTATCTTTCTTCCTTTGCCTCATGTTCCTCTCCTGGTCCTTTTCTTTTTCTCCTTTCCATTCCCCGTGTTTTCAACAGGCTTCTCTGTATT
>CM040991.1:23141324-23164954 GCA_022985145.1 Pangasius djambal
AAATTTGAGTATTTTTCTATGTTATGTTCATGTTTATGTTCATAAACTTTTTATTTAATAAAATATGTTTTCATAGTTTGTGTTGTCCCTTATTATCAATGCAAAATGGTCACTAACTAAAGAGGATTTATGCTGATATTGCCCAAAAACCCTATTTTGTTCAGGCGTTTCCAAACTTTTGGAGGGCAGTGTATATACCACAAAACCAACTGGCTACTCTGATTAAATTACATATGTACAAAAATACACTCACTAAGCCCTTAATTACCCTGTAAACCTGCTGTAAACCTACATTTATGCAATTATCGGTAGCACTTTATTTTAAGGAACACATACTATAAGGTATTAATAAAGGTCTCGTTATTTACTTAATAAAGCACAAATCATACACATGTACTAATACTATGTACTAGTCTTTATTCATAAAGATCTGTACTGCTGCATAGCTAGGTATGTTAGCTGAAAATGAGTAATTATCACATTATTAGATGCGATAATGTGCAATAAATACTTATGAGCTAAGAAAACCTGAATAAGTCACTAAAAAATGGAACATGTGAATAAAGAATAATACAGTGTGAATAAACAAATTACATGCATCCAATTTGTGCTTTAGTAAACACATAAAAATACCCTCATTAACCCTTTATGTGTGTTGCTTAAAATAAATTGTTACCCAATTATCCATACAGCCAATCATGCAGCAGCAGGACAATGCATAAAATCATGCAGATGCAGGTCAAGAGCTTCACTTAATGTTCACATCAAGCAGGTAGTTTAAAAGGTATTTCTCAGAATAAAAATCAACTACAACAGATGTTTTTCTGTTGTATTCCAGTTTTATTGATTTTCTCTGTTACATAAATTCAAATAATTCATTATTTTAATTTTCTTGATTTCTTTATAAATAAATCTAATTGGTAATTTCAAAAACTTACCTTCTGTGTTGATTGAGGTTATTCCCTATGGTGTTTAACTGTTACTTGTTATAGAAATAATTTTGTAGGAAGGCCAAATCCACTAAATTTGTGCTACAGTAAAGTGATAGGGTAATAGGAGGGATATTAATATTAAGTCGAGAGACACACAGCCAGAACCTGGTGCTCCACCCAATTGAAGGTTGAGGGTAGGGCCGCTAGATGTATATACACTGCCCTCCAAAAGTTTGCAAAATGGTCACTAACTAAAGAGGATTTATGCTGATATTGCCAAAAACCCTATTTTGTTCAGGCGATTCCAAACTTTTGGAGGGCAGTGTACATGTAAATAAGTGACACATAACAGCACTTTTTTCAGAGACACAAAACTGGATGCAGTTCTAAATGCTGCTCCTAACAGGAGTGTGTTATTAGATGCATTATTTGAGGTTATTAGGTTTGTCTTATGGTTGATATTAGGCAGTATTTGTAGTAACTGTAATACAAAAACATGTTGTGTGCTAGAAGCATCTGTTTACAGTGATCCAGTTTCCTTTTCCAGTTAGATGTAGATTTTTTTTCCCTCAATACTATACAAAATCATAAACATTTCTCAGTTCCCTTATAAATATTTCTTATTTGGATTTTTTTTTTTAAATTCTAGACTATTTAACTTAAACCTATTTCTTGTTCCATTAGCCAAAAATGTTAATACATTTTAATTAAAAAATGTCAAACTTTTGACTGGTAGTGCTACTCGGTTAATAAAATAGTTTAAGCTATTTCAAACGGAGCAATATAACTATGTTGGGACTGGGAAATGTAGTTAGTCAAAGTAGAGATTAAAAGCTTCACAAGTGTCCCAGTTTCCCCACTATATTGAGAGATAGCTCTGCTAAACACATGCACCTATTATGTGTCAATCATTAAAAGACTGTTACACAACCACCAAAATTTGTTGCTCGACAGGTCTGACTTCAGAGGAGCTTGTTGGTGGGTATTGTTCTAATTATTCTTGTCAGCAGGTTACCTGCCCCAACACATACATTCTGGGTAGGTGGAAATTATTAATCTGAAGTACTATCTAGATTTAACAGCCAGTGCACTTTAAGTATGAATTATAGACAGAACAACAGAGAGCACATTGCAGACTTGTATTGGCTTGTTCCTTGTGTTTTTCTGGATGGAGCTGATTCTTGTCACAGTGTATTATACATATAGGGCCTCAACAATGGTTCAAGCCCAAGAGCCCTCACCCCTCTAAGCCCACCCCTGCATCTTCCTGTTGGTGGCTTTTAGATGAGCATCAGAGCAGGAATCACACTTTTTACACAATTTTTTGAATGAAAAATTTCGGGCACTTTGAGAACTGGCTATTTTTGGTTGAAGTGGTACTACATCAGGCACAAGTGTGCACATCACAACTGGCTTAACAAAAATTTAATGTCTGTATCTGTCTTCTAGGATAGTATATCAATGTTTTACTGTGAACACATTTATTAGCACTTACCAAGTATTCTCACTAAGACTCACTGTTATGATATTAGAAATCCTTAAGTAGATGCAAATTTTCTTGAGATGCATGCTAGATGGGGTACCCTGGTGTTGAGGTAAGTGGCTCGTTTCCCTCTTTGGAGGTGTCAGTCTCTGCTATGAATGGTAAACATGGGTTTTAAAATTGGAGTGAAGGTGAATGCTTGTTTTAGGGTCTTGAATGTTTTATATGCTTGGCCTCGATGAACCACGAGACAACCTTCTTTCGGCTCAGAAGGAAGTGAACTGAGCGAGCGATGCGCGCGTGAACAAATATATACTCTTAAAGCGACAATGCACTTCCTGAGCAAATCTTGAAAATCATATACATCTTAACTCAAAACACTAAAATAATATATACATCTGTGGCGATGTGATCTCCCATTTTTGTATGAGGTGCAGATATAGGGTACGCTTCGTGGATATAAAAGGAGATAGGAATGATGCCTAACTAAGTGCATCCAGTTGGGTCCTGGAAGTGACGTCAATTTTGGCGCGCCGGGTGCACATTCAGGAGTGTGGCTGAGGAGAATTATGGATGTATCGAGGGAAGGCTGATCTTCGTGAGTGTTCAGTTTGCACGCCGCCGAGTGCATTGGACTGCACTGCCAGTCGCAGTAGTGATACGGGGGCTGGAAGGTGTTGCAGCAGGCTTTTTGTGGGGCGCTGCTAGATTCGGTGAGACGCTGTTCGTCTGCACGAGCTGCAGCTACAAGCATGGGTTATTCACCGGCTGTTTAGGAACACCTGCACGGAGTGGACTGCTTCTTTTCTATGAGCTGTACTCTTTGACCAACATTTTGCCTTTTACCAGAACCACGCATGGGTTGTGGATGTGTTCGGGGCTAACTGGATTTCATTTTCATAAATTTCATTTCAGCAAGAAGAGTTTGTTCTGGAGCGACTGGAGCGATCGTTGCGGCCTTAGGTGACTCATTTAACTTTTATGGTTTCAGGTATCCGGTGACTGTGGGACTTGAGGAGGGGTACCGGAGGCGAATAGCTACGTGTTTGTCAGTATTATTTGGTTGTGTTTTTTTGTGTGCGTATGTGGTTGTGTATTTTGAATTTTTTTTCTTTGTAAATGTTTTTTTTGAGCAGTTTGACTTGCTCTTTTGCTTCAACAGCTCAAGATAAATGTTCCTTTATTGAAGATATTTTTTAGTGAATGTGCGTTTGTGTCTTATATTTTGTTCTCCTTTTCCCTTCAGAATTGGGGGGCTAGCATTAGCCAGAGTCCTCCGTGTGTGGTGGTGGTGTGGCTGTCGTCTTGCAGTATTCACAACGGGTGATTTGGTGCTGTGGTGGCACGTGTGGTAGCTGTGTTTATTGGATATGCCATTCTGAATAAATTGTGTGAACCTCTCACCATTGTTTGATACCTGTCTCAGCCACAACGAATCTGTGTATTGGGTACTTGATGTACTTGTGGGTCCCTAGCCAAATTTCTGGGGTGGCGTAGTCTAAAATATAGTGCCAAAATTGGCAATAGTTTTAATCCTTGAGATAGGAAGGTCACACATCCATATCAAATAAACAAAATTACATTTATATTCAATAGAAAAAGGGGTATTTTGGGTGAAAATAATATAACCAAAATAACTCTGTTACATTCACCCCTCCTTATTTACATCAAAATCCTTCAATGTACCATAAAGACATTTTCAATTAACACACTTTACTGGCACAAGTGAAACGTAAATCTAATTCACGCAACCAACATAGGAGTTACCTCAATTTCAAGGTTTAGGAAAACAGGAGATCGATCAAGTCTCATATTCCCCTTAAGTTAATGTGACGCCGTATACGCCACACAGCAGTTGGCCCAAACATTGTTGGTACATCAAATTTCTAAAACCTTCTGCAATCAATTCTCGGTTTAAATCTCTTGGACTCTTAAAACTGGTATCTGCACCATAGATTCAATCAACCTGTTTACAGATTTAACTATTCTCCCAACTCTTGTTTTAATAGGTTTAAGGGAACTAAGTCACCAGGTAGATCGTGTCAGCCACAGGACTGAGTGCTGGTTCACAGACAGAAAGTTCGTTTGAATAATTAAAGGAGGTGGATGAAACAGTCGACATCTGTAAGTTTGAGTCGTACAAGTCTGGTATGTCGGGCTGACTTGGCATTGTTGCCTGATCCACTCCATCATTCCGATCAGACTCTACAAAGATGAATGGCTGATTAACTTCACTTGAACTCGACCCTTCATCAATACCAGGAATCGTCAAGAAGTTCACTTCCAGCAAAAGATTCCTATGTACAACTTTGTGACCTGTTGCATCCTTTATCTTATAAACATGGATGTCAGGATTCACATCAACAACAGTGAACACCCCATCCTCCCATTTGTCGACCAACTTCCTTTTTCCACGTTCTGATTTATTAACGACCAATACTCGATCTCTCACTGACAAGTGAGGACCTTTAACACGCTTTTCGTACTGAGGAGGTTGATGTTGTTGCTCGACAGAGGAATGCTTCTGGGCAATATGCATAGCATTTTTCAAGCAGGACAGCAAAGACTTGGCATAATAGTCATAATCAGCAACTTCAGGGTTATCGAGTACCTGGTTGAAAACGATGTCAACTGGAAGTCTGGGTATGCAGCCGAACATCAGAAAGAAGGGTGCATAACCTGTGGTTTCATGCACGGTCGCATTTCGCAACACCGGCCAGACGAAGAAGCTCAGCTATGAGGTTACTCTCAAAATTGGTGCCCTGGTCAGAGTGTATTCGTTCTGGAAACCCGCAGATACAAAACACATTGTCCCAAAGCTTTCTCGCAGCTTGCTTTGCTGTTTGATTGGTGCAAGGTAATGCGTGAGCAAGTTTGGTGAAGTGGTCAGTATGAGGACATCCACTGAACATGTTTACCATCTTCTGCTGACCAGAAATCTATGCACACCAACTCCATCGGAGCTGAACTCTTAATGTTCTCCAAAGGGGCACGAGGAACAGGTTCTGGTGTCTTTGCAAAGACACATCTTTGACAGCATTTCACATATTCTCTGATGTTCTTTTCCATATCAGGCCAATAAAAACGCTGTCTTGCAAGTGAAAGAGTGCGGTCCTGCCCCTGATGACCTGCAAGACAGACAGAGCTTTGTTCTTCAGACTACCAGGCAGCACATACTGGAATCTTTTCTTCTTAGACAAAGGATCTTTCGTCACTCTGTACATCACATCATCTCTAACTTCCAACTTATCCCACTCTTTTAACAGTCTCAGCACTTGCGCACTGGCACCATGTCTTTCTCTTCTTGATGGAAGTCTCTGTTTAATCAAAAATGACAACACTTTGGATATTGTTGGGTCTTCCCGCTGGCTTTGCCTAAGCTCTTGGGCAGAGAACACTGGTAAAGTTTCCTGGCAACCTGAAATCTATTGAACATTATGGACTAAATGAAGGGCTCTAGACTCAGCTCCATCTGTCCAACTGCAGTGAGACTGACAAAGAGCTCTGATTTCATCCGTGTCATAGACAGTTCTTTGTGAAAGACTCCTCCTGGGCCGAGTGGGTTGAACTTGGCTACTGAACCTGAAAACATCGTGAACACAGTCTTCGTTCACCCCACTGGCCTCCTGCATTAAAGAAGAATTTGGCTCATTCAGCAGTCTCTGCCCAATTGGTTTTACAAAGGGGTCGCGGCTCAAAGCGTCTGCTACCACATTCGCTTGTCCAGGCAAGTGTTTCAGGTCGAACGTGTATGACGCAAGTTTTGAAACCCATCTCAACTCATATGCATATGCATCAAGTTTTGGCTTAGTTATGAGGTGAGAGGGTTATTATCTGTCCAGATGGTGAATTTTTGGCCTTTCAGCCAATGGCTGAACTTCTCACATACACTCCACTTTAGAGCCATAAATTCGAGTCTGTGAGCTGGATATCTGCACTGTGATGCACTGAGGGTCTTGCTTGCGAAGGCAATGGGTCTGGCTTGGAGTTCCCCTTTGGGCACTTGTGAAAATACAGCCCCTAGCCCATCCAATGAGGCATCAACAGAAAGAATGAAGGGCTCATTGAAATCCAAATGAGCAAGCATGACACTCTCCAGCAAGGCAGCCTTGAGTTGGTCAAAAGCAACCTGACACTCTGTTGTCCAATCTGAAGGGGCAAGTTTACGGTAAGTGCCTTGAAATTTCCTATTCTTTGACAATTTTCCTCTTCTTTTCTGTCCAGCTGTAAGACCGAAAAGAGGTTTAGAAATAGATGAGCAGTTGGGAAGTGTTGGCAAGTGTTGGTAATAGAATACCATGCTAAGGAAGGACTTTATTCTTTTGACAGATGGTGTGCAGCCATCACTGTCCATCAGATCTTGTGCTGTTATCCTTGTGATGACCTCCACTTTTGCTGGATCAACAGACACACCTCCACTATAATTTGACTTGTCTTTGAAGAAGATGACATTTTTTAGGAGAAAGTTTCAGATTGTTCTCCCTCAGCCTCTGAAACACTGTGCAACCTGGACAGAACCTTACTTTCTGATGGTGCAAAGACAAGAAGATCGTCAAGGTAGCACAAAAGCTTTGAAACATTAATGTCTCCAAAAATTCCAAGCATCATCCTCATGAAAGAAGCTGGACTATTACAAAGCCCTTGCGGCATACGATTATATTCATGAAGGCCTAGAGGTGTTGTGAAAGCCATATATTTCTTGTCCTCTTCATTCATTGGGATATTATAAAACCCTGATGTGAGGTCCATTGTGCTGAAGAAGCAACTTCCTCCGAGCGCGACAAGGCAGTCAGCCTGGTGAGGCAAGGGGTGTGCATCTTTTATGGTTCTGGCGTTTAACCACCTGAATTCTGTGCAAAATGCAACCCACCATCCTTCTTCCACACCATCACTAATGGTGATGCGTACTCGCTTGAAGACTTCCTGATGATACCTCTTTCTTCCATGTCAGTGAGAACTTGTCTTAATTTTTCATAGTGACCAGGAGGCACTCGCCTATAAGGCAAGCGAAAGGATCGATCATCAGTCAGTCGTATACGATGCACATGTCTCTTGGCTTCACCACAGTCCAATGGGTGTTTGGAGAAGATGTCTTGATAGAACTAGTATCTGGGTTAGTTTAGATTTACACTCATCACTGATCTGAGTCCAGTTGATGTCAATATCCCCAAGGCCCAGGTTCAACAGACTTTTGACAATTTGATTAACAGGACAGAAATTACGTGAGGCATCTGGCTTGCTTTCCATTGGAGTAACGTGCAGACCCTGAAAAATCTCAAAATCCTCAGATGCAATACACGGAAACACATCAGCCATTTTGCAGTTTCTTTTCAATGTGGCCACTTTGTTTGTTGGATTCACAACTGTCATAGGCACCCATCTGTCACCCCAGAGTGGTGTGACAAGGCGACCAACCAGAACATCTCGGGGCATAGCTTTGAAATTGGTCCGCTCAACAATCACTGTGCTGCCAGGCGACATGGGCACGTTAGGTGGCAGACGACCCCAGACCAAATGTTCATGCTCTGGCAAAAGTACTACTGCCTGAGTGAGTTTGACAGTGCCTATTTTATCAGGGACAGTTTGTCCTTTCCAACGTTCAACACCTGTAAACATTGACAAGAACCTCTGAATGTCTCCGTCAAACTGATTGTCAGGTCTAGAAGCAATGTCCCAATAATCACTGTCGTTCTTCAATTCATGAATCAAGAGTCTGATGATATTAGAGCCCAGAGTAAGATCATCACATTGGCCAGGCACAACCAAACAAGGGACAACATACATCACATCACAACATGGATGCCAAAGAACTGGATCTCTAAATCATAAAAAACCCCAGGCTGGGTATGCTGACCTCCACAGCCGACCAAGACGATGTTTTCTTCAGAATGTTTCTTTTCAGGCAAGATGCCAGCAGATCAAATTTTTGCTTCAGCATTTTTGCTGTTTGTACATGCCATAGAACTGGAATCAAGCATTCCGTTAAGTTGAACATGGCCATTGACACGAACAGGAACTTAGAAAAGGCTACTGAAGGCTACAACTTTTTGACTGGATTGTACAACTATCCTGGTCCCCTCAGGAACACCATTACAGTTCTCCTAATATAGCTGAGCAAGATCGCACTCTTCATGAAGGGATTTAGCATCCATGCCCACATCACCCCTTCCATGATGTGGGCTGTCTAGTTTAACTGGTGAAGTGGTCTGCTAGCATCACTGTTCAAATGATGTTGGTGACGATCGGCTCGCTGACGGCAGTCCTTTTTCCAATGGCCAGGAGTTAAGCACTTCAGACATCTATTATCCTGTCTACAATGAGACACCAAAGATCTACAAACCCTGCATGGTTTGCTGTAAGTCTGGAATGTTGTAGCTTGATGACGAGGCCTAGCTTGGAATTGGGTCTGCTGAGTGACAAGACGGTCCAATAGACTCACTAGACTTTTCATGCAGTCAGTGTCACTGCCAGACTGCGTTACGGGAGAAGGTGGAACAGACAAGGCGGGGTTGGGTGCAGATGTCTCAACAACATTTGGGCTCTGAGTATTCAAACTGCATGAATTAGCGAAGGTCCGAGCTTCCCTCTCTTGCATATGTTCATCAAGTCTCTCCTGTATCTCACAAGCTGACCATTTCTCTGCTGATTTGAATTTGAAGACATTAGAAAGAGACTGATCTGGGCAATGCTTAATAAACATCATACTGATCTCATGACTCGGATCACAAATGCGCCGACCTTGTCTCTCCAAGCATTCCTTCGCGACATCCATCATCTTGTTCAGCCTGATCCAATACTCCATTGCATCTTCGGATGGCATCGGTAAAGTATTGTAAAAATCGGCTAGGGGCACACTAGAGTAGGTGATTGTGCTGAAATGCTGTTTTAAAATGTCAAAAAATCAAGTGTGGGTTATTGGTGTAGTCATCATATGTGTAATTATGCAATTTAATTCTCACTACATCACCTGCTTTTCACTAGTTTGACATTAGACAGTGTCAACACACAGTTGGCTGTTCAGAATTACTACAGTGTGTACTTCTGTCAGATCGTAGCTGAGCAGTAATGGACTGCCCCAATTTTTCAGCTATTTCATTGATGAGTAAACTCAAATCTGGATTTTGGTTAACTGGACTTGCCATGGCACGATCAACATATCTTGTGGAAGTCAGAATGGGTGTATCGAATGCCCTGCTAGTAGACCCTGGCATCCCTGGATTCAGAAGGTATTCTGAAAAGACCCCTTCCCTTCCCAAACTGGCTACTTTGGTCAAACATCTCATTGTCGTTAAACTCTTCAGCAAAGTTACAAACACCCTCTGCCATATTTCTGTATTGTAACAGTCAATTATCTTGAAAAATAAACAAACAGAAATATTGTTCTGAGCAGCATAAGTTGATAACAGTAATCAGTCAGCAAATTAATTAGTTGAAAGTCTGAATACAAATTGATGTTGTGTCTTCTGAGAAAAAAAAATAGTCCACTTTACTTCATATAAGACAGTCCTTCAGTCCTTGAGAAAATACCTAAAACCAGTCACTGCAGCTTTCCACGGCGAACGAACAGGCATCAATCCTTAGATGGATCCTTAAAAGGTCACAGCCCCATTGTAATGGGTCCCAGGTAAGAAGAACCCACTCTGCATTGTGTTGATGTCACTCAAATGCAAAAAGATCCAAAGATCCAAGATGGTCAGATGCAGCTAATTCATAAGGAAAAAACTTCAAAACACGTCTATGATCGCCAAAGCTTTTTGGAAATCAGCAGTGCATACAAACACCAACTCTCGCCGGCAGCTACTGAGAAGCTACGAGGCCTCTGTCTACTGCTGAAGCCTGACCTCGAAACCATGGCCTCGTCCACTGTCGCTACCTGCACAAGGCGGAGTCGCAATCGGTGTGAGAGAGGACGGAAGCGCAGTAAGCGCGAAGGTATCTGAGCTAGGTTAAGGGCTAACCCCACAAGACCGGCTCTTCCAACACTTACGCTCTCAAATGTTCGCTCGCTGGAAAATAAACTGGACTTAATTCAACTCAGTCGGTCTACACAGTGAGAGACAAGGGATTGCTGTGTTTTTATCTTCACTGAAACATGGCTAAACGACAACATCCCGGACTCCGCCATTCAGCTGCACGGGCTAACCTGCTAGCGAGCGGACAGAGATCCACTGTCTGGTAAGGCTTGCGGAGGAGGCTTGTGTGTGTATATCAACAAAGAATGGTGTAACAATGCTGCAGTAGTATCAAAACACTGTTCGTCGCTGGTGGAGTTTATGTTTGTGAAGTGTCGACCGCTCTGTCTGCTGAGGGAGTTCAAGGCCATCGTCATTGTTGCTGTGTACATTCCCCCGTGTGCAAACGCTAAGGACGTGCTTCGTGAACTGTACAGTGCTATCAGCGAGCAACAAACAAACAACCCTAACGGCTTTTTCATTATAGCTGGTGACTTCAACCACGCAAACCTAAAGACAGTTTTGCCGAAGTTCTACGAACATGTGAACTTTGCAAAAAGGGGAAACAACACACTGGACTTTGTTTATACAGCACAGAAAAAGTATACAAGGCTGCACCCCGCCCCCACCTCGGATACTCAGACCACATTTCTGTTATGCTCCAGCATACAGACCATGTCACAAACTTGCCGAACCAGTTCAAAAGCAGATCACAGTATGGCCAGACGATGCTACCTCAGCACTGCAGGACTGCTTCTAGGACACCGACTGGAACATGTTCAGAGAGGCAGCCACCTACAACAATCACACAGACTTACAAGAGTACACCAAAACAGTGACTGCCCTACATCAAAAAGTGCATAGAAGATGTGACAGTAACCAAGACCATCACCACACGGGCCAACCAGAAGCCATGGATGATAGCTGAGGTTCGCGGGCTGCTAAAAATCCGAGATGAGGCATTCAGATCAGGAGATAAGCCAGCTCTCAAAACAGCAAGAGCCAATCTGTCTCATGGCATCAAGAAGGCAAAACATAAATATGCTCAAAAAAATCAACAATAACTTCAGTGAGAGTAAAGACACCCGGACCCTGTGGCAAGCCATCCAGACCATTACTGGCTACAAGCCCCTGCCATAGGCCAGTGACGATGACACATCCCTGCCGGATGCACTCAACCACTTCTACTCACGATTTGAGATACAGAACGACACATCTGCACAAAAACTACACACATCTCCAAACGACCAGGTGCTCTGTCTCTCGCCAGCCTACGTAAGAAAGACCTTGTCCAGGATCAACCCCCGTAAGGCTGCGGGCCCTGACAACATACCTGGCCGTGTAATAAGAGATTGTGCTGCACAGCTGACGAATGTCCTAACAGATATCTTCAACACCTCACTGAGCCAGGCAGTTGTCCCCATGTGTCTCAAATCCACCACCATAATTCCAGTACCAAAGAAGTCACCTGTATCTTGCCTGAATGACTATCGTCCCATAGCACCGACCCCAATCATGATGAAGCGCTTTGAGAGGTTAGTCATGCATCACATCAAGTCCAGTCTCCCAAACATGCTGGACCCATTCCAGTTTGCATACCGTCCAGACTGTTCCACGGACGATGCAATATCCTCCACTCTCCACCTAGCTCTTACTCACCTGGAACAGAAAGACTTTTATGTTAGACTGCTGTTCATCGATTTCAGCTCAGCATTCAACACAATAATCCCTCATAAGCTTGTCAACAAACTAAACTTGCTGGGCCTCAACCTACCCCTCCATAATTGGATCCTGGACTTTTTAACTGAAAGACCTCAGTCAGTCCGTGCCGACCGAAACACCTCCAGCACTACCACACTGAGCACAGGTGCCCCACAGGGCTGTGAGCTGCACTCAACAAGAAGACCCAACAGCGCCTCCACTTTTTCTGCCAGCTGAAAAGAACAAGTCTCCCTCCACCCATCCTCACCACTTTCTATAGGGGCACCACTGAGAGTGTGCTGACCAGCTGTATCACTGTCTGGTATGGAAATTGCAGTGCTGCTGACCGCAAGACCCTACAGCGGAAAGACAGCTGCAAAGATCATCGGTGCCCCTCTCCCCTTCATCCTGGACATTTTCCTTGCACGTTGCTCCAGCAAGGCTACCAGCATCGTGAAGGACCCTACCCATCCCTCCCACAGTCTCTTCCAGCTCCTGCCACCAGGTAGAAGGTACCGGAGTCTCAAAGCTCGTTCTGTCAGATTGCTCAACAGCTTTTTCCCCCAGGCTGTGAGAGCCCTCAACTCCAATCTCCCTGTCCCCTTCTGAGACCTCATCCACAACCCTACCTCCTGAAACCATGTACACCTCACCCCCTCCCCCCAACCCATGGAAAAAACAGACAATCTGTTTAAGTGCAATTCTGAGTGTGCTACACACAGGTGACTTGACTCAATAAAGAAACTTCAGACCTTTCACTGCTTGGCACTGTCTTTCTTTTCTGCATAAATGGGAAATATGTTGAAAACATGAATTCTGTGACTCTCTCCATTAAACAACACCGTTTAATGCCTCGATGAACCAAGAGACAACCTTCTCTCGGCTCAGAAGGAAGTGAACTGAGCGAGCGATTTCATAGAGGAAAATACATTGAGTTAATCTGTTTAGCATAAGCTAACATAAGACAAAACGAATAAGCATAACATGAAATTAATCACAAAGATTGCACACAAAACGACAACATACCTGCATAAATGGGAAATATGGGACTCTCTCCATTAAACAACACCTGTTGGAGTAAATACAGCAGGCTAATATGAGCTAATCTTACTCACTCATCGTAAACAGTCACAATCGCAATCATTCACAAATACAATTTCATAATCCCACATCGCAAAGTATGTTTAACAAAACAACAACAGCTTCAATTCAGAATATATCATAAAATGTCAGTAATATTACTGTTTAATGCCTCGATGAACCACGAGACAACCTTATCTCGGCTCAGAAAGAAGTGAACTGAGCGAGCGATGTACGCGTGAACAAGTATATACTCTTAAAGCGACAATGCACTTCCTGAACAAATTTTGAAAATCATATACATCTTAACTCACAACAATAAAATAATATATACAAATATATCAAATAAACAAAATATTCAGTGTGACCTGAGCTTGTACTGAAGGCCGTCTTCCATTCATCACCCTCTCTGATAGGAACTAGATTATAAGCACATTGAAGGTTGAAGTTTTGAGCTGTTCCAGAGCTATTCTCTACAGATGTAGAGGCTGTGTTGATTGTGGGGCAAGACAGGCGGTTCTCATGACAATGAATGGACCAGGCTGTGATTGCTTGTTCAATGGCTTGTTATTAGAGGACTCTGATCTGAATTAAATTTTATTTGTAAGGAGAGACTTGTGTAGGTGTAGCTTACCAAATTGATGGTGAATGCATGTTTTGCTGAATTCTTGATCTGCTTGGTTGTTCCATGTGTCAATTACAGCAACACTAGCCATTCATGGGCATCTGTAAGCTCAAGTATGCAGAACAGGGTAGATAGCACTTTTTGGATTCATGGGACTCAGAGGAAGACCTGTTAGCCTTCAACCTCCCTGGTTGGTAGCTATTGTATTATAGGGGAGAGCTGGCTGGTGGGTGTGAATTTGCCAAGACTAAATTAGAGAAAAAATGCTGGAAAAAAAATGATACATAATGGTTTGAATAAATCATCTGGATATATCATTGGATATATCATTTGCTCGCCACACTGAACAACCACTTGTTCTCCAGATCACTGAGCCTCCTTGGTACTAGATTGGACTGGACATTGAGCAATGTGGTCAATGGCCCTCAGCAGTAGAACCAAACAGCTTTCTCCAGATGGTTTTGATGTTCAATGACAGTTAACTTGAGCAATCTTCATGGAATGAATTTTGATCTTAGTGCTGGCAGGGACAGAATGAAGACTCTGACAGTGCCAACTCACTGTCACAGCAAGCCAACTTGGTAATCACATCCCGTCATTGCCCCTGACGGAATGCAGAGATAAATACAATGCCATTCCAGCTGTATCCAAAAGCTAACATATGAAGCTCCAGGCCATAACTTAGTTGCAGATTGTGAACCTTGCGTTAGCGGCATAAGACTTTTTACATGCTTCTTCACTATCAGGATGCTGATGGAACATGTGGAACAAAAATAATGATGGAACACAAATAATCAGCAACCTTAAATGGTTGGGTTTCCTTTCAAAATCCAATTAAGTAAACTAACATATAAGATCAAATTCATCCCAGTGATTCAAGTAATAATGGCTGATAGGAAGTTATGATAACCTGTTATGCTGATAAAAAGTGCTATTTACTTTCAAACTACTTGTCTATCTCAATCATTCATTCTTGGAGAACCCATGTTTAAAATCTTTAACATAGTTTTTAACATAATTTACTGGTAAACTACATTTGATTTGGAAATCCAGGAATATGAGATAATGTTTCAAACTGTTAATGTTTTTAAAGTAATTATTAAAGTTTAAAGTATATATACTGAGCATTTGTCAATTTAACTGGTCCACCATGACAGGCAACTATGTGTATAGTTTTTTTTCTTGTTGGTCTTTTGAATATAGTGATTTGTGATTTTCCATGCTAAACATAGTAATATGTAATTCATTAACAACTGAAATTGAGGACAACCTGCCCAATGACACAGATCACACTTGTGGGAAACTGCCTTCCACACATTTAATACCTGCCCTTTGGTCATGGTAACTTGCATGTGCAATCTCTGTTTTAGGCTGCAGTAAATCACACTACGTTTTCTAAAGTAGTCTATTTACATAGACACCACCAGGCATTTTGCCCTTTAAGGTAGAACCACCACGAATTGGATAGTCATTAAAGCAAACATACAAAATGGACAAAACATGCTATTTTTCTTTTTTGAAAGTTGCTATCCTGTGTAGACTGCAATGGCTGGGCCAGTGTTTTTCTCCTACTGTTTCTGGGATAGCATGAAGGTCCACTGTAACCATGACAAGGGCAACCTGCTTACTGAACATGAATGAAAGAATCCTCCATAGACCCTGTTAGTAAATCAGCTTGCACATTCAAGTTTTTACACACACAAACCTTTAACAACCATTGACTAACCAGACCTACCAGTTAACTCAATGTTATTGTCCCCCTCAAAAAAAATCATTGCAGATTTTATTTTCCATCACCAACTGAACAGTTAATGTGAGAAGTATGTACAGTTAGTATGATAAGATGACTTACTAACTTGGAAGGACACATGCCACACCATTTTCAGTAACACTTCATGTTGTCCTAGACACTTATTGAAAGTGTAGCCTCTTAAGTGTCACAAAGTTAGTTTGTCAGAATGATAATAACTTTCTGTGCTTCCTCTGTTTAAAATTTTCACTTAGATGGGCATGTAGTGACAAGGGAAGTTTCTTTCCTCTGAACCCTGATATTTGTCCAACACATGCTGATATGATCACATCACTATATCACAAAGAATGTCCACGAACTCCAGCTGGGTACGGTAACCACCAGTGTGTTAAGAAAGTCCGATCGCGGAAACTGTGGGAGACACAGAACATGAAAACAACGAACTGACAAAGATAGGACAAACGCTAAGGCTTAAATAGAGCCGGTAATGAGTGGCAGCTGAAAACAATGAACTAATTAACGGTAATACAAGAAACGGCCCGAAGGGGCCGGTGAATCCATGAACCGTGACAACTGCTCTGTGTAATGGAATGGCATGAATCAATATGTCTTTATACATCATTTCACAATTGATATAAATTGTAATACAATCAGTCATCTCCATGCATAGTTTCTTGTGGCCACAACAGTCTGATTTATTTGATTTCTCTGCTCCATAGTAATATGATAGCAACTGAATTTCTTAGTATAGTGGTGCAGCGGATAGCATTGCCACTTCACAGCACCAGGATCCCAGGCTCAATCCTGAGCTCTGGTTACTGTCTGTGTGGAGTTTCGTATGTTCTCCAATGGTCCACATGAGTTTCCTTCTGCTATTTTGCTCATTTGAAAGATGCAAGACTCTGAAGAAGTGGCTTCCCATCCAGGGTTTATTTCTGCCTAGTGTTCCTGGGAAAGAATCTGGATCCAGCATGACTGTGATTAGGATAAAATGACTGCTGAAGATGAATGAACGAATGAATGAATGATTACTGGTAATTTAATATAGTTGGTCTCTTATGACTTTATAAACGCTGGACTGAAACACTCCATGCTAAGAACACTTTTACTCTCCCATGCCTTCTTAAATCTTTAAATCTTTAGACTAGGTACTGCAGTCAATCCTGCCTTCACTGTGCACTTACACAGATTCAATAATTCCCACGTGTCTTTTTGTATAATTATTTATTTACATATTTTTCTTTATATCCTGTGTGGATTTATCCATGCCAAAGTGTAAATATATTAGACATCAATTAAAAAAAGAAAGAAAGATCTCAGTGGGGATGAAGACACTAAGATATAAGCACTCTGCTGAGTCAATTTCAGGTGTCTGCCATTAATATGTACTACCATTTGAATGTAATATATATGGTCACAACAGTTTAATAAATATTAAGATGTACGAATAGGATATTCTTGGTACAGTTCTTGTTTATGGAAGTGTTTGGAGTTGCGTGTTCCTGTTTTTTTTTTCCTTACATGGATTCATTTAAATAAGCTGTAGAAGTACATTTATATTTATATGTCCACTGTTCTGTCAGCAGGACAAAGCCCCACCTCAGAAAAATCATAGCTCAGCCTCTTGTCATACGCTAATATACAAAGCCTACTTTCACACTCACACTCGGACTGATGAACCATGGCATCAATTTCCTCCAACATGACAACAAGTAGGTGCATGTTTTCCATTTTACATTATTGCGGAATCCAACGACTGCTTGGTAGCCATTAATGGTCAGTAATATAATTAGTAAAGTGTGCCTAAAATCTCTAGAGCGTTTACTAAAACTGACACTGTACAGCTGAATAGCAGACTTCTGCTTATTTTACCTGAATTTATTACTGAGTCTTGAAAAAAACTTGTCGACTGTATACATATACATATACATGACAAGATAGAAATAGACAATGAATAAATGGACATTTTGGTAACACTTTACTATACAGGCCACAAATGAAATTCATTAATGCTTAACTAATGCTTTCATAATGATGAATTAATACATGAACTAATCTTTACCACATCAGGAAATAATGAAGGATATGCATTAACAGACTGTCAGACATATGTGAATTAATATCATTACTTATGAGAAATAATAAATAATATTTACAGTTATTAACACAATATTTGCACAATATAGTTAAACCCAGAGTTTAGGTTATTTAAGTATCTAAACCTTGGGACACTTCACAGTTCAAAGGCAGCACCATTAAGCTGATTTTAGACTTATCATCAACCCACCATCATCAAAATCAACCCACTTTATTAGTGTGTTATAGAAATGGTTGTGGTGACGATCTTGCAGGCGCTTGATCCATTCACGCACTGACTGTGGCATATGCTATTAAGAGTAGTTTTTAGTCCTAACTCAGCATTGTGGATAGTCATGATTTTAGAACACTGTATTATCAACTTGTGTTTCAAACCACAGGTGAAAAATGTAACAATATGCGTATTTTATTTGTAATTAAAATATATTGTGTTGTGTTTAGTTTAGAATTGGGGTGTGCTGGAAAAAAACAAAACAAAACAAAACAAAAAAACCCTAAACAAAACAAAAAAAGGGTCTCAAATGTCTGAATTTACATTATATCTTATAATTCTGGTTATCCTACTGTTGGGTTCTGCCCCTCTAAAAATGTGACGCTTTAAAGCGTATATGATTCAGAATCATTGAAAGGAAGAAAAACGATGCACAGCACGAAATTCATGTATCCTGTTAAGACTTAAAACAATCTAATAACATCTAAATTGCTTTTATTTTGATTATTTCCTGATCCCAGCGTGGTGAGCATATTTTATTGTTGTTTCTGAATCATTTGTAGTTCATGTTAAGGTTTATTCAGATCGCTGTGGATAATTAGCGTCTAAACGCCAAATGTGACGCAGTTGTTATTTAACTATGATTATACACTTGTTTGGTTTCGATTGAAAAGCGAAAATGTTCTAAAGATGTTTGTTAGTGTATTTTGAGATATTTGGAGCTTAAGCCTAATGTTTAAGAATTTATATAGAAGGATTCTGATTTGCTGAAGTCATAATGTAAAACGTACTGACCATAAAATGATGTAGTAATCTAAGTGGAATAACTTGTGTTGATTTTGTAATCTGATTTTATGTTGTTTATCTTTGTTTACAGTTTGACCACACCCGCATACACTTAACCCTCTGGTCTGAGGGTGTTTCGGGGCCCTGGAGAAGTTTTGACATGCCCTGACATTTGTTAATTTTTCATTTGCTTATAAAAATATAAATAAATAAATACACAAAGATTCAATGCTACAATGATGTACAACAATGTTACTTCAATTCAAAGACTGTAAATTGTGAGTTCTGCACAAAAGGAAGTAAAGGAAAGAAACAACAACTATTCTAATGTTATCTTTATTGGGAACACCTACATTATTTCCAAACACACCCTTCATATTGTAAATGATTTTTATTAATACTGCAAGTCATGATATTAATTAAGAGAATGAGTTACCAAAATAATAATGCTTATATATTACCATTTTTGATTCATTTTTTCTAATGTGCTGTGGATTAGTTACTACGTAAAATGTTTTTTATAGATTTATTTGTGGATCTTAAATAGTTACCACAATACCTGTCTCTCCCAATAGATGCTGCTTTAGTACAATAATAAAATTATAAAACTGTCACCTCTTCACCAGTGTGTTCATTAGCTGAAAAAGAAGCCAAACTGCAAATAGGTTCACCTACTTTTTGTGGTGCAGCCACACAACAAAAAATGCATTAGGCTTTTTTGTCAGGCTTTTTTGTTATTGTTTTTTTTTTTGAGTATACTGTATAACTGTATATTGTTGTATTGTAAATTTTCATGCAATAAGTGATAATGAGAACATTTTCTTTTGTTTTTCCATAAGCAGATGAGGACTATGCTCATCACTACTGTATGTAAATATTATTTACAGTATTTAGTGATGCATAACAATAAAGGCAATGTTTTTCTTTTCTTAAACAGCCGAGAACTTCTCTGACTACTATGACCTAAGTAAAGATAATGGCATGTACCAGGTCTGCAACAACAGCAATGTAATGGACTTCATGCGAGTCTTCCTCCCTACACTCTACAGCATTGTCTTCATCGTGGGATTCATTGGCAATGGCCTGGTGTTGTGTGTCCTGGTCAAGTACCACAAAACATCCAACATATCAGATCTCTGTCTCTTCAAACTGGCAATTTCACACCTCCTCTTCCTTATCTCATTGCCTTTCTGGGCCCACTATGCTGCCATAGATCTTCGGGGGCTTCATGTGCCATGCAGTGACAGCGCTCTACATGTTGGGACTCTGTGGAAGTATCTTCTTCATGATCCTCATGACCGTGGACCGGTACGCTGTCATTGCCCACACCTATACCTCCCTCTTGTCCAAGCACCGGTCTATCAGATCTAGTATAGCCCTGGCTTTGTTTATGTGGGCACTTAGCCTGGGAGCTTCTCTGCCAACCATCATTTTCTCCCAAGTAAAGAATGAATCAGATGTATGTACATGCAAAGTGGAATATCCACAATCCACAAGTCTCCGAAAAACACAAAGCTGTCAGGCTCATGGCAGTCTTGGTCATTTATTTCTTCCTCTTCTGGACACCCTACAACATCGTCATCTTCCTGATGTTCCTGAATCACTTGGGCTACATGACCCGCTGTCATAAGCATGTGAACATGGCTATGCAGTGGGTGGAAATCCTAGCACTCAGTTACTGCTGCCTCAACCCCATAATGTACGCCTTTGTGGGGCAGAAATTCAGGAATTTATTTCTAAAGATCCTGAAAGAGTGGTTTCCTCTTTGCTTTGGCCAGTTCACAACAGGTGAAGGTGAGTTCTCAGAGAGGATGACCACTGTGCACTCACGCTGGTCAGTAATTTCCAGCACAAAGACAAAATCAAAAGTGTAGCTGCATGTAATCGCATGTTATCAAAAAACAAACAAACAAACAAATCTGTTTCAATTTTTTAAAAAGTCCATAAGTCCATAATTTTTTGGGTAGATTCCCCTTTTTCCAGAGAAGGCTGATGATCGTGTGTTGTCTTTTTTTTGTATAGTTTATGTGTACTTTATATGCTTAGTTTTCCATTTTAAAGTAATTGTGCACATTATCTTCAATAAGCCCATTTTAAAAATAACGATTAAAATCACATCATGTTAACTACTAGCAAATCTCATTAATGCTTTCTGTCTTCCTCTTGTCATACTATTTGCACAGTGTAAAGGATTCCCAACAGTGTGGTGTGACGAAACCGAGTTACTGTTACCACTCCAAAGCGATTTTTTCACATCCGGAAGTGTTTCATTCCCCTTTTACACAGCAGTTTGCCAATGATTACAATTTTTAATTTATTAATGAATTACACAGCATACTTTGTTTATATGTGTATAAGTAATGGTTTGTCCTTTTATCACACATTTATCTTTGTTAAATAACAATGCTTTTTTAAAAACGTGTGTATTATTAGCATTAAATTATGTAGATCATCCACCAAACATGTCCCTTTGTCATTTGTTACTGTAGAAACAATGACATATTAGAACAAGCGCATTAATATAAAAGTAAGTTTACAGCTACTGTGAGATGTTGTTATAAAAAAATGATCAACACCTTCTGACTAATCAGATTCAAGAATACAATAGTACTCTGGCATAACTTACGACAAAGCATGATTCCTGTTTCAGACTGGAAACATGTAATTTGAACACTTGCTTGCTGTTGTAAACTCTTGCCTTGATCAATATACACAGGGCACAAGGCGTTATAATATGAAAAAAGAAAGACACTAGGCTGTTGTGTTTCAAGTCGATTGATACTGATGACTTGTGCACTTGTTCTCTATAAGCATGATATACTGTTGGCTACAGTCTTTAAATATCTGAAGTGCTCTTCCTTTTTTGCCATTCAATCCTATTATTGTTTTGTCTATTGTGATCCTTTTGCCAAGTAAAAATATACTTTGTTTTCATTTTAATGATAAAATATGAAGAATGATCACAGCATGCAACTGATATATGACAGTGGCCAAGTACTTGCTATAATCATATTTATTATGATATTTTAATGATAAAATATGAAGAATGATCACAGCATGCAACTGATATATGACAGTGGCCAAGTACTTGCTATAATCATATTTATTATGATATTTTAATGATAAAATATGAAGAATGATCACAGCATGCAACTGATGTATGACAGTAGCCAAGTACTTGCTATAATCATTATGATATTTTGTGCAAGGTTGCCAATGTTGCTCCAAAATCAGCTACTACCCTTAACCATTACACAGGATGGTTATTTCTTCTCATCCTCATCATTGTTAAATCCCATATTAATGGGACAGAAACTGATTTTTGTCTGATTCCCGCCACCAAAAAGAAGTAGCTAGAGAACTTACTGGAGTACAGTTGTACAGAATGCCAGTCAAAAGTGCTGTTTTTTATGATTAAGGTCGGTACACCTACAACTGGGAAACTAAAAAAGAATTTATTTAAGGACTTCGTCATCATCCACTCCCAGATTCTAACAGGACTCTGTATATGTGTATGTTATTGGAGGCATTATTAGAGGTTATTAGTGTCTTACTGCTGACTTTAGGCAATGCTACTTAGTTAATAGCTGAGGGCCTTTAGAATCACTAATCCAGATTCAAACCTTATCAAAAAAAAAAAAAAAATTAATCAAAGTCACTGTTTATTTTGGAGTAAACTACATAGTCACTTTGCTCACACAAACTAATTTGACAATGGCATTAGATTATCAAGAAGATTAGTCAAGAAGGAACATATTCAAATGAAATGAATTAGAAGAGCCAACCAAAATGTCAAAACAACAACAAGTCTCAGTGTCAAATAGAGTCCAGCTGGTGTTAAGACTTATTTGAAAAAGCTGTAATCAGAATGTGCTGTTTCAATAGTCTTTTAAAATTATTCCTTTTCAAACTGTATGAAATCATCCCAATATAATTCACTCCGAATTCTCTAACAGACTGTGATTAGGCGTTCCCCATGTCAGATTATACAGTCAAGATCCTCTAACGATAGACCTATGATTTAAAAAAAAATCCCATGTCATCATGATATTATAAGAGCTACAGTTTTTTGTGTTATAGAAGCCTTGATTTTATCTGGTTGGAGCAGAATCATGTCATGGTGTATATAAGGGCCTAGGGGCCCTCACCACTGTAAGTCCACCCCTGCATCCTCCTGTAGGTGGCTTTTAAATGAACATGAACATCAAAGCAGCAATTACAGTCTGAGAATTTTATGAAAAAAGTGTGCACATCACACCTGACTTAACAGTGAGAGAAATTGACTGTATCTACCTATACAATTTCTAGGATAACACTTCATTGTATTTCTCTGAACACATTTATTATTACTTACCAAGCATTGTTACAAAGGCTTTGACATTGGCTTTTTACAGATACATATTTGATACACAGAGCATCATGGTTAGGACAAGACGCGTCCATACTACACAACACTAACTTTGCCCAAGCTGAAGTTCACATCGTGTAAAGACATTCAAACTCATTTTTCACAACTCCACACATTAGAAGAACCAACCACACAAAATCTATTTGGTGAAGTGCACCAGTCCCTTTAACACCCCACAACACGATGCAGCCAGATTACAAGACTCACCTTTTGCCTCCTTACATAATGCTGATCATTATGGCCAAACATTTAAATTTTTGTCTTCTAAAAGGCTACGTCTTCATCCTGGTAATTACCTGCAAGCTTCAGTCTGTTTTTTTTTTTTTAAGCCGGTCTTGGAGTAGGTCTTCCTTCTTGTGCGACAGCCTTTCAGGCCATGGTGATTTAGGATTATTAATGGTGGATGTACACTGCCCTCCAAAAGTTTGGAAACGCCTGAACAAAATAGGGTTTTTGGGCAATATCAGCATAAATCCTCTTTAGTTAGTGACCATTTTGCATTGATAATAAGGGACAACACAAACTATGAAAACATATTTTATTAAATAAAAAGTTTATGAACATAAACATGAACATAACATAGAAAAAAACTCAAATTTTGGATT
>CM040991.1:23169127-23180926 GCA_022985145.1 Pangasius djambal
TTTTCTTCTAACAGGCTCCCAGTGAAGACAATATGCAGCTGATGTAAACCCAAGTATCCATCATTCAGTGATTACTGGAAGCTGATGCTGTGGTTTTAAACTCTGTTAAAACGGACGCATATCTTTTCCTTGAAGATTGTTGATTGTTGTTGATTGTTGAAGTTGTGCTTGACACAGAAGACTAAAAAGCATCACAACCAAATTATTCCAATACTTTAAACACACTCTAACTATATAAATCACTATATTTTTATTTTGTATTACAGAGAAGACAATAGCATGGCATTAATTCATTCATTCATCTTCAGCAGCCGTTTTATCCTGATCGCGGTGGATCCAGAGCCAATCCTGGGAACACGGGGCACGAGGCAGGACAATTGTTCCCAGATAGGATGCCAGTCCATCAGTGGGCACCAGCACACACACACACACACACACACACACACACACACACACACTTTATCAATCCTGACCACCTCCATTACAATTGTAAATTTATGAGAAATAATACTTCTTAAACACTTTTTAAAACTGCTTAAAAACAAAATACAATGAGGAACAAATCCTCCAATACAGCACATCATCAACTGAATATGCCTTCGTCAGTATCAAAACTCACTCTCAACAGTGGCGCAAACCTGTCGCACTGGCATCAGTGTGTAAAACATAAGGAAGCCAACAGTCTGCAGAACCCAGAACTGGAGCTGACATGAGTTTCTCCATCATGAGCTGAACGGCCTCGTGGCAGTGTTCAGTCCACCTGTCCCCTAAAGGTGCTAACCTTTAACTCCCTCTTCAATAAATCATTCAGAGGCCTGATGATGCGAGAGTAATCACGAACAAAGCTACGATAACAGCCAGAGAAACCTAGGAAACACCTCAATTCCCTGAATATCTGCGGACGCGGCCATATCTCTCATATAACGGCAGAGTTTTTGTCTGGATCAGGCTGAATGCCCTCAGCAGAAATCATAGCCAAGGTATTTCCATTTTTAGTCTTCATACTCAAAGGTTATTGAGTGAAGTGTAGTACACTCCAGTCCATGTGGCTGAAGTGGGCTTCTTATTCACCAGCTTCTTATTTGGATTTTTCTTTGCACCTGAAAAGAACCAGGACTTACAATCTCGTGCCTGTGGATGGCACCATAAAGTGCGATAAAATCACTTCTACAAATCAGTGAACACTGAAAAAGAACCCACTCTTCACACTTTTAAATACTTTTTAAATTTATGCACTATAAATTACAAATTGTCCCTATTAATTACTCGCATGGTTTGATCTGGTTTTGTATACTAGTTAATCATGTGATTATTTGATTGACCAAATTGTCAAACTGCTACACAGTAGAACACACATCTCCCAATCAATCATCTTAAATGATGTTTGGAGCTGTTCATTAAACAGGCGAGTCTCCAGCACAGGTCTCTTGTTGGTGCCGCTGTTGCAGAAATCCGACTGTTGAGGAAATAAACCCTCAGAGTCACATCTCTTAGGTATTCACAAACTATTTGTGAAAATAGTAGCACAGTAGTGTAGAAATTTTACTGGGTTTGGAAATGATTCATAATGTTTCCTACAAGTCTCAACTGTCTCAATCACAAAATCCTTCCAGTGCACTGGAACGTTCGTTCCCTAAAAAATCCCACAATGCACCGCAAATACCAGGGAGCATCGATGTTCACTATGTTCCCTTACAGGAAATGATTTTCTGAGGCCTCTCAGCTTGAACAAAATGGCAGACAAACTCTCAGTCAACTTCGTCTATAAATGTAAGTAGCTTATTATCGCTGTTATGGCTCTCAAATGATTACTCATGTTGGTGATTTTTAACTTTATTTGACGTTCTATATACAGTTTGTTGGAGTCTAATGACTTTTAAGTATTTAATGATTTAAAAAAATACACTAGCTAGTCTACGATCCTGCTTGAAGCACCATGACAGAAATGA
Source organism: Pangasius djambal (assembly GCA_022985145.1). Taxonomy (NCBI): domain Eukaryota; kingdom Metazoa; phylum Chordata; class Actinopteri; order Siluriformes; family Pangasiidae; genus Pangasius; species Pangasius djambal. The sequence continues at coordinate 23,171,077 of CM040991.1, forward strand.
CAAGTTTGTATGACATATAAAACTTGAATATTTTATATGTTTGGGTGTTTGCAGTGACTGATGTGGAAATGAGAAGGCGAGAGCAGAAACGGCCGTTCACCGGCAGCCGAAAAAGCTCCAGAGATGGATGGAAGTGAGTAACGTTATCCATAAACAACCACATTTAATTCAAGTCTGTTTGCATCTGTTAAGAGTGTCGAAGTAGCACATCTGTTCACAACGGCAAAAACTGTAAAATAGATCACCTTTACATTCACTTCTGCAACTTTATTACTGTTTTGTGCAAGCTGTTGGTTTAACTTTTAGTATGATTCCTGATGTGAGTGATGGTTATTAAATACAGGCCTGGAAAAGAGGTGATGAAGAATAATTAAACAAAGTGTATCTTGGTGTGTTTATTTCACTTATGGCTGTTTAGATACAGTACATAATTGAAGAGATGGAGCTTGAAGGCAAGTTTTCCCCACAGCAGGCAAGTCGGAAGTGCGAAAACTTCAAAAAGACATGCAAGGTAGGTTGTCTGATTAAACACATCAACATTGTTTTTGTATTTATGATAAATACATTGTATTTATCATAAATACATTAACATCATCATTGTTTTTAGAAACATCAAACTTAAAAACTACTTAAATTAAACCATGTACAATCAAGTAATTGGAGGTGACAGCAGCCCAGTCTGGCGCATCTACAGAGGGAGGAGGAGATGCCGCTGCCACATGGAAGTGCTTCTCTGCCATGCATAAGGCAGCTGGGTCTAAACCCTCAATAACACCATCCACTTTAATCGCCTCATGCAGGACAGAGAACCCTCCTGTGACAGGAAGTGAGCAGCCAGCGCCATGTAGCGAGGACAGGGGCACATTAGATCAGGGAAGAGAGGAGAGGAGACTGAAAAAAGTGAAGGAGTGAAGATCAAATTCTACAATAAAAATATAATAGCAATAACACAATGCACTCACTGTATTTTTTGTGTGTCTTAAAAAAATCTAAGTGAAGTGCTTATCATTTTTGCATTTAGACTCACATCTACAGGCACAGTAGTTATACTCATTGTGCTGTCCAGACAGTTCAGCCACTACCCAGCGAACATGCCTGTGCGGCCCACCGTGGGTAGGTGTGGGTTTGCTGTGGGGCATGTGGGCAGCACAAACCCACACTAATTCCACATGGGCTCCATGTGGTTTAGCCCACGCAGGGCCCACAGCAGTTTGGCCCTTTAGGGGATCTGTGTGGGCTTTCTGTGGCTAAACCTCTGTCACGGCACAGGACAGTTAAAACGCTGTTTTAAAGTTAGATGCTCTAGGGCCAGGGGTACTCAAACTTGTTTACAGTTCATATGCGAATGTGGCATAAAGTCAGGGGTCTGCAATAATGACAGTAAAATGTAAACACTAAGTTGTCCATGGCATAACAAAAACGTCATATATTCAAAATCCCATCACACTTCAACAGTCTGTCCGATATTAACTAAAACTGCACACAGAGACAAGACAGTAGGACAAATACTGTCTCTACCTGTTGGTGTGTAGCAGCTAGAAAGTACACTATACAGTTTTTTATTAATATTTTGTTCCTTTGAAAGTTAAGTAGATAAATATTCAGGTAGATAAACAATCCCATAGAGCTGCATTTGCCATCTGCCAATTTTTTCAAACCAACTTAATCACAGATTAACTATTACTCATTACTATTTTGTTAATTTTGAACCATTAGAAATTTCCCCACCACGGTAAAATGGTAAAAGGTCTGCACTTATATAGCGCCTTTTGATCTTAACGGTTCTACAAAGCGCTTTACATTGTTTCCCATTCACCCATTCACATACACACACTTCAGTGGCAGCAGGGCTGAAATGCAAGGCGCTAGCCTGCCATCAGGAACAATTTGGTGTTCAGTGTGTTGCCCAACGACACCTGGGCTTGTGGAGGGCCGGGGATCGAACCATCAACCCTGCGATTAGTGGACAACCTGCTACCACCTGAGTATGGGGTTAGAATTGTTTCATATTTCCAAATAAATAGTTTAAAATCCACAAATAAATGTAGAGAGATGCACAAAAATTAAACAAATTCACAAATAAATAGAATGAGATCCACAAATATATGTTAGGAGTTTCTCAGACAGAAAGTGAAAAAGGCTGAGACAACAACTTATCTCAAATCTGAAAGTGACAGCATGCTGGGGAAGTATAATCGAATACTAACACCGGTGGAAGAAGCATTCAGATCCTTTACTTAAGTAAAAGTAATAATACGACATCGTCATTCAAAATTATATTATTGGATTATTATTACTATTGCATCAGTGTTGTTCTATTGTGAATGTTGTGTCGAGGTGAAGATAGTTGTAAGTAGTTGTCTGAGTAGCATGAGTGAGATGTCTCATGGAGATACACCACCTCACATATTCACAGAAGCACTTATTCTATTACACCGCTGGGACAGCCCACACCCAGCCCAAAGTTGTCTGTGAGCATGTTGTGGGCCCACAGTTGGTCCCACTCTACTTACTGTGTGCAGCCCACACTCTGCCCACACTTTGGGCCCGACCTGGGCCCCACGCGTGCCCTGCATTTCACGCCGGTGACGGGACCCTTAGCAGGCTGCCCCCTGCAGGCTCCATTTTCTTCCCGCAGTGTCCCAACACGGGCCCCAAAGGGGCATGTTTGCTGGGTAGTCTTAACCTGAGATTTTCACCACTCCAGTGTCCCTCTGCTTCATCTACCATCCCACTGTCATAATTTGGTTCTGGTATTTCTTCAATCTGCAATAGTTCAACATTACAGGAATAGTTCAACAAAAAATGAAAATTCTCTCATCTCATCATTGCCCTCATGCCACCCCAGATGTGTATGACCTTCTGTCTTCTACTGAACACAAACAAAGATTTTTTTAAAATCATATTTCAGCTCTGTAGGTTCACACAATTGAAGTGAAGGGGTGCCAAAATTTTTAAATTGTCCTTTTCTGAAAAGTCCTTTTTTACTATCATTCTCCACTTTCACTTTTACATTGTTCTTTTGTTTCTGGTGATTTGCATTCTTTGTGCATATGGCCACCTGCTGGGTGGGAGGAAAATGTATGGTAAAAACTTAAATATTGATCTGTTTCTCACCCATACCCATCATATCGCTTCAGAAGATACAGATTTAACCACTGGAGACGTATGGATTCCTTTTTTGCTGTGTTTATGTGCATTTTGGAGGTTCAAAGGTCTTTCCACCATTCACTTGCATTTTAAGGACCAACAGACCTGAGATATTCTTCTAAAAAAATTCATTGCGTTTTCAAGGTTTTGTAGATGAACCGTGGGCGTGTGTGTTGTTAAAGCTATCTTATCATTTCATACTTAACCTCAACAGTGTGTCTTTATTCTCTATGCAGACATTGAGAAGAACGCAGCAACAAGCTATGACGGTGGGGGCAAAGCTGTGGTGGATCTGCAGAGCTTTAAAGAATATCGAGTGCCACCTGGACTTCATAACACCAAAGACTCTCACAGTAACGCACCTTCCACGAGACAGGTTTATGCTGAACCTGTTGATTGTAATAATTTTTTGCCACATAACAATTGAACAGGTAAAGGTAGTGTGACCAAAAGCCTACCACTACATCTACTAACCTTTGTTCTGCTGAGTCATTCACAGGTTCTTGATATGGTGTTATAATAGTTACTGGTTGGCTTAGTCATGGGTTGCCAGTTTGCTCCAGATCCCCATCCATGTTTTCTTCATCCTCATCCTGAAAATGATCTTCTTCCTCCAGGATGTCATCAGTGGACCAACAAAGGTTGTGTAGCATGCAGCATGTGGCAAACACCTTTGGAGCAAATAGGAAAAGATCTCCAGGTCCATCAAGAAGAAAAACCCTCCAGCGGGTTTTTAGCATGCCAAAGCGCGCTCACTGATGCGTCTGGCCTTGGCGTGGTGCTTGTTAAAGCGAACTTCAACTGGTAGGAGGAAACATAGCCAGTGACAACGGGTCGATTTAGGTCACAATGTCTTCACCACTTACAAAACGCTTTATCCACTAAATGTTTAGTGGTAATGCAATAACAATGAAGAAGTTACCGTGGTAGCACTATATTTCTAATAATTAAAAAAAGAAATTAAACTATAAAAGTAATGATATAACTAAGCAGACATTCTTACAAGCCACAAGCTGCAGTAGATATGGGTAGCCCACAACTCCAAGAAGAAAGTAGCCTTTTGGAGGAAAAGGGATTCCTGTTTTAAAGGATGCATACCACTCTGTCCCCCGAGCAGCTGTGGGACTCTCTGATCACTGTTTGGTTCATCTTCTACTGGCCTACAAGCAGAAACTTAAATCTGCTAAGCCTGTAGTAAAACCTATAAAGAGATGAACTACTGAAGCAGAGCGGGATTTACAAACTGATTGGTGTGTTTTTGAGGCTGCAGCTACTGATCTGGATAAGGTCACTGACACTGTGACGTCCTACATCAGTTTCTGTGAGGACATCTGTGTTCCCACCAGGACTTATTTAACATTTAACGACGACAAACCTTGGTTCAGTGCAAAACTCAAACAGCTTCACCAGGCCAAAGAGGACACCTACAGAAGTGGGGACAAAGCCTTGTACAAACAGGCCAAATACACACTAAATGGGGAGATAAGAGTGGCAAACTACTCTGAAAGGCTGAAAAAACAGCTTTCAAGTAATGACTCTAAATCAGTGTGGAAAGGCCTGAAAGCCATCACCAGCTAAGTGTCATCACCAAGACTCTATACCCCACCACTGAGGCTAATCAACAACTGGCTGAAGACCTGAATGAGTTCTGCTGTAGGTTTGAAAAGCCTGGTCTGACACCCCACACCCGCTCTGACTGTCTCACAACACAGCCATCAACACCCTCACCTCCCTCCCCTCTATTGTTTCTCAGCCTGTACTTGAGATCTGTGAAGATGATGTGCGCAAAGTCTTCAGGAAACAGAAGTTAAGGAAAGCCAAAGGCCCAGACGGTGTCTCTCCAGCCTGCCTCAAAGTCTGTGCTGTCTAGCTATCATCCATCTTCACATTGATCTTCAATAGATCACTGAAGCTGTGTGAAGTCCCCTCCTGCTTCAAACACTCCACCATCATCCCTGTACCCAAGAAACCAAAAATCACAGGACTAAATGACTACAGACCTGTAACGTCTGTGGTCATGAAGTCATTTGAGAGGCTGGTGTTGGCCTACTTGAAGGACATTACTGGACCCTTGCTGAACCCCCTGCAGTTTGCTTACCAAGCAAACAGGTCTGTGGATGATGCAGTCAATACGGGATTGCACTACATCCCCCAACATCTGGACAAACCAGGGACTTATGCAAGGATCCTGTTTGTGGACTTCAGCTCCTCTTTCAACACCATCATCCCAGATACCCTTCTGAATAAACTGACACAGCTCTCTGTACCCACCTCCATCTGTTAGTGGATCACCAGCTTCCTGACAGACAGGCATGAGCTAGTGAGGCTGGGAAAATTCACATCCAACACCCATACCATCAGTACCGGAGCTCCTCAGGGCTGCATTCTCTCCCCACAGCTTTTCCCCCTCTACACAAACGACTGCACCTCTAAAGACCCCTCTGTCAAACTCCTGAAGTTTGCAGATGACACTACAGTCGTTGGTCTCATCCAGGAGTCTCATCCAGGAGTCTACTTACAGACAAGAGGTTGAGCAGCTGGTGTCTGGTGCAGTCACAACAACCTGGAGCTGAACATGCTCAAAACTGTGGAGATGATAGTGGACTTCAGGAGAAACCCCCCTGCTCTCCCCCTTCTCATCATCATGGACAGCACTGTGGCTGCAGTGGAGTCATTCAAGTTCCTGGGTACCACCATCTCTCAGGACCTGAAGTGGGACATTCACATTGACTCCATCGTTAAAAAGGGCAAGCAGAGGTTGTTCTTCCTTTGTCAACTGAAAAAAATCAACCTGCCACAGGCGCAGATGACACAGTTTTACTCAGCTGTTATTGAGTTGGTTCTGTGCTCTTCTATAACTGTCTGGTTTGGGTCAGCCAGCAAATCAGATATAAGAAGACTGCAACGGACTGTTAGGACAGCAGAAAGGATCATTGGTGTGCACCTGCCCAACCTTCAGGACTTGTACAACTCCAGAGTGAAGAAAGAGGCAGGTAATATAATCACAGACCCCTCTCACCCCGGCCACAACCTGTTTACATTTCTCCCTTCACCCAGGTGTTATGCCGAAATAGCTCAGTTGGGAGAGCGTTAGACCTAAGATTTAGATCTAAATCTAAGCTTTGAAGATCTAAAGGTCCCGGGTTTCGGCAAGTGGAGGTTTTTTTCCCCATGCCATCTCCAGCTTAAACAGCTAACACAGGAATCATTATCTGTGTTCTGTAATTCACCCTCCATCTCTAATTACTGCCTCTTTCTCAAGTATTATGTTAATATATATGCATATATCTTTATTTATACAGCTGTATGTAGAGTAAATAATGCACAAATCTGTACATAAATCTTCTGCTCTGGATTCATACACATAATTATTTTTTATTGTTAAGTCTTACTATTTAAATGTTTTCTGTTCTCATGTCAGATATGTATGTATGTATGTATGTATGTATGTATGTATGCATGTATGTACCAAGAGCACCTTAAAAAACCACAACAAATTCCTTGTGTCTGCGCACACACTTGGCGAATAAAGCTAATTCTGATTCTGATTGTACATCAGGCAGCTTTGTAGGAACAGGTTGCCTACACAGATGTCAAGGAGTTTCCCATCACTCTCACAAATGGCTTTCAGAATGGTTGATGGGAGTAACTTTCTACTGAGGTAACGTTGTTTCTGTGGTCCAGCAGGTGGGCGAATCCGGATATGGCATCTATCGACTGCACCAGCAACTTTCTTGAAGGCATTATGCCCAGCCAGTCGGACAAGGCCTGCTCTTACCTCCTCCATCTCCTGTGACCCAGCAAAGTGAATATTTTGGTGCAGGACTACCAACATGTGCTTTATCACATCACACACAACCCGGCATACTGCGAATGCAGGCATTGCAAATGTGTCTGCCGTTACACGATAAGATGCCCCACATGCCAGGAAAAAAACCCAACAGAACCCCTCATTGAATTTGTAATGGTTTTAATGGAAATTGTAATGGTCCCTGTGGGGTTTTAATGGTTAGCATTAAATGATATTGTAATGGTATTTGTAGTGGAAACCATTAGAATTTCTGTGATGTGTCCATTGTTTGTTTGTTTTTCCCCAGCAGGGATAGTACAAAGAATCTTAATATTGACCACGCATTCGCAACATTTAATAAACATGTTTATTTACACACATTTATACATTTTTAAAGAAAAAGATATAAAATACAATACAAAATAATGTAAAATAAATTTAAATAATGCTAATAATGTAAATAATGCTATGTTGGTCATTTTCTGAATGTTGCAGTGTTGAATTTATTGTCCTGTCCCACTGCTAGAAATGTGCTGGAACGCTCCACTGTGCAACAGGAAGATCGCAGCTCATCTCAGTTCTCGCAGAGACGCGTTCTGTGTCCTCCTGTCCTTCCGAGTTTGTTCTTCCAAGGAAACCTGGCAAGATCCGTCTTCACGAGAACCCAAGTCCGTTCTTAGAACTGAGACACAGTCACTGAGTTAATAAACGCAACCGATCTTAATACAAAATGGCGGCGACAAAACTGAGTTAACAGGGTTGCTGAACACTTTGTAAAATCATATTTAAGACTTTTTAAGACCTTTTTAAGACCCAAACCAAGAAAAACAAACAGAACAAACAGCCATTAACACAGTTTTAATGTATATAACATCAAAACTGATTATATTGCATTATACAGGATTATATTGTTCAAAAACTGCTGAGATTTTAAAATAATGCTACAGTGTCATATGCGGATGATCCTGGGTTGGGGAGCTTTTTAATTTTTACCTGGTCCACGTAGGTAACAATTGATGGCCAAATTTCAACTGCCCTTTCCACTGATGGCACATTTTCCAGCCAGCAATGCCCACAAAAAGGTAGGGGAAATTTTGTGGACTTCGTCACTAAAGTGAAGTCTTGCTGCCTTGCAGGGGCACAGTGAAAAAGGAAGTGCAGGTCCTTAAAAAGCTTCTCTACTTGCCACACTCCAAAACCACTCTTGATAGAGTTGTGCATGATGTGAAGACCACAGCTTCCCACAATCTGAATCTGTGCTCCACCAAACTGTTCACTGTATTCTTGCTGGAGGAGCTGCACAAACTTCCAGTTAACGCTTGGCCCATCCATTGACACAGAAAGCATCTTGCTGAGGCAGAGATCTTTTGTATCAGTCTACACAGAGGAAACAACAAGAATTGTTTAAAAAAATACAACAATAAAAACAAATGACAGATAATGTAGCATATGTGTGCCAGACATTGAGTAATCTTCATGTGACTTAACTCTTTCCCCGTCATTTATAAGACTTGATATTTCACTGTTATACAGTAGGAAGTGCTGTTATACATCTCCTGAAAAGTTTAGCATTTACAGATTCAAAAACAAGCAAATGCTCTATCTATGCTTTAAACATCATTGTAAATCCAATCTGGAGTAAGCCGTTGACAAAAACAAACATTTTCTGTTTTCTGTCTTCCCACATCAAGCCTAAACGTGAAATACGTTTCAGAAATCTGAAAAACATTAACACAGAAAACTTGACCTTAAGCCTTCAACATCTTCATTCTGTAAATGTCTCATCAGTCACTGAATCTGTGGAATCTTATAATAAGATACTGAGCAGCATTTTGGATCTTCATGCACCCATCAAAGTTAGGACAATTGCGTTTTCTCGCTCAGCTCTCTGGTTCACAAGTGACCTGCGGAAAATGAAAGCAGCTGGACGTGCCATTGAGCGGCGGTATAATGCTTCTGGACTTACTGTTCACGAGCTGGCCTATCGGAACCACCAAAAAGCTTATTTGAAGTCCATCAAAGAAGCACGGTCACAGTACTATTCAAATATTATTCACAATAGTTCTGGTAATTCCAAACAGTTGTTCTCCACCATAAATCACCTCCTTAAACCTCAAATTGCTCCACTCACAGGAGCTACAGAAGAACAATGCAACGATTTTATGACCTTTTTTAAAACCAAAATTGACCAAAAATTCACTCCTCTTTTTATGTTCCTTCCTCCTTGTCTGCCCCAACTGCTGACCCGCAGTCTGATATTTCGATCCTGCTTTGCTGCTTCCCAGAAGTTACTCAACATGAGGTCGAAGACACCATCAGGCGGATGAGATCCTCCACTTGTGCCCTCGACCCTTTTCCTACACCTCTGTTGAAAGCAAATATTTCTGCCATCAGTCCCCTTATCACCATGATAATAAACCAATCCCTTCAGACTGGCCATGTACCGTCCGCCTTGAAAACGGCCATAATCAGACCATTACTTAAGAAAACCTCAATTGATCCTCAAATCTTTGCTAACTATAGGCCCATATCCAACCTGTCATTTCTCTCTAAGGTTCTGGAGAAAGTAGTTGCCAGCCACCTTCAAGACCACCTCAAACACAACAACATTTTTGAAAAGTTTCAGTCTGGTTTCCGTTCCGCTCACAGCACGGAAACAGCCTTAGTGAGAGTCACAAATGACCTGCTGATGACAGCTGATGCTGGTTCAACATCACTTCTTGTCCTTTTGGATCTTTCTGCAGCGTTCGACACCATTGATCATGGTATACTTCTCAACAGGCTACACCACTCCGTTGGACTTAATAACACCGTCTTGCGTTGGTTTGAGTCATACCTTGCAGACAGATCTGAATTTGTGGCCATGGGAAGCTCAAGGTCCCGTTCACATGCTGTTAGATGCGGAGTTCC
>CM040991.1:23181026-23192668 GCA_022985145.1 Pangasius djambal
CATGCAGCATGCGGCAAACACCTTTGGAGCAAATAGGAAAAGATCTCCAGGTCCCTCAAGAAGAAAAACCCTCCAGGGGGTTTTTTAGCATGCCAAAGCACGCTCAATGATGCGTCTGGCCTTGGTGTGGCGCTTGTTAAAGTGAACTTCAACTACAAGCCACAGGCTGTCTGTATGGGGTGATTATGGCCACAGGATGCAGTAGATATGGGTAGCCCACATCTCCAAGAAGAAAGTAGCCTTTTGGAGGAAAAGGGATTCCTGTTTTAAAGGATGCATACCACTCTGTCCCCCGAGCAGCTGTGGGACTCTCTGATCACTGTTTGGTTCATCTACTACTGGCCTACAAGCAGAAACTTAAATCTGCTAAGCATGTAGTAAAACCTATAAAGAGATGGACTACTGAAGCAGAGCAGGATTTACAAGCCTGCTTCGACTGCACGGATTGGAGTGTTTTTGAGGGTGTAGCTACTGATCTGGATGAGCTCAGGACTTATTTAACATTTAACAATGACAAACCTTGGTTCAGTGCAAAACTCAAACGGCTTCACCAGGCCAAAAAAGGACACCTATAGAAGTGGGGACAAAGCCTTGTACAAACAGACCAAATACACACTAAATAGGGAGATAAGAGTGGCAAAGCAAAACTACTCTGAAAAGCTGAAAAAAAACAGCTTTCAAATAATGGCTCTACATCAGTGTGGAAAGGTCTGAAAGCCATCACCAGCTACAAGACCCTATACCCCACCACTGAGGCTAATCAACAACTGGCTGAAGACCAGAACGAGTTCTACTGTAGGTTTGAAAAGCCTGATCTGACACCCCACACCCGCTCTGACTGTCTCACAACACAGCCATCAACACCCTCCCCTCCCTCCCCTCTATTGTTTCTCAGCCTGTACTTAAGATCTGTGAAGATGATGTGCGCAAAGTCTTCAGGAAACAGAAGATAAGGAAAGCCAAAGGCCCAGATGGTGTCTAGCTATCATCCATCTTCACATTGATCTTCAACAGATCACTGGAGCTGTTTGAAGTCCCCTCCTGCTTCAAACACTCCACCATCATCCCTGTACCCAAGAAACCAAAAATCACAGGACTAAATGACTACAGACCTGTTGCTTTAACGTCTGTGGTCATGAAGTCATTTGAGAGGCTGGTGTTGGCCTACTTGAAGGACATTACTGGACCCTTGCTGGACCCCCTGCAATTTGCTTACCAAGCAAACAGGTCTGTGGATGATGCAGTCAATACGGGATTGCACTACATCCTCCAACATCTGGACAAACCAGGGAGTTATGCAAGGATCCTGTTTGTGGACTTCAGTTCTGCTTTCAACACCATCATCCCAGATACCCTTCTGAATAAACTGACACAGCTCTCTGTACCCACCTCCATCTGTTGGTGGATCACCAGCTTCCTGTCAGACAGGCAGCAGCTTATGAGGTGGGGAAAATTCACATTCAACACCCGCACCATCAGTACTGCAGCTTCTCAGGGCTGCGTTCTCTCCCCACTGCTTCTCTCCCTCTACACAAATGACTGCACCTCTAAAGACCCCTCTGTCAAACTCCTGAAGGTTGCAGATGACACTACAGTCATCGGTCTCATCCAGGACGGCGACGAGTCTACTTACAGACAAGAGGTTGAGCAGCTGGCTGTGGTGCAGCCACAACAACCTGGAGCTGAACGAGCTCGAAACTGTGGAGATGATAGTGGACTTCAGAAACCCCTCTGCTCTCCCCCTTCTCACCATCATGGACAGCACTGTGGCTGCAGTGGAGTCATTCAAGTTCCTGGGCACCACCATCTCTCAGGACCTGAAGTGGGACATTCACACTGACTCCATTGTGAAAAAGGCCCAGCAGAGGTTGTTCTTCCTTCGTCAACTGAAAAAAATCAACATGCCACAGGCGCAGATGACAGTTTTACTCAGCTGTTATTGAGGCGGTTCTGTGCTCTTCTCTAACTGTCTGGTTTGGGTCAGCCAGCAAATCAGATATAAGAAGACTGCAACGGACTGTTAGGACAGCAGAAAAGATCACTGGTGTGCACCTGCCCAACCTTCAGGACTTGTACAACTCCAGAGTGAAGAAACAGGCAGGTAACATCATCACAGACCCCGCTCACCCCGGCCACAACCTGTTCACAACCCTTCTCCCTTCATTTAGTCACTGTGCCGAAATAGCTCAGTTGGGAGAGCGTTAGACTGAAGATCTAAAGGTCCCTGGTTCGATCCCGGGTTTCGGCAAGTAGGTGTTCTCTTTTGGGGCGTAGTCTGGGCAAAAAGGACTGCCCACTGCTCCGATGGGTTAAATGCAGAGCACAAATTCTGAGTATGGGTCACCACACTCGGCTACACGTCACTTCACTTTCACTTTCAGGTCTCTAGAACAGCATTAGAACATCTAGGCATAAACAGTTTTTCCCCCATGCCATCTCCAGCTTAAACATCTAACACACTAATCATTACCTGTGTTCTGTAATTCATTTCTGTAATTCATCCTCCCTCTCTAATACATAATATAATATATAAATATATGTTAATACATATGCATATCTCTTTATTTGTACAGCTGTATATAGAGTAAATGATGCACAAATCTGTACATAAATCTTCTGTTCCGGATTCATACACATTATTTTTTATTGTTAAGTCTTACTATTTAAATGTTTTCTGTTCTCATGTCAGATATATATGTATGTACAGTTGTGTTCAAAATAATAGCAGTGTGTTTAAAAAAGTGAGTAAAGCTCAAAATCCTTATAATAACCTTTATTTCAATACACACAAATGCATTGGGAACACTGCACATTCTATTCTAAATCAAAACAAGAAGAAAAATTGATCAAATTTGTTTCACAGAAAGTGACGAAAAAGGAATATTAGGCTGTTCTTTACAAAGTCAAATATTTACTGTATAAACTGAAAAATGCTTGAAGATTTAGCTTTCTTGTGAATCACTGAACTAATATTTAGTTGTTTCTGAGAACTGCTTCACATCTGTGTTGCATGGAGTCGACCAGCTTCTGGCACCTGTGAACACGTATTGCAGCCCAGGACGATTGCACTACATACCACAATTCCTCTGCATTTCTTGGTTTTGCCTCAGAAACAGCATTTTTGATGTCACCCACAAGTTTTCTATTGGATTAAGGTCCGGAGATTGGGCTGGCCACTCCATAACGTTAATCTTGTTGGTCTGGAACCAAGATGCTGCTCGATTACTGGCGTGTTTGGGGTCGTTGTCTTGGTGAAACACCCATTTCAAGGGCATTTCCTTTTCGGCATAAGGCAACATGACCTCTTTAAGTATTTTAATGTACTCAAACTTGATTCATGATCCCTGGAATGCGATAAATAGGCCCAACACCGTAGTATGAGAAACATCCCCATATCATGATGCTTGTGCCACCATGCTTCACTGTCTTCACAGTGTACTGAGGCTTGAATTCAGTGTTTGGGGGTCGTCTGACAAACTGCCTGCGGCCCCTAGACCCAAAAAGAACAATCTTGCTTTCATCAGTCCACAAAATATTGCGCCATTTCTCTTTAGGCCAGTCAATGTGTTCTTTGGCAAATTTTAACCTCTTCAGCACGTGTCGTTTTTTCAGCAATGGGACTTTGCGGGGGCTTCTTGCCGATAGCTTGGCTTCACATAGGCGTCTTCTAAATTTGTTCCCTTCGTCCTTAAATAAGTCGGACAAAGCTTGCTGCGACCTCCTCCATGTCCTGTAGCTCAGCAAAGTGAATATTTCAGTGCAGGACTACCAACATGTGCTTTATCACATCACACACAACCCGGCGTACAGAGAATGCAGGCATTGCAAATGTGTCTACCGTTACACGATAAGATACCCCACATGCCAGGAACCCCTCATAGAATTTGTATTGGTTTTAACGGAAACTGTAATGGTCCCTGTAGGGTTTTAATGGTTAGCATTAAATGGTATTGTAATGGTATTTGTAGTGGAAACCATTAGAATTTCTGTGATGTTTCCATTGTTTTTTTCCAGCAGGGATAGTACAAACAATCTTTATATTGACAAAGCATTTGAAACATTAAATATACATATTTATTTACACACATATACGCATTTAAAGAAAAAGATATAAAATACAATTTATTGTAAAGTAAATGTAAATAATGCTATGTTGGTCATTTTCTGAATGTTGCAGTGTTGAATTTATTGTCCTGTCCCACTGCTAGAAATGTGCTGGGACGCTCCGCTGCGCAACAGGAAGATCGCAGCTCATCTCAGTTCTCGCAGAGACGCGTTCTGTGTCCTCCTGTCCTTCCGAATTCCTTCTTCCAAGGAAACCTGGCAAGATCCGTCTTCACGAGAACCCAATAAGTCCGTTCTTTATGTTCTTAGAACTGAGACACAGTCACTGAGTTAATCTACGCAACTGGTCTTAATACAAAATGGCGGACGATGGAAACGGAGTTAATAAACGCAACCGGTCTTAATACAAAATGGCGGACGACAAAAACGGAGTTAACAGGGTTGCTGCACGCTTTGTAAAATCATATTTAAGACTTTTTAAAACTTTTTTAAGACCCAAACCAAGAAAAACAAACAGAACAAACAGCCATTAACACAGTTTTAACATATGCAACATTTTTATTCAACAAAGCAACATAAAAACTGATACATCTCAGCATTATATTGTTCGAAAACTGCAGGGATTTTAAAATCATGCTACAGTGTCATACGAGGATGATCCTGGGTTGGGGAGCTTTTTCATTTTTACCTGGTCCACGTAGATAACAATTGATGGCCAAATTTCAATTGCCCTTTCCAATGCTGGCAAATTCTCCAGCCAGCAATGCTGACAGAAAGGTAGGTGAAATTTTGTGGACTTTGTCAATAAAGTGAAGTCTTGCCGCCTTGCAGGGGCACAGTGAAAAAGGAAGTGCAGGGCCTTAAGAAGCTTCTCTACTTGCCACACTCCAAAACCACTCTTGATAGAGTTGTGCATGATGTGAAGACCACAGCTTCCCACAATCTGAATCTGTGCTCCACCAAACTGTATTTCCACTGTTCACTGTATTTTTGCTGGAGGAGCTGCACAAACCTCCAGTTAACGCTTGGCCCATCCATTGACACAGAAAGCATCTTGCTGAGGCAGAGATCTTTTGTACCAGTCTACACAGAGGAAACAACAAGAATTGTTAAAAAAAAAATACAACAATAAAAACAAATGACAGATAATACAGCATGTGTGTGCCAGACATTGAGTAATCATCATGTGACTTAGCTCTTTCCCCGTCATTTATAAGACTTGATATTTCACTGTTATACAGTAAGAGGTGCTGTTATACATCTCCTGAAAAGTTTAGCATTTACATATTCAAAAACAAGCAAATGCTCTATCTATGCTTTAAACATCATTCTAAATCCGATCTGGAGTAAGCCGTTGACAAAAACAAAGATTTTCTACACTTATTTATGTTGTATTTTTAAAGAAACATACCCGCATTCATGAGGAGATTAAAATAAGAAATGAACAGAATAATAATCTTGTTTTGTTTTTTTTTGTAATAGCAAAGGCTGTTCTCTCATTTAACACATTTTATTTTCATATAATCAATCACAGAAAAAATATTCTGGGTGTATGCCTGTATTTTTTGTAAAAATCATCAAATATGCTTTACGCTTCTTGGCAAATTTATTAGAAAATGCTGGCGGGAAAGAGTAAAAAAAAATCTTTTCTAGATTACAATTGCTGGTATAATTTTATGATGCGATGATGTAGTTTGAATTTAATCAAAGCACAATGATATACAATCCCCAGCGTTCTAAAACAGAGCTGTAGTACAATATAACATTAATGAGATCAGGGATTATTGCAAGACGACTAGACTGAATTTTTATTTTAGCGTAAACTGTGTCGACCTGCTCCAATAGATATAATTACGTATTTCATGGTGTGTGGATATTTATATATTTTGTGTACTATGTATTTTCGCCATACGTTGAATTTGTCCAATAAATCCTCAGAATGGCCTAGGAACTCAGAACCACAGTAGCAGGTACAAACGTACGATCCCGTTTCATCCGCTGTCAAGTATCTGACGTCTAGTTGTTTGTGGTTCTGTTCATGCTTCCGTCAAACATAATGACGAACGATTCATCATTTACTTTTGTGATCAGTTGTCTTTTTACAAAGGGTGCAATACCAAACCTGGCTATGTATGCCGTTTTATCTCCGCCACAGGTGAATGCCTTTACAATGCAGGGAAACATTGCCATGAAAAGTGTGTGGATGTCATCGTTGGACTTGTATGAATGATGTCGACTTACAGTATGCAGAACCCACAACACTTCAGCCCTCAGAGTACCGGCCGGTGAAAAACACGACGAAACACTTGGCTGGAGCTCATGATTCAGTCCAACATTACCAGTCTGTGATCCAGCAGGAGTTGATGTACTAGTAGTAGGCGCATACATGTACGGCTTCATTGGAACTGCGCTTTTCCGAATCTCGACGTAGCATCTGTGCTTTTCTGATTTCATGTGAGACTCCACCACCTTCATTCCCACTGTCCCAAGTTTAAATTTTTTTTGGCACATCTTGCATTTCGTCTCAAACTCATTGCTGGCACCAGCTATACCTCTTTATACCTCACACCATCGAACCTAATCGCGTTGAACTTGCATTTACCCATTTTGTTTTTCGCTTCCTTTTGCGCGCAGGAGGTTGACGCTGGCGTAATTCCGCGAATGGTCACGTGAGCAAACAAATCCACAAAGAAAGATAAAAATCGTATATAGCTAATTAAATAGCTTTAATTTAGGAAAGTATTTAGATAATTCTGATAATTCTAAGATAATGTGCCATCTAAAATTTAAGACCTCTCATAAGTAAAAATAAGACTTATTATGACCTTAAATTTAAAAAATTTAAATTAATACTTTTAAAGACTTTTTAAGGCCCCCCGGGAACCCTGGTTAATCTATACAACTGATCTTAATACAAAATGGCGGACAGTAGAAACTGATCTTAATACAAAATGGCGGACGACAGAAACTGAGTTAATAAACGCAACTGATCTTAATACAAAATGGCGGACGACAGAAATTGAGTTAATTAACTCAATAACTACAGCGCTGCTACAGATAAAACATTTATAAGATAATGTGGCACTTAGCTACATATATTTGCAAACAATAAGTACTTATCAATGCTATTCTAATGTTATTAATATACATATCAAACATACTGTGTCAGTAGGCTAAGGAGATGTAACTTGCTAACTAGCTATGACTCACTTAGCCACAAAAATGTTAGCTCACTATTTTACAATTTGCACTTTATTTAGAAGTACTTTTACATCTATGCTTGACTCTTAATTTTAGCGTAAATCTGAGTAGTAAACTGAGTAGAGGCTGCTGTGGTAATTTCTCTAAGCTAGCTGCTAAAATAAGCCACTAAGGGACGGCAATTAGCAAGAACAAGCAGGTTCGCGTTAGCTTAGCAACAATCCAGCTAGCATTAACAGGCATTCGCAAATTAACTGAAATTAACTTCTTTTTCACAGAAGCGAAATATCTCTTACCTTAAATATCACACTTTGAGTGCCAAGTCCTGTGAATGTCCAGAGTGTTTTAAATAAATAATAAAATAAATAAATTAAATAAACAGTTGAAAGCTGAACCGGATAGAACCGGTTTCCTGTGGGCTTCCATCAGTACGAGCTGTGATTAATGTTTGTGTTTTTACTGAATAAAATTAGGTAACAAAAATCTTTTTTAACTACTCTGCTGAAAAAATAAAAAAATAAAAACCATCATAGACATTTTAATGGTTTCCACTACAAATACCATTACAAACCATCAGCTAACCATTAAAACCTTTACTATTATACTGGTCCTTAATGGTCCTTTATAGACATAACATGCTACCTGTAGAAGGCAACAAATTACCAGTAGAGACCCACAGGGACCATTACAGTTTCCATTAAAACCAGTACAATTCCCATTATAACCATTAAAACCATTACAAATTTTAATTTATTTTAATTATTTTTTCAGCAGACTCAGAGGTTGAAAGAGGCATTCAGCAAGGGTCTCCAATTTTAAAACTTTAACTATTATTTATTGTGGCTACTAAAGTAATGCCTGTTCTTATTAAACAGTCAGAGGAAGTAGAATTTCTATGAATTTTAGAAAAGAAATTCATTATGAGTCACTTTGCTGATGACAGGGTCTTATTTTTTAGAAATATAGAGATGGTTTCTAAAGATATTGATGTTTTGTTCAAATTTTTAAAGGCATCTGGTTTGAAAAAAAAAGTGAATTATTGTCTATTCACAATTGCGCTCTAAAACAAATAAATAGTTTCCCAGTTAAGAATGAGGTCAGATCGCTTTGTGTTATTTTAACTAACAACACAAGTGAAAGAGAGAAGCTGAATATTATTCCAAAATCGGAAAACATGAAGAATTCCTTAAATCTTTGGCTAAACAGAGGTCTCTCCACTTTGGGCCGTATTTTGCTATCAAAAGATGATGGTTTGTCTAAATTTAGATTTATCCATATCATTTTTTATACACGTCCCTTAAAATTATAAATGCACAAATTCAGTCATTTTTATTAACATTTTTTTATTTGGAGAAATAATTCACACTATCTGTAAATCTCAGCTGGTTAAAGAGTATGAACAAGGGGCCTGAGAGCCATGGACTTCGAGTCACTTACTGGGATGTTTAGGGTGAAGAGACTGCCTTAGCTAATAACAATCTTTACTTTTACTATTTACCAGTCACATTTTTAAAATGATTAAAATGGTCTTGAGGTTTTTTTGTTTTGGTTTGTTTTTTTTTTTGATCCAATGGGATTACAAGCTCCTCAAAAATTTCTTTGAAGTTGTCAAATTTTCACAAACAACTTCTTTTGTTCTGTCAAAGATAGATAGCTAGATTGATAGATCACTTTATTAATCCCAGTGTGAAATTCACACATTACAGCAGCAGCAGCAGCAAAAGAATAGTGTCTACAGTAAGAAATAATCAAGAGTAATAAAAGAAAAGTATTCAGTAAGATTATAAATCGCAGTAAAACATAAGTAAATAAGTAAATCGAACTGTAAACACCAGTCCTCTGAGTAAATGTTAGTGACATTCAAACCCAGCCACAGTGATATTTCGATTGTTTTTTCAGCAGGGCTGCCAATAAAACATGCATTTAAATCTGAATCTGAGCACTACCGGCTCTCTCCAGTGTTTATTACTTTATTAAAATTATGCTAAACAAATGTTTACATTCACAAGCCGTCTCACACTCGCGTGCTTGCAGCGAGAAACACTTGATGGAGAGCAAGACAAGACACTGCAGAGTTCTTAAACATAAGTTACGTGTTACAGAAGCACTAACATAAGACATGGTGCGGGTCGTAGCTGTTCTGCTGCAGTTTGGGAAGCCATGTTGTAAAGTTTTACTCTTTCAACTATCTATTTCCGGCCTAATAAAGATTTTCCAAGCTGAAGCGATGAACATGGACAATAGACTCTATGCACGGTTGCTTCTGCATTCAGTCTCAGTGACCACCGGAGCTTCCTGTGCTGCACCGGAAGTGATTTTTGCCGACTGATTCATTGAGCGCTGTCAGGTATGACAGGGCCATTCAGTAGTACTTTAGAGGGAAAGAAGGTCATCTTGTCTTCTTGTTCATGCATATATCCTGTCCTTTGGGGTCATTCATTTATTATTTTTGTCATTGTTTAATTATCTTTACAGATTGTGTTAAAGAACAATGGACAATGGTAGAACAATGGTAAGTTTAAGTGAATTTTCCAAGGAATTTTTAAGAATAAGATAAATGATAACCCTGTTCCTTGAGGCACACAAACAGTACATGTTTTAAGTTCAACTCATCAGCTCATTATTACACAAAGACCTAAAATGGGTGTGTCAGATTAGTGAGATGTCCAAGATATGTACTGGTGGTGTGCCTCCGAGAACAGGGTTGGCCAACACTGGCTCATCCTAATGTGCCCACTTGGTATTCCTAGGGAGTATGGCCAGTTCCTGTCAGTGGGAAGGTGGTTCTATCTGCACGACCTAAAGAGAGGAGACTCGCTGATGGCTTAAGATGCAGACTGCAATCAATTACAAATTTCATGTAGTATTGTTATATGGAATTGTTCACCATATGAACAAAGGGATAGTTCACAAAAAAGCATGCCATCATTTACTCACCCTCATGTCGTTCCAAACCCGTATGACTTTCTTTCGTCTGTGGAACACAAAAAGGAGATGTTAGGCAGACTGACAGGCTCAGTCACCATTCACTTTCATTACATCTTTTTTTCCCATACAATAAAGATAATGGTGACTGAGCCTGTCTTTCTGCATAACATGGGCCCACAACATGCTCACAGACCACTTTGGGCTGGGTGTGGCCTGTCCCACTGGGGCCCCACACACGGCCCCCAAAGCCTGTGGGCAGGTCAAAAGAAAAAAATAAAGAAAATATTGAAAACTGAGTACAAATCTGAGTATGTGGACTTAATACTAACTGCTTTTTTTATTAAAGCACAGAACCACATAGCAACCACTTTTTTTTTTTTATAAAACAAAACAAACATGCCAGCATGACAGGTTTGCACCAATGTTGAGAGTTAGATTTGATACTGATGAAGGCAGTAATGTATGAAATTTGCTCTTGGCATATTCAGTTGATGATGCGCTGTATTGGAGGATTTATTCCTCTTTGTATTTTGTTTTTTAAGCAGTTTTTAAAAGTGTTTAAGAAGTATTATTTCTCATAAATTTACAGTTGTAATGGAGGTGGTCAGGATTGCTAAAATGTGTGTGTGTGTGTGTGTGTGTGTGTGTGTGTGTGTGCGTGCGTGCTGGTGCCCTCTGATGGACTGGCATCCCATCTGGGAACAATTGTCCTGCCTCGTGCCCCGTGTTCTCGGGATTGGCTCTGGATCCACCGCGATCTTGATAAAACGGCTGCTGAAGATGAATGAATGAATTAATGCCATGATATTGTCTTCTCTGTAATACAAAATAAAAATATAGTGATTTATATACTTAGAGTGTGTTTAAAGCATTGGAATAATTTTGTTTTGATGCTTTTTAGTCTTCTGTGTCAAGCACAACTCAAGGAAAAGATATGCGTCCGTTTTAACAGAGTTTAAAACCACAGCATCAGCTTCCAGTAATCACTGAATGATGGACACTTGGGTTTCCATCAGCTGCATATTGTCTTCACTGGGAGCCCGTTAGAAGAAAAACAACGAGTTTAGTTTTCTGTAAATGCGTTTCATAATAAAAGAAGGTGATCATATCGCTGTGTGTCGCAAACATGAAATGCAGGAAAATAAAGCAGATAGAAAGGTGCTAGTGCTGTTAATTTATAGCTTCTCACATGTTTTATCATAGAAGAGACAACTTGTTACAGCCCACACCCTGAGAAACACTATGAATAGGATTAAACTATGTTTAAAAAACCTTTTGGATCAATAGGCTGTTATGTAAAAGTAGTGGGAAAGTCCAAAGCATAAGTTACGCCTGCTTATCATGAGGAGAGTGAAATGAGTACATGAGTGAAAACTGTTAAAAACTCCAGATGTGTTTGTGTGTAAGATGAAAAGGGAGTGAAAATGTGTGGCAGTGATTTTGTATAT
>CM040991.1:23226485-23244142 GCA_022985145.1 Pangasius djambal
ACACACACCACTCAATCACACACACACACACACCACTCAATCACACACACACACACACCACTCAATCACACACACACACACACCACTCAATCACACACACACACACCACTCAATCACACACACACACACCACTCAATCACACACACCACTCAATCACACACACACACCACTCAATCACACACACACACCACTTTTTCTTCACATCTGTTTTTTACCTGCTCATTTATTCAGTCGTTTACTCAGTTTTTTTTTTTGTTTTTTTTATTTTACGTATTTTGTTTTACTATATTTTACTTAACAAGATTACAGATACTTGTTTTTATTAACCACATTATTCTTTTTACTACATTTTTATCTAAAAATAAATGTACTGACGTTTTGTTCTGCTTGTTAATTCAGTGTGAAGTGCACTGAGAAGCATTTTACCGTGTCAAAGCCGTTCTGTTAATTACATTAATAGCATTAATATATAATTCCTCCAGAAATTATCGAAGCTTTTGGGTTTGTAAAAGCGTCTCGTTATTTCCACAACATGTTGGATGTCTGTGTGGCAGGAAGTACAGTGTGTAGATTATAAAAAATAAATAAATAAATAAAAGGAAAAGCATCACCTTCAGATCAGTGTGTAAAATAGAGAGAAAGAGAGAAATAATGGTGCAGTTGTGTTGACGTTGAACTCGTGGTAATCTGCGCTCTGGTCTGTTCCTCGCAGTGAAGAACGTGGTGGGCGTGATCGCGCGCTACATGACGGCTCTGCAGGAATTCCGCCGCAGCGTGTCCATGAAGGTGGCCTTCGACCGAGTGGGCGTGGACCGGAACACCATCTCCAGGACGGCGGCCATCGCCGAGCTGAGTCTGGCCGCGCCGGAGGTCTTCCACGCTCTGCCTCCGTGGGACGAGAAGGAGGAGACGCTGGCGCACTACGCCGTGAGGTGCAGGCAGGCCATGGACGATAACATCAAGGCCAAGATTAAAGCCATGAAAGCCAAGGGAGAGCTTTTACCCATCGTCAGTAAATAAAACGTTACGCTCAGCATCGCCACTTTTCCCTCCGGTCCTCAGCGACGCGCCGGAGATTTTTAGAAGAGCACTAAAATTCCTCCTGACTTTACCCTCGACTCGTTTTTAGTCTAACGGATGAATATTTACACTACAGTATCAGAGATGATGGTTTTCTGTCTCGTATAAAGTTTGTGCCAGATATGGACCAGTGTTGACCTCAGTATCTCTCTCTCACACACACACTCACACACACACACACACACACACACACACACACACAGTTTAAAATTATCACTGCATGCTTATCTCTCTCTCTCTCTCACACACACACACACACACACACACACACACACACACGTTTTCCTTTCTAAAGCACATTTTACCCCAGTGTTCATGAGTCTCGATTCCTCACACACTCGGTGCTTTCAAGGGCACGCAATAATGAAATAAAATCAACTTCACTTTAAAAATTCACTTTACTGAATTAAAGTATTGCGTTCATTTTAACGCTGAGGATCGGAGAGTTTTTAGCGTGATTACTGACCCGGGTACGAACAAGAACATCTGAAGTGCGTTCCTGAGTGTCTCAGTGTCGGTTCTACAAATAAAAGTCCTGAGACGACAACAACAAAAAAAAAAAGCACAAACATCTCAGAAGTATGAATATGCAAATTATTAAACCACTCCCAACTCTACAAACTCCACCCCCTTCCTCTGGTGAACCAGTGTACATTTACATCAACATCTGCATATTCGAATCCGATTGGTTCTTATATTTCACGATGCAATAACACTTCTTAGAAAACTGAGTTTTCTCTGCCTTGTGAATTTCACACTTTGGCCAATCTGTGCTTTTAAATTAAGGGTTTAAAGACAAGAAATTTAATTTAAAGAACAAATAAAAATGGTCATCAGTTTTCATCTGACAGAGATACAGATTTGTGTTTTGGTTATTAATTAAATAGATGACTAACGTTGCCTCTAACATAGCGTTGGATAAATTGGTAAATAATTCAATCAAAGAAGGATTTGTAATTGAACAAAACTTTTTAAACAAAGGTTAATGTTATTAGAACCTGATTAGTATTGAATCATTTCCATTTCTTCCCACATTTTTCACACCAGGGCTTCCTCCGTCCATCCTCAGACTCGAGCCACCCGGCTGAGACACACTGCACTGCTACAGACGATGATACAGACGTTCGACTGCAGCTCGTGTCCACATTCCTTTATTTATATGAAATACAGAAACAGTACAAGCAGTAAACCCTACAGTCAGTCAGTGTGGAGATCTTCTGCGTTTAAAAGCCGACATTAGCGCTGATGTGACGTTGGAGGGGTTTTTTTCCCGTAGAAGCCAAAACGTCTTTTTAACAAGTGTTTTTTTGGGGGTTTTTTTCCGTCGTCACTCTGCATCGAGTCGAGGCAACACGGGAAGGATCAGGTTTCCAAACGAGGAATCTTGTGTGATGAAGAAGCCCGAAGAGTGAGCGTGTGCGTGCTGAAACGGTAAAATCACAAAGTTTTTCAGCTGCTATACATTTATTAGATTCTTCTACATGAACAGAGAATTTTATTTTAGCGTCACTCAGTAAAACTCCGAGTCGTTACCTGTAAAGCTGCTTTCTGCTGCGCGGCGATGTGCTGCTGCTCCGCGTGATCCCGAAATTCCTTCACCGGAGGTCTGGAAAGCGGAATACTGAGACACGGGAAAATCCACTTACGATCACAGCGCAGATTATATATAATTACATCACACAGATTCTGGATTCTGATTGGTCAGAAGCTGAAGTTTTCTCTAAGGAGAAATGTGATAATGTAACTTTTATGGAAGGAGTCTCCAGTGTCAGCGCTTTGTAACAGTCAGAGGAGTTTACGCTTCGTTCAAGAGAGAAAGAGAAACAGAAGATGTGATCTGGTGAAGATCTTACACCATAAATAAACCTCCAGCACTGCAGACGGTGTGTAAATCAGATGGTTATGATGAGGTAAGTGTGTGTGACAGATTTACAGTGGCCTGGTTTTATTGTCTCTGCAAAACATGAGACAAAACCAACAAGAAATTTCTGAAAACAGGCTCTGAAGCAGCTCCGAGTCTCGGTCGAGTGGACGTGCAGGTCATTAAAGAAAGTTTATCACATTCTGAAAGAAGGATGTAAACGTTTCTCCATCTTGTTGTTGTTGTTGGGGTGTGTAAACTTTTGCACTTGTAAATTCTCACCTGGCCCCTGGATTGTTCATGGACTGACTCTGGATCAGGCGTCTCTTCTCTTTATCCAGCTCAGCTAAAATCGCCACTCGGTTTTTATTCTGAAATCCTGCAGATAAAACCGAAAAAAGCGCAATTTCACTCTGCAGGAAACTAATGCTGACTACTTTATAACATTTATTTTGGCTTATAGAATAATAATAATAATAATCTGACTCAACATAAGAATGCATAATGTTTAAATACTGAAAACTGGAAAAAATAAACAAATAAATAATAATAAAGGCTTATTTTGAAGAGATTAAAGCTTTATTCCTCCTGAAAGAGCGTCTGAAGTCAGCATTATAACACTCACAGTTTAGTAAATAATATTAGCGAGCTAAATGATTATTATTAACATTGTATTGTTGCTTAAGTGAATCAGATTTGGCTTTGAAAATTAAAATAAACACAAACACTTATTAAACTGATGTAAACACCGGAAGCTGTAAGAGTTAGCTCGTTAGCTAAACAACACGGATAAAACTTCCTTTCCGAACTGATCTCAGTGTTTATCGGTACCTTGTCCCGGAGGATTTGACGCCATCGTTGAATTTCCTTTAATTTATAATTCTGATTTAATGAATTTATAAATCAGTTAAAGTTAATAAATTAATTTAAAAATCTCGGAATCATGCTTTGTTTTCAAGTGTGTAAATTCTTCCTCTGTGAGTTTGTATCCCGGCGCTGCGCACCGCCACCTAACGGACAGGAGGGTTTATAAATCACGTGCTAGTCCTTAAGTCACGCCTACTGCCACCTAGCGGACAGGAGGGTTTATAAAAAGCGACTGTATTGTTTTCCGCGCGCTTACGCATTAACAACATCCGGGGATTTTATTTCATGTGTTTGCGATCCGAAATAGCTGTTAATTGTTGTTTAATCATAAATGAGTCATTACTAAATTCATTAAATAATACATTGTACAGGTGTACAGGAAGTAGTAACATTATCTGAAGTAATATGGTGTAAAATAATAAAATGTGAGGAAGATGTTTGATTTGTACAGAAATATAGTAATAGAGCCAATATTTATAGCCACACACACACACACACACACACACACACACACACACACAAAAAAAACACTAAAGTGTCTGAACAGGATATTTAATAGCTGACATTGAATATTTGTGCTATATTAATATATATTTAAAGCTGCTGTGTGGAGGCTCTGAGGCAGGAGTCTCTGAGGCAGGAGTCTCGGCTCTTCTCCACACAGACAGGAGGCGCAGCTGATAGCTGATTGGAGATTGAGGTGAACTGATTAAACCAGTGGAATCAGCTGTGGCTCCTGTTTGGTTGGAGTAAAAGTCTGCAGCTATACCGGCTCTTTGTGGAGAAGATTAGAGAGTCCTGTACTAGTGGTTTAGCAGCTCTTACCTTTGCAGGTGAGAGGAGCTTCTGGATGATGCCGGTGCTGCAGATGCTGTTACACAGCTGGACGGTTAGCTGGAGGCTGATGTAGATGCAGAAGGAGCTGGAGTTGGAAATTAAGCGGTAAGAGGACCAGTCTGAGAGCGTGTGTTGGAGGCTGATGGGAAGAATCTTGACCTGGCTCCTCTTCTACAGAAGTTCTGCTCTTCTGCAGAACCTCTGATGTCTCCAGTCCAGACCTCACTGGTAAACCAGCCTGCTTCTGATGTTAGCTGCCATGTTGCTCTAGTTCCTGTATTTAAGGAGCATGAAGTTGATGCGTAATTTTCTGTGTTTGAGAGAATAGCCTCGACGTTAAACTGGTCTAAAGGTTTGTGGAGACTGATGCTGCAGTGTAAATGTTCAGGGAAAGCAGAGGAAGCATGCTGAGCTCTCACTCTGGACCAGAGTTTGGAGTTGGAGTTTAAGACTACTGTTCTCCACACACTGAAGCCTCGTTAGAACTTTATTTTTTTTCCCCCATTTATTTTAGAAAGTGTGCTTTTCTGAAGCTTCTTTAACTCAAGGTGTTGAACTGGCCGTGTGCCCGTGCGCAGTGTGGATCTGGAAACTGAGGCTTTCTCAGGTCTTGTAAACGTGGCTGTTCTTTCAGCTCAGCCAGTCAGTGGTGTTTCCTTCTGCTCAGGAGACAGTTGGGTTTTGAGTTCTGTGTCATGAGGAACCTTTGATGGACCCAAGTTTGGTCCTGATGAGTCACCAGTTTTAGGTTGGAGTCGGAGGCCCATAATCAGGTGCCCGGTTAGTGGGTATTAGAGCGTATTATTGTTGATTGTGTCGGTTCTCTGCCCAAGTCACATTCTGGAAACTGTTATCTCGTGTTCTGCTGCTCAGTTTCCAGAAGCTATTCCTACTCTCAAGACTAAGATGGTCAGTAAAGCATTGGTAAAATTCTGCACCAAGTTTGGCACGCCTAAATGTAAAGACTGATCATGGCTCTAACTTCATGTCACAGCTGTTTTCTCACGTGGTTTGAGAGTTGCAAATTAACCCTCAGGTCTCTTGTGTCTATCTCACAAGCCGCCCTTAGCTTTTCCATCAGAACCTGCTGCGCTCGTATTGCATGGAACCTGAGAAGGACCGGGATGAGCGTCTTCCTATTTCATTGTTTGTTGTCTGTGATGCTGTGCAGGAGTCTCTTGGTTTTAGTTCATCTGAACCCACAACATACAAGGACCACTAAAGGTCCTGCTCCAGCCCGTCAAGATAAGTCCATTTTGACGCATGTTTGTACCCTTCATGCACCCCAACCTTTGAGGTTAGCGTGGGATACCGCTCACAGAGCTCTAGGTTCCTCTCAGGATGACATGAAGGATGACAGTAAGGCAGGTCCCTGTTCATTTTGTGCTAGAGATTTAAGTTTGAGGGTTTTTTTGTGCCACTGCCAGGATCTACACTCCAGACTAGATTTGTTGGACCTTTTGAAGTTCAGACAGAAACTTAAATAAGCTGCACTTATTATGTAATCAGTAAACATAATGGCAAACATAAAACTCGTATCTTCCATATAAACTTGCTGAAGAAGCACCACGCTCGCACCTCTGACCCCTCACCCCCCGAGTCCGAGTCCGAGCCCGTCTCCTGTGGGTCCAGTAGTTGCTCTGCCTGCAGAGGGTAATGTTGCTCCTTCTGAATACTCCCCAGAGGTAGACGGCCTACATTCTGGTAGAAATTGTGTTTCTTTTGTTCCTTCGACTAACACTAGTGTGTTAGTGTTCGCCTGAGAAGTTGCCTGTATCTCTGCAGGACATTTAAAGCACTGATTAAAAGTTTCCCTAGTTTGTCCCGTCTCGCACGACATGGACGCAGGCGATCGCGCCCTGATTAGGCAGCATCCTTACAGCGCAAACCCAGTAAAGCGTGCAGCGATGAGAGAGAGAGTACTTGCTTACACATGGACTAGCCGACCCTAGTGCGAGTCCTTGGTGTTGTTCACCTTGTAATTTAGTGCACGAGGCAGATTCCTTGAGTTTGATTTGACCCTTGTGCTTTTGGCTGCTTAGATACTGAGATACTGTAAATAATCACACTGTGGTATATGTTCACTGAACAATTTTTGCGTTCACGTGGATGTTACTTTGACACGTACCACCTACCTAAACATGGTTGCAGACCAAGTACACGCCTTCATGGCAACGGTGTTCCCTAATGACTGGCCTCTTTCAGATGAATTACTGGCTGACTCTTGGGGCACCCAATACTCACTGTTCACTTTATTAGGAACACCTGTACAACTGCATACAACAGCTGAGATCATCATCGGGGTCGCTCTAACCTCCATCACAGACATCTACACCACACGCTGCATCCGCAAAGCCGCCAGGACGACCCCACACTCCCCTTTCACACACTCTTAACCCTGCTGCCGTCTGGAAAACGGTACCGAAGCATTCGGGCCTCACGGCCAGACACTCAGAGACTGACACCACACACACACACACACACATCTGAACACCACTCCCTTTTCTATTTTTGCACATTTCTATATTTACTACCTGCATTTTAGCTGTATTTATAAAATATTATTTTGTCATTACTATCCTCTCTACCTGGCTGCTACCCCAGTAACTGCTATGTCCTTATATGGTATAAGCTCATCTGCTCAATACTGTCATAGTGTGTTATGTTTACATTCACAGCATTTTATTATATTGTTATTCTTTTGCACTATTGTTATTTCTGACACCTTCACAGCAGAACTGTGTGCTGGTCGGCGCTGCACTGTCTCTGTGCCTGTTGTCCCGGTTTAGTAGTTATTGTACTGTCTTGTGCTGTTTGCATGTGCACTTTATGTAGTAATGTGTAGTCGCATGTAGCTCTGTGTTGTTTATGGAGCACCGTTGGTCCTGGAGGAACGTTGTTTTTCACTGCGTACTGTACCAGCTGTATAGGGTTTGAGTGTTTCAGAAACTGCTGATCTCCTGGGATTTTCTCACACACACACACACACACACACACACACACACACACACACACCATCCTGTGA
Organism: Pangasius djambal; assembly: GCA_022985145.1. Lineage (NCBI taxonomy): Eukaryota > Metazoa > Chordata > Actinopteri > Siluriformes > Pangasiidae > Pangasius > Pangasius djambal. The sequence continues at coordinate 23,234,156 of CM040991.1, forward strand.
GAGGAGGGTCTGCAGGCTGTAACAGCTTGTTGATGAGAGATCAGTGGAGGATGAGCAGACTCTTGACCCGCATCTGCATGATTTTATGCACTGCTCTGCTGCCACGTGATTGGCTGATTAGATAACTGCAGATGTACACGTGTTCCTAATAAAGTGGACACTGAATGGTCAGCCCTTGCCTTAACTTTCTTTAACAGTCTGTGTTCAGCGTCGCTAACATTATGCACACGTACGTGTGTGTGTGTGTGTGTGTGTGTGTGTGTGTGGTTAATCAGTTACAGTAGAGTTTCCGCAGTAAACCCCAGCACTCTGTTACTTACCGTGTTGCTTTCTTTACTCACAAACATTTTTCTGTAACGTTTAATATTTTTTTTGTTGGAAAAGAAAGGTTTGGAAATAAAATGGTTTCCTACTGACTCAAAAATCTCTAACGTTACTTCTTTTTTTTTTTTTTTTTTTTAAGTACAAGTAGTGTGCCTAAGGCTTTGCGCAGCGCTGGATTTATTAAGGATGCTGCTGAAACATTTCGGCCAAAATGTTTCAAAATGGTGGCACTTTTGGTTTTGGAAAGAGGAAAAAAAAAACAACTGAAAGCTTTGACCTAAAGGATTAAACAGTCCTACAACAATGTTAGACTTAACATTTTACAAAAGAATGATAATTAGAAAGTGATTAAATGCACTTTTTTCCTGTATCTCCTACACGTTCAAACTCTGAGCAGCAGATCGACAGAGGAAACGTCGGCCGCGTGGACGTTTAACACGTCAGAAGTTTAAACATTTATACTGAAAATGTAATGTTGTGTTTTATTTCCTGTTTACGGAGCATTGCTGCAGAATCACTGATCAGCCGAGTCTTCACTCATCACTGCTGCAGTTTCCGACTGATGATGATGATGATGATGATAATAATAATAATTAATAATTACACACTCGCACTCTACTCGCATTAAACCTCAAACCTGTGTAGTTTCAGATGATTAAAATCGTGAGCAGTGAAAAAAATCTCACCATCTCACCATCACACCAGCGTCCTGCTCAGTCTCCCCCCTTCAGCCAGAGTGGAGAGAGAGATGAGAGCGGAAAACGCTTTAAAGAAGAGAAGACATGAGACAGACAGATTAAAGAGATGAACAGGGTTTAGTAATAATGCTTTAACCTTCCTTCCCTTCAGCAGGAAATCAGTCGTACAAACCGGACATGAGCGCGAGACTCTCGGGTTTCTGTAATTAGTAAATAAATACTGATGCATTATGAAGAGGCTACAGTAAAGGCTACGTACTGTATACAAGTCATGATTATTGAGCTGAGGTTATTGGCGGTAAATAAACAGCGAGAGGAGACGGCAAAACAACGGCACAGAATGAAAGCCTTGTTGGGAAAGAGTGGGGGGAAAAAAAAAAACACATATGATTGTGAGTTTAAAATGAGAAGGCTAATGAGCATAAAAATGACTCTAAAATCAATTCCCCTCTACACAAGTGACCTGTACAAGCGCGCGCGCACACACACACACACACACACACACACACCAGAATGATGCAGCTTAACGCCACTGCAGTTCTCATCTTATAAAGTTTGTCTCTTTGTGTCCACTTTAGCTCCGCCCACCCACACACACACACACACACACACACACACACACACACACACACACACGTGTACGATCAGCTAATAGAAGTCTCGCTCTGTACAAAAGCACGAGCTCCGTCCCGGACATCCGGCTGACAGGACAGAGTGCGTTACGGGACGTCTGATCCAGGATCAGTTCCTGACTGAAGCCCGTGGCGGAGCGCAGCGCTGGAGGCTCTAGCAGTTGATGGAGCAGTCCGTCTTGGCTTTAGCAGCAGAGCTGATGATTCTGCGCAGGCAGTGACCGAACTCCTCCAGGATCAGTCTCTCTGCCACCGCCTGAGGCTGGTTATAACGCTCCGCCTTCCTCGCCTGCTCCAGGAGACAGTCACACGTCGCCTCGGCAACCTCCTTCGTTACGAACGTGTACGGCAACCTGGGCGAGAGGCGGAGAGAGAAAGCGACAGAGAGAGAGAGTGAGCGACAGAGAGAGAGATAGTGAGCGACAGCAAGAGTTAGAGAGGGAGAGAGAGAGAGTGAGCGACAGAGGGAGAGTGAGCGACGGGGAGAGAGAGAGAGCGATAGACAGCAAGAGTTAGAGAGAGAGAGAGAGAGATAATAAAGTGAGACTACACTAATTAACCAAAGGCATTTTGACACACACACACACACACACACACACACACACACACACACACACACAGAGAGAATTCTAATCTGCTAAAATCCGATGATGATCAGTGTGTGAACATGCTCTGGTGGGAAAAGCAGGTGAACATCTACATTATTATTATTATTATTATTATTATTATTCCCAAAGAATCTTGTTGAATAAGAATATTTTCAGCATGATATCAGCTCTGAGACACACACACACACACACACACACACACACACACACACAGTGGGAGCAGTGAGTGCAGCAGTCGTACTTCCCCCCGCCGCTGCTGATGGCCGGTGTGGTTCTGGTCAGCAGGTCTGAGATCTGAGAGGACAGTTTGGTTTTGGCTGCAGTCTGCTGCTGCACTCGCACCTCCGCCGCATCGGCCAAGTGCATCAGGGTCTTCCTCTCAGGACTCTCCTCGAAGTTCTTACAGCCCACACACTTACAGATCGACGAGCACATGATCTTCGCCTGGGAAGACACACACACACACACACACACACACACACGACAATGGGACAAAAATATCACAATATAATTCATTTCTACAATACCTAGAAATCCCCCACTGCTTTTGTGCTATTTAGAGTTTCATTTTATATTTATCTCATTATTTTAAAACTCTGAAGTAATTTTCTTATTTTTAACACTGCATTCATCTTATTCCAATTTTATACATTTTATCTTATATTCTATATAATTATTTTGCATTTAACGTTTCATGTATGTGGTAGCTCAGAGCGCTAGTAAAGTAGCAAAAATAAGAAGTGTTATTAATATGAAAATCTATTATTTATTTTATTTTATCGTTTAAATGTTTTCTAGGCAAAATAAATTTTAAAAAAGGAAACATTTTTCACCAGAATTTTCATTTTTAATATTTCAATATTTTTCAGGTTTATTACAAAAATGTTTTACTGAACACTGAAAAGGAGATTTAAAAACTTTTAATGGTTATAAAGCTACTGACGCTGAAAGGTTTATTATGACATCATTAGAAAGGTCGCTGAGGTGTAGAGTTTACGTTCATGTTTAATGCTTTATTTAAAAAAATAATAATAATAATAATAATAAAAAACAGTGTACGTGTTAGACAGCGAACTCACCTCATAACACTCGCAGTAATTCTTTAAACACCCCGACTTTTTACAGTTGCAGCCTTTACTGTGTCTCCTCTCCGATTCTCCTTCTTTCCCTTTACCGATCTTCGGCTTGAAGGCCACCGGGTTTCTGTCCAAACAAGCCTGAAACCAGCGAATCATCACGTTAGTCAGTCATGTTCTTAATGAGGCCTTTATTTATTTCTGGTGATTCTCAGGTCCAGTCCTGGAGGCCTGGTGTCCTGCACCGTTCCCTAGTGTTTACCCTCTACACTCTAACTAACACACACACACACACACACAAAACTAAAATCAGTAAAACAATCACGAACGTCAATACCAGAAATAATCCTCGATACCTTAATGGCTTTAAGGCGATCACTCTCGTGGTCAAGGTTGTTGAAGCAATTAACACAGTTGCAGTTGTTACAAAACTCTCCGTTTGCAAAGCAGTCACAATATCTGAAAGATTAAAGCAGATTAATTTTATTAACTGATATTTTCACAAACAAACAGTGACAGACAAGTGCCGAGCACACGTACAGTTTGAGGCATTGTGACTTGGTGCAGTTGCAAGGCTTCCGTGGTCTGGACGTCGCCTCTGATGGAGATAAACTGCAAAACGACAAACAAAATCCTTATTATAATTATTATTTTTCCCCGTTATGTAACAAAATAAGCAAATATGTGACGTAGTGTGTACTGTGTGCCTGATCCTGTACAGACTTGACATTAACACAGTAACGACCAGGGTTTTGGAAAAACCAAACCAAATCGATTACGACGCAGACTGAAGCTGCAGAGAAAAATGTCTGAGGTGCAAAATGATTAAAACAAAGTGCGATATTAGAGATTTACACCATGCAGCTGAACTCCGACAGGATTAATGATCAGTCGTGGAAAACACTAACTGTAAACTGATGACTCCAACCACAGGTTTAACGCTAATTTTAGTACATTTCAGAAATGCAGAACTTCATTCCACCTGCTTCTGAAGACCTTTTTCTGATTGGTTTGTGTTTTTGTGAATCCGTATGTATTATTAAATTAAATTATTATTTTTCCTCCACTCTTTGATCATGTCTTTGTGTTTCAGAACGTTGGGTCTCGCTCTTGGTCACAAACACCCTGAAATGTTTCTGCTCCCTTCTTTAGACATCTTTTTTTATTCTATTTTTAATCTTTTCCAAAAGGAAAAAAGCTCAATATAATTGCAAACTTGTACATCCCCCCCCCCCCCATTATCCCTTTCTGCCAAAATAAATAAGGAAAATATGCATAAAAAGCAATTATACTAAAGAAAAAAACAAATAATTAATTAAAAAATATATATATAAAAATAAAAAATAAATAATTAACATATATACACACATTTCCAAATGAACACAATATCCATATCGCGAGAACAATTAATCTTTCCAAACATTTTGATTATAATAATTTTAATTATTTTGGGGGAGGAGAGACTTCATCTTCTCAAAATATATCATCCAAGTGTTTCTGAGTCCCATAAATTCTTTAACCATCTTAAAATAAGTCAGTAACATGAACTAGTGCACGAACGTGGATGCAAACTCGAGCTTGATTTAAAAGAGAGAGAGAGAGAGAGAGAGAGAGAAAATGTGGAATTCTATTTTGTGAAAACAGACATTTTTTAGACATCAAAATGGAGTCAAACCTCTACAACTGATCCAAAATATGTTCAACGGTAATTTACACTCAGGAAACACGGGGAAAAAATTAACATGTAAATTTGAGAGATAAACAAACCAAGATAATCAATCAATCAATCAATCAATCAAATAAATAAATAAATAGATAGATAGATAGATAGATAGATAGATAGATAGATAGATAGATAGATAGATAAATTCACCCCAGTCATAATCTGGGAGGAGAAAACAGACGACACTTTATCAGTCGGTTCTTCTGTAAAGTCGGTGGCTGCTGTTTGTCTAAGCACCATCACGATTAAGAACATTTTAAATTTATTTTCTTAAAAAGAAATTCATTTTTTTCCACCACATTTATTGCATCTTTATTCTTCATCTTAATATTTTTCTTTTTCCCCCCATTCCTTCCTTTTTTCCACCTCTCTCTCTCTCTCTCTCTCTCTCTGAGGAGTGGCTTTAATATTAAAAACTGTAACTTTATACAGTGCAAGCAATGTGCTTGTTACATAAAATATATAAAAACAAAAGACACAAAATAATGCAACCTTTTTATTCTTTAAGCTTTTACTGTGATGTAATAAAGTATATTTTACAAATCTGTATCTCTAACACGTTTTTGTTGACCTTTGTTTGTTCTGTAATTAAATGGATGTCATTATAATGAACGATGATGTGTGTGTGTGTGTGTGTGTGTGTGTGTGTGTGTGTGTGTGTGTGTGAGTGATACCCATTCAGAGGAAGTCTGGCCTGGGTCTGGATGGAGCTGGGGGCGGAGAAACCCGAGCTGCTCGCCAAAGTCACAAACGTCGACTGCTGGAGCTACAACACAAGCCAGAGGTGATAAGACTACATGAGCCAGGTGTCAGACTCCTCACCTGCACGCTCCGAGTGCACCTTACGGACACTGACACACACCTGTGTGACGTACTGGGCCGGCAGCACGGCGTAGCCCATGTTCCCTGAGCCCGGAGCCGGAGCGAGCACGGTGCCCGGGGGCAGGTTGGTTAGGTTGGGCTGGATCTGAGGGAGCGGCGCGGCCGGCATGATGAGCCGCTGCTGCGTCTGGCTGCTGCTCACCACCTGAGCTGCTGACGTCATCGGCTTCGGCACCACCTGAGAAGGAAACACACACACACACACACACACAAAAACAAAATTAGTACTCGCCAAAACATTACAGAACAGGAAGGGTGAGGGCTAACATCTGCTTTTCCCCCCCGAGACGCATCTTTTCCACCTGCTGCTCATGTCGTGTCACCAGGCAGCGTAACTCGGACGAAAGCGCTATCCGCCCCCTTCTGCATACGTGAACTCACAGGCGCCTACAATTGGCTAATGTCACTGTGATTGACAGGGGAGAGAGAGCATGCCACTCCCTCTCAGAGCACAGAGCACAACTCCTGGCCACGGTGACGGCTGCGTTGACTCGGACGATAGGCTGAACGCTTTAACGCTTTTCTGCGTTTGTTGTGTTTGCAAATGAAGAGATTCTGCTCGTAACGACACCAGAGACCCAGAGTTAATCAACTCTTACTTTACAGGCATGGTGTGAAGACAGATTTAGTTTTAGCCGTTGTTGCATAAAATCCCTAATAATTAACAGTGAAGGGGTTAAATGTGTCGGATTTGAAATTCCAGTGCAGCAAGTTTATGGGATGGATTATGGATCAGCCAATCAACAGCCGACTCCGAGAACACGGCATGTGATTAGGGAGAAGCGGATAAACAGAGTGGTGAGCATAGTGATGTTACCTGCTTGACCGTCTGAGCCGGAACGATGGGAACGGACATCCTCACTGCAGCCGTGTTCATCACCATGGGCTTGGCTTGATGATAAAATAAACCAACGTCAATCATCATTTTAAATACGAATCATCGATGTACCACTTTCTCTAGCAGTGTGTGTGTGTGTGTGTGTGTGTACCAGGCTGGATGGTGGTGGGGTTGGTGGTCGTGCAGGCGTTGGCCGTCTGGGCCGTGTTCCCGGTGGTGGCCGTGACCAGGCGCACGTAATGGAAGCGGCTGCCGGGTACCTGGATCTGCTGAACGTTTGGGGGTGTGGCCAAGGGGATGATGGTCTTAAACTGAGATGTGTTGACTCCGCCCACTGCCACAGTTTGCACCGGCTTCACTGTCTGTGGGAGGAGCGAGGGAAAGACAGACACCAGATATGGCGTTCGATCTTTAGAGAAATATTTTAAGAGCTTATGAGAAGGAGAAGATCTGGAATGCCCAGAGAAAGGGATTATGGGTAAGATGAGGAGGACGATGCTGATTGGTTGAGCAAAGATATGAATCTAGTAGTATTGGGGTTGTGACCTGAACATTTTTTTTTATTTATTTTCACTCAGCCACAATATTTTCTAATGAACTCATTTGATTAAATTCCACCTATTACTCGTAATTTAAACATCCTCTTAATAAGCACAGACTGAGTAAATTACCCTGCGCCAGTAATAATAATAATAATAACAACAACAACAACAACAACGACAACGCCATTTTCGGTTTCACAGGCACTTCAGTAATGAGCATCCTGTCCTATCATATCACTGAAGTGCCTGTGAAACCGAAAATGGTGTTCTTATAAACAAGAAACACCAAGAAACTACACAAAATAAACTGTAAAATTAAAATAAGGCTATCAGTGGAACATTAAACAGTACATTACTGCTGAGGACAGGGTTATGTGAGGTCCGAGAGTGTGTGTGTGTGTGTGTGTGTGTGTGTGAGATACCTGGGCGGTGGACTGACTGCTTCCTGCTTTAGCTGGTGAAGTAGAAGCTGTCTGCTGCACGGTGAGGATCTGCTGACCCAGAGCCACGTTCAGAGGCACGGCCATGGGTTTCTGGGGAGAGTTAGGAGGCTGAGCGGCCACGGTTACCTACACCACGAGGTGGAACACAACAGAGCAGATACAGCACCAGAGAATCAAAGAGAACCAAAGAATTTAATCTCAGGCTGATTAATAAAACTCTCTCGCAGACATTAACCTAAAAATCCACCCTGAACAACTTCAGCGGTGGTCTAGAGATTTTACTTTCGTGGACGTGTTCAGGTTAGGGTTACGATGCCACTCAACTACCTGTTGATAGCGGTGCAGTGAGATTTAACCCTCCCGTCATCTCTATTTTAAAAAAAAAAAAAAAGTGATGCAGCGGCGCTTTAGTCTTTTAGCCTGTCCAGTTCTATCACCACCTCATCCGTACACTCTGCTTAGCTTCCAAAGCTAATAACGGCGTCGCGCTCGTCTTCTCGTACATCGCTAACTAGCCGAGCCGAGTCTCTTCTTTGTTGAAATTTCTCCTCTAGCGCTGTTCCCTCCCCCTGTGATGCTCTAACGTCTCACATGACGAAGAAAAACACAGCGCCAACCAACAAAGTAGCACCAGAGTGACGAAACACATCAAATATTTCACTATAAATGTGTGTGTGTGTTTCAGGGTGGAGTTCTGCTTTAAAGACAGCGCTCATGTCTGTGAAGAGACGAACCTTGCTGGGAGATTTCAGAGGAGAAATGGCCACTTTGCTGTTGCTGCTGGCGGAGGAGGAGAGAGACTGTGGCGTCGTGCTGATGGTCTCTCCGATGGTGATGGTCCGTGGAGGGGTCACTGGTGTACTCTGGGCCAGAACCCGTCCTGTGGAAAAAGGAACAGGTGAGAACTCAGCGATCACACTCGGGTCTGAGAGCGTCCAAGTGAGGTGGACTTCCACATGAATTCTAGCAGTGAGAAAGTCACTCGACTCCGAATCGACTCCGAATCGACTCCGAATCGACTCCGAATCACATACACATACCATGTGTTTCAGATTGCTGCTTTTTTTTTTTTTTTTTTCCCACAGCGAGACAATCTAGAACAAGCCTCAAAAAATTAATCTATCTTCTATAACCTCACTTTTCTCCAAAACAGAGTTTTCTTCTTCTTGTTATTTAGTTTGAATATTACATTTTTAAAATCTTTAAAATCCAAAGTTTAGCCAGATCACAAATGGAGGCTGTATATGCTCCCTACATTGGGTACAACATAAATGCTGTAGAATCTATGAAGTGCTCTGAAAAACGCTGGTGGAGATTTGCGCTTGACGTGACGTGCCATTCTTTTATTTATTTGTTTATTTATTTGTTTGTCTGTTTGTTTTTAACTGGGCCTCAGCTTTGTCTGGGTCGCCATCATCATTAAAAAAAAATCTCACTGTCTCTTAAGAGAATCTCAAAACTGGAACTCTCTGAAACTCCTGCTACTTCCACAGGTGCTGTTACGTGATGATAAAAGGACACAGGTAACTGCACCTGAGCTGTCGTGGAGCTTCTCTGAAAGTCCTCTCCTTTATCCGATATTCCGCTCCCTTTGTGGAGAACCAGACGACCCGATTTAGTCTTTTCAACCTTTCTGTTAATTTTCCAAAACTGATGAGTTACTTATTACTTCCTGAATCGTCACTGAGCGTGTAAGGTTCATGCGGACGCTTCAGGTAGGTCAGGTAACGCACCTGTGACCACGGGGGTGACGGTGGCTTGGCTCGTCAGGCCCTTGTTGTTCAGGGCCTTGGTGATGATCAGCTTGGTGATCATCGGCCCTGCTGTGGAGACCGGGGTCTTTTTCGTAATCTGTCAAAAGCAGCGGGAAAAAAACGGGACATAATAAAACATCTAAACACATTTAAGACATAAAACGCTACGGACACAGAGGGATTTATAGCTGCTATAACGCAAGTGATAACAGGAATTTACTTATTTCACAGACATTCCACAACTATAACCGGATAAAAAGTATGATGCGTCATTCTATAATAAAAAACATCATTTGGTAACATTGATAAATTACTGTGGTGTAAGAGGAATAAAACACCAGGGACGTGCTGTTACAGGAAAATAATCAACTTCAGGTGACAGTAACTCCACTTACACACAACTAATCACACACACACACACACACACACAACTAATCTCTCTCTCTCTCTCACACACACACACACAC